>CM056833.1:375000-447500 GCA_029853015.1 Chelidonichthys spinosus
AAGCTATTCCTCCCGTCTAGAAAACACACTGTTCCTATTTTTTAAATACTGGTGTCAATTAAGACGACCACATTTTAATTTTGTTGCATGAGTCAGAGGAGACTAACAAGACTGCTCGGTTAATGTAGCTTAGTTGAAAGGAAAAGTTGTTCGGCCTTGTTGTGTGTAGTCTGAGGCTGGGGGGGGGGGGGGGTATGTAACGACTTTTTCATGCCACTCAAGGGGAGTTAACCATCATTTAGTGTACGTGATGGATGGTGGATGGTAAAGGGGTGGCTGTGAGGGCTGACTGGTGCAGCGAGTGTATGATCATCACGTCCCTGTGATGTGGTTCACATACGGTCAAAGCAACACTACCATCCCTGAGCAACGGTCCGTGACCACTGGATGCGGGGAAGAGTGCTTTCCAAGTCAAATCAGCCCCTGCATGGGGAGGACTGTTGACACTGTTGCATGGGGAGGGGGGGGGGGGGGACTGTTTACTCTGTAACACGGGAGGAATGGAAACACGGGGGCCATAACTAAAGAAACCAGCAGAATGTAAAAGAGCAGGTGAGCAATTTTTATCAAGTTATTAATCTACAATTTCACGTCCAGGCCAGAGCCCCGTGTGTTTGAATATCTGGTTTCCACTGCCGGGCTAGACGGGGCCTGCTGGGCGCACGTCATTCATTTCACTACACATTCCCCCCACAACTCTCACAAAGTATTTTTTGCATCATTTTGCAAACATGTCATTTGTCAAGCGGCCCGTGTGCTGTTTCCCCTTTGTAATGAACATGTTGAGTCGGCCCTGGCGAGCCCTGCTCGGGCCTTTTTTTGTGGCCGCCAAAGGTTCGTGTTTGGGTCAGATGTCTGATGACCTTGGAGGCCGCAGGCCAATGAGCCTATTTGTGGCTCTCCGAATGCACATGGACTCCACCTCGGAGTCTCGGGAGACTTCGTCTCACAGATCCCAATGTTTTAATGCCACGGCGATGTTCTGGCTTACTGTGACGTGCAACACGCCTAGATCTAACTGAAGAATTCTTCACGGCTGTAAATTTGAATGCATGAAGTTAAACCTTTGCTTTTATTTTATTTCTTTTTTTCAAAATCATGCCACTCTACCTTGAAATAGAAATGAAATATTTACTGAAAGAGTAGTGAGATTAGAAACTATCACATCTCTATATTAATGTACTTTATTTTTTATTTTACGTATTCATTTTTTCACTTTCTACATAAAATATGTGCTTTACACCTTTTTTTTATTTGAAAACAATTGTGCAAAATTGCATTTTGTAGGATAAATATTTATAAACACATAATTAAATTTTTTGATACCACCTTTTGTCATTGAGCAAATATTCAGGCGTAAATGTTATATAATATAGAAAGGGCCACATTAAGTGTAATGAGGTGAGGTTATTTTAATGACTGAAACCCTTTTGAAAGAATGGCTTTATGTGGTGACAGTAACCGTGCGTGCTCAAAGCATTTCTGACGAACTTTCCTAGTGAGCCGTGACGCGGTAATAGAAAATGCAGGCCTCGTGTGAGTGTGCACATATAGTTTTTATGAAAAGCAGTTTCCTGCTCATGTAAAACAGGCCGGCAAGCTACAATACCCAAAATGTACCGGATAATAGAAACTGTTGAGGATTTCCCCCCAAAAAACAACCGTCAGACTCGAAGGAGACCAATAACAGCCAAACAATTTAATAAGATACATTCAATTTCATTGTGCAACATTTGTCAATTGTTAACGCTCTCGACTCCAACATAAGACTAATGCCAATTTTGTCTAAACGTGCGTGGAGATTCCCGTGCTGTCTTTAAGGGCTAATTGCACTTCATTCAACGTACCTTAAACTAATAAATAAACTCTTCTCTGGAGCGACATTTTTAGAGAAGTGGGAAAACAATGCTCCATGAGTTAATTTTTGCAAAACAGGAACACAAAAAGCGTACAAACGCACACACAAAATAATATATATATATATATATATATATATATATATAAACATAGCAATTAGTAAGCACCCTGAAACACTAATGCAAAGTTTTCCCCTCCTCTTTGATTGCTTACTCATGAAGTTATACATTACCCCATTTTGCCCAAAGACATTTGCAGTAAGGAATCTGAGAGGAATTGTGTTGATGGATGGAGTAGCGCTCATACATCAGTCCTTCAGTACACCTGTCTGTCTAGCAAGTTCTCTCAGACAACAAGTTTGATGTAAAAAGAAAAAAGAATGTTTATTCCTCGCGTGTCTTTGGTCTGACTGTGTGGGGGAGGGGTGGGGGGGTAGGGGGCACAAATATGAGTCCTGGGGCCGAGTCCTTCATAGGAAAGGAGGCAGTGGGAATGAAATGAAGCCACAGGGGACAGACTTGTTGTCTCCTGTCCTCGCCGTCTCTCCCTCCACCCGCCCCTCGTGCTCTCCCGCCTGTCTTCACAGCGCCGAGGCGGTGACCGGGCGGATGCCGTCACGGTTGGCTGCCATGCTCTTGAAGGCCAGAGAGGTGGCGATGTCACAGTTGCGGGGAGAGAGAGCACTGCCACTGGCCGGCTGCCATGTGGGACCGGTCACATAGGCCGACGTGGTGGCGCTGTACCCCATGTAGGGTGACACTTGGGTGGTGGGAGGGTGGTAGGGAGGGATGCTGGGTGCTGTGACATAGCTGTTCACTGTGGGCAAGCCATTCAGCATCTGGGAACGAGAAAAAGAGAGCAAAAAATCAGCATTTAAAATGTCTCAAATGTCACTGGTAACTTCGGTCGCCAGAAATCACGGTCAGTGATTTTCATTCTGTGGTTTGCCTCAGAATTGGAGGAAAAAAAGGAAATGATTTGCCATAAAAGCTAGTCACTTGACAAAAAGGATCGAGAAGTGAGAGTTGAATTTTTAGCTCCATAGTTTGGTGACCCCCAACCCAGGTAGACTCACACGAGCTGCTGAGGTCTAATGGAAAAAAGCTGACGCAAGCCGTAGGAGAAAGCAGAGAAGGAATAGTGATTGAATTAAAAACAGCAGAAACTATAATTCTAACTTCACAGTCACCACATAAAAAACCCATTTTCCCAATTTTGATGAAAGTATGAATGATCAATTACGCTCTCTAATGCTCCTGGAACATATTAAAGATGGATAAAAACTGTACATGCATGATTGCCCGTCTGTCTGTGGGACTTGTTTTCTACCCAGAAGTGGGCCGTTTACCGAGGCGGCGTTGATGTACCGCGTCAGACGATGGGAGACGGGCTGGTTGGGAGCGCCACAAAACAGATGTCACGAGAGATTGGGAGTGAAAGGACAGGAAGAGAGGAAATATGATAGAGGACGAGGCGAGCGTGGGGTTGGGGACCATGAATGGGCTTTGCTCTTTTGGCACAGCGACAGGACTTAACTTGAGGAATTCACCAAAGCATTATAACAGGGGGGCCGAATTCTGTTCCTGGGTGGTCTGCAACTACTGAGATCTATTTTTTAAAATTGGGATATTCTCTCTTTTGTTGACTGCCAGAGTCGCTAGCTAGTTTTTTTATTTTTTGTTTTTAAATGGATATATAAAAGCTGTACTCCAAGCTGACATTTGTGGCGATTATAAAACATAACTACAGAGGGAACGCTAGTTGTGTGTGTGTGTGTGTGTGTGTGTTTGTGTGCGCACGCGCCTTGTGGGTGTCTGTGGGCCTTGTGTTGGGTGACTGCGGGTGTCTGGGTGGGTGTCTGTTGGTGCTTGTGGGTGTTTGTGTGTCTTCACGATACTGAAAAGCTCATTTCAGAAATAGCCACACACTCTTTGAGCTAAAATAATATTTTTTCAATTAAATCAATTGGGGGAAAATGTTAATTGGACTAAAAGATTATCACGAATGAAAAGGTACACATGAGACGCACACCACTGCAGTGCATACAGGATGTATACTATACAAACAAGAAACACCTTTTTGGTACGATGCAATCACTGCAAGAACACGTAGCCTCTGGATCGACAGCAGTCTGACACAAAGTCAGCATTAAAAAGGGAGCATTTATGGCTCATATCACATTGTTACCTTTAAGGGGAACCTGTTATTTTATTGTCCACCCCTGAAGTGACTATACTTACTATATACAACAACATCTTAGAATGCATTTATTTGATAAATATATACCTACAAAATAGGTATATACTCCACCTAAGGAAATATAAAATGCGTTTATTTTATTTATATATTTTAAATTAGTTTGTTTTGCATTATATTTGACAGTCAACATATTTTAATAATTACACATTTTGAGGCCTATTTATATATATATATATATATTTACAATCATCTGAAAATTGAAGAATGAAAAAAAGTATTGAAATAATTACAACTCAAATCCTCTCTGATCCCTTCGTTTATATCTCAAACAAAGCACAGGAACTATTTAAAAGCTCGTTCATCTAGCGTGTAGTCTAGTTAATAAATATATATATATATATATATATATATATATATATATATATATAATTTTTAAATCTTTTTAAGAATCTTAACCTTGAATCTAGTTTTGGTGATGCTCTTCCTCCAGGAAACCCCGAGAGTCCCATGGGTGCGTCTGCCCTCCAAACAGCGCCTATGGGCCGCATGTTCCTAACCGCAGCCCTCCGGTCTGACGCAGAGATCGGTGTGTGTGATTTATTGTCCCATTTGAATGGCTTTCTATCATCTTAAAAAGAGGATAAGAATTGGGCCTGTAGCCATTTAGCATGGCGTCTCTCTTTTACCGAGTGTCTCTGAACGCGCCTCTCCTCCACGTCACGGAGGCCCGCTGGATCCTCCAGGTTCGTGTTGCAGCGCCTCTTGCTATTTGTTTTTGTCTTATTTATAGAGTTGTTGTTTTCTTCATTTAACGGCTCACTTCTGTTCTCGCGCGCCACTCAGACAGGCCGCGCGTCCACGTGACGTCGGCCCTTCTGTCAGCGTAACGAGCGCCAAAACTCCACACGTCGTAAAGCGGCAAAAAGATAAGTTAAGCGCCATGAAATTGTTGTTTTCTTTGTTTGGTCTGTAACGAGAATTGCACGCCGTGACAAAATAAAACAATCACGCCTTCGTGCAATAACAAGGATTTTTGTTCACCTTCTCCAGAAAACCTCAAATGAAAGCTTATAAAAAAGACTCAAATTAGTTTTAATCCTAGAGAAAAGACTAAAAATCTCAATTGATGTAGGGACTATCAGAAATTGTATGTATAAGAATGAAACTAATATTTAACATGAACCCGAATGTGTGTTAAGTTGAAAATCGGCGTGGACTGGTGCATCAATCTGCTTTATTTTGGAACTCATAATAATAATAATAATAATGTTTGTAATAATAATAATAATGAATGTATCGAAAGTTTAGCCCTCCACAGTTTTTTTAGACAAAATGTTATCTTCTGCAAGTTTTTCGACAGAACCCTGAAGAAGAATGTGTTGGCCGACACGCTGCCTGGCTTCTAACACTGAAACCAGGCCATTAAAGTACCGTAGGCCCGTGTTCGGATCAGGTCCCAGGAAAACGGTGGAGTTACCACAGTTTCTGAGTGTTAAACACGCTGCAATTATTGTTCTTATTTGTATGTTTTTAAACTCAACATTCCCAGCTGGGAAACAATAACCAAGAGAATCCAAATGTATTATCCTAGTAAATATGAAATGAGGATAATTCATGCAGGCTGCGCAGTTAGTGCAACAACAAGAATATATTATTATTATTATTATTATTATTTTACACGCAACACGAGCAGCATATTAACTCCGTGGAATTTCCAAGCAACACAAACAAACATATTGTAAAATACTCCAGAGTTCAGTTCCATTAAAAGCCATGTCTGTTGTCGCATTTACAAAGAGAGAAATGAGGTGTCCATCTTTTAGTTTTACCTGTGTGTATTTTGCTTCAGGTTCTAAATGCGGTTTTTCCACGCCATTGATTAGAGCGGAGCTTGCAGGTGGGACATTAGTCCTGTTTATAGCGCTCCATTCTTCTAGTTTGGTGCTGGAAAAGGATGGACTGTCACTAACTGGGGGGCAGAAGAGAGACAGAGAGACAGAGGATATTTTTAAGGTTGTAGAAAAGACCCACACAGGCCGCTGCGCCTCGTGCATCCATCAAGCCGCAGGTTAACCAGGTCAAGACAAGACCATAAATCCATAAAAGACATTTTTGCACCGAAGTGCGACTGAATCATTCGTCATTTAAGCACAAAGGGCTCATTTTTCTTATAAAACGTTTCTTAAATGTTTTATTGTTTTTATCTAATACAATATTTACATAATCTGCTCTCGCCACTGTCTAAATCCCTGCACGTGAGATAACCATGACATTTCATCATTTTCATGTGTCAACCAGGAATCAGTGACCAGGATTTGAACATCGCAGTTAAAGCGTCGGTGGACTTTCTGTTGAGGTTTTCTTCACGTGTCGAAAGTAAATCGAGGGAACGAAACGAGACGTTTTGATTGGATCGAGGCCCGGATGAAGATCCGGTGGGTCGGGGACGTTTAAGCCCACTAAAGCGACGTTCTGTCGGGGGACAAATTGGATCTACTTTCACGTCCCTCCTTTAGTGCGTCATGGATATTCTATTAAAGCCAGTCCCCCAACGTTTACACGGGGAGAGGGGAGCGTTTTTAAATAGTGTACCTATTAATTAAAACAGCCTCTTCACATTAAATATCAGCTCACGTAAAACATCTCTACAGGCCTAATAGTTCACGGTTAATCATGTACACGTTGTCCGGATTTATTTTATTTTAATAACCATTACCTGCTATTTTTTTTCCATAAATTCTAAATCTTTTCGTATTTCTTTTAATGATTTGAATAGTGTTTCCTCCACCAAACGTAGACCCATACTGTTAAACTTAGCATTCAAAACATCTGTTCATAATTTAGAAACGCACAAATAGTTTAAAATGGCAGCCTTTCAACGCACGCAGCCCGCCCTCCTGTGATTTCTGGGAGATATCGGCCTCGCGTTTGGCTTGTTTCGATCGGCCCGGTTCGGTGGCGAGGAGGAGGCGGAGGAGGAGGAGGCCGGGCCGCCTTGGAGGCCGGGCCGCCTTGGAAGCCCCGAGTCCTGCCAGCGAGAGACTGTTTGCAATAGACTGACAGCACTTCGCTTCCTGCCACTGGAAAACAAGCACTCCGGAAAACCCCTTCCACAACACCGAGCCGACCATTAACACTGATTTATGCCGGATCCTGTTTCACTGTTTCCAAAACAGTTGTGCCCCCCCCTCCCCAAACTACCTGCATGGACCCGGATCACGTTAAACCTGCAGAAATCCTGCACTAAATGTCTGGCCGAAGTCGAGCATCCAGCTCAGCTCGTTTTGATGCCTCCATCTCCACCGCCTCCCCTCTAATATTCCACATCCGCCACTTAATTATTACAGCGAGGCCGGACCATCTGGTTCTGGACTGACCTGCCTCCCTTTTCAAATCAATATCAGCCGGCAGGTCAAATGGCATGTAAGCCTCTCTCTCTCCCCGGAGACCCTAGAGCTGTAACGTCCCTATAGTTCTTTAGGAAGTAACTAGTAAAAACAACGACAGTAGCTCCAACAGACAAATACATACAGCCTAGCTGTCTCTCTCTCTCTCTCTCCCCCCTTTAAACGCAGTGCCATGAACAACCGCCCTCCATGCAGCCATGCTTACTCTGTTGCTCTGTAATAGACCGAATCCCCAGAATATCTGTCACCGAGTGCGAAGAGGGCCATATCCTGTGCATGGCCATGTGTCCGGGGAGGGTGGGCATGCCGGGGGGAGTGGGCACTTTGGACGTCGGGTACGAGTACAAGTGGTTGTAGGGTATCGTCGGCTGCGGCGGCGGGTGAGGCGCCTGCTTGCCCGACTCGTACGGGCCCTGCTGGGACAGATTCCCGATCTTGTTGCGGAGGATCCGGCTGATGGAGCTGACGGAGGGCAGGTTGAACTTGTCGCACACCCCGTCGGCGAGTAGCCTGTCCCGGATCTCCCAGGCAAAAATCCCCGGGTCCCTCTGCTTGTATGTCCGTATGTGCTTGACCACGGTGGGCGTGGTGACGCGCGGCTTGCTGCCCCCGATGGCCCCCGGGAGGATGGAGCCGGTCTCGTTGTAGCGGGCCAGGATCTTGCTGACGCAGCCGTGGGAGACGCGCAGCTGCCTGCTGATGTCACAGGGTCGGATCCCGAGCTGGGCCAGCTCCACTATCCGGAGCCGGATCGCGTTGGGGAGCGGCCTGCCGTTGACGAACACGCCGCCGAGTTGGTTCACCTCACCGAAGGCTGGCTCTGGTGACGAAAACAAACGGCACAACAATGAGACATGCAGGCGAATAAAGCCGAGCCGAGGCCCGGCGCAGAGCGCTACCGCGGGCCGAACCGCGGGCTGAACCGCGGGCCGAGCCGCGGGCCGAACCGCACACATCCAACGTATCTAACCCTGCACTCACGGCAGCAAACATGAGAGGTGATTTCAATGAGCTCTTCAGAATGTCATTTATTAGAGCGCGTGTTAATAGAGAATTCCGTCAGAGTCCATCGGGATGCAAACATGTTGTGAAATGTTTCCAACAACAACAACAACAATAGTTTGGACTCTTAAAAATCCTAATGCGTCTCTTTTGAGTTATGTGGAACACTTTCGGTGAAAAGCACCAACCGAAGCCGACGTGAGTGTTGTGCGCTCGAGCTCTAAAGTTCCCAAAAAGTCGTGCGTAACTGACGCGTGTCATGATTCCGCGTGCTGGTGTCCTCCCACCGGATTCCCAGGTAAACCGTCCCGCCAAAACGCATCCCACACAGCCTCTATATGTCTCGCTACGGGGGTTTCCCACCTTGACTTCGGACCTTCCGCCGCATCCCTGACGAGAAGGAAAAGAGAGAAGAAACGCGATCCGCGCGTGGAAACTCACCCATCGTGTTAAAGCCGCAAATGAAGAACACGGTGTCCGGTTTGTGCCTCCTGCGTGGGTCCTGCTCCGCGTCCAGCGTGTCCACTGTCCAAACCCGCGTCCAAGAAAATCTTCTTGCGCGATAAGGAACGAGAGGGACAAAATTCTCGATCTGTTTCCTGACGGCGCTGCAGACAGGCTTACATTTCAATCTGTTGGAATTAGGAGGCTGGACTTCCAACGCTTCCACGTCACTGATTGGCTCCCCCCTCCGCTAAGCCTTCGAGATCGCTCGGAGCTGCGTTGCTATTGGTCCAAAAGTTTGACATGACAAGTCCACAGATGTCCCCCCTCAGTCCTCCTCCTCGTCCCGGTCTGTCCCATCAGAGAGCAAAGCTGGGATATACCACCATGAATGTTATTGAGACAGATGTGGTGAGTATTTAAAGCAATATCGACATTTTGTAGCAGATCTTCGCCGGTTTAACAGTCATGTGGCGCTAAATAACCCGACGCTAAGAGCAGCTCCATCACAGGATCATCACCTGAACATTGTTTTTATACATGTTTTCATGAAAAGACACATGCCATTAACCCCCCAGTGTAATAATGTAAAAGTGTTGTTTATAACGAGGATGAAATCCGCGCCAGACACCATCCTTCATCTCGACCTTTGAACGGCATCATGGGAGGAAATGAATGATTGGTTTGAGTGATGCGATTGGCTGATGTTTCTTTTTTTATTTGTATCTCTATGTGCGCGAGGATTGTCACGCTTTCCCTCTATTCGTCGCCCATGTTTGTACTCTCATTTACGCGCCAATTAGCTAAAAACGTGGCCTTAACGCGGATAATGATTTTGTTTTGTTGTTTTGTTTTTTTGTTTTTTTTTGCTGAAAACGAGGCGATAAAATGTTCAACCTTTTTTGGAAAGAATCTGTCTGGTCACGCAGTTTGAAAATGAATAACAGACCCCATATTTTTTTATCTCCTGCAAGCCAATTTTAAAATTAAATATGATGTGATTTACTTGGACGTGTGTAAAACGAGCATTACACTTTTAAGGCCTTAACAATGTTCCCCTTTTCAACCGCTTCCAACTTTTAGAGTCCATTTGATCTGCGTTAAGTTTTGCACCGGGTAGCTTTAAGCCATACAGGACTCTTTATATGATAACGAAACGAGCGTTTTATGTCTAAACCTTTCTGTAATTAGCTTCTAGACTAAAAGTAGGCCGACCGATATCCATCTTCAGGGTCATTTACTGACCAGAAACCGGGCTTAAGATGTGTTGCATCCCGAACAAACACGCCGTAACTTTGCGCAATCACTCTATCTCCGCATTCTGATGCACTCCAACGCTTTTGGCTTTTCTCGTGTCAAATAAAAAAAAAAAAAAAAAAAAGGCCGCGGCGCGCAACCGAGCATCCAACGGCCCTCCGGTAACGGCCCTCCGGTAACGGCCCTCCGGTAACGGCCCTCCTGGAACGGTCCTCCGGTAACGGCCCTCCTGGAACGGCCCTCCGGTAACGGCCCTCCGGTAACGGCCCTCCTGGAACGGCCCTCCTGGAACGGCCCTCCGGTAACGGCCCTCCTGTAACGGTCCTCCGGTAACGGTCCTCCGGTAACGGCCCTCCTGTAACGGTCCTCCGGTAACGGCTCTCCTGTAACGGCCCTCCGGTACCGGCCCTCCTGGAACGGCCCTCCGGTAACGGCCCTCCTGGAACGGCCCTCCGGTAACGGTCCTCCGGTAACGGCCCTCCTGGAACGGCCCTCCGGTAACGGCCCTCCGGTAACGGCCCTCCTGGAACGGCCCTCCGGTAACGGCCGTGCGATTAGGGATAACCTTCCGCTGACATTAAACACCGGAGCGACCGCGAGGGGCCGAGATGTACCCAAGTCTTCCCCGGTGTTTGGTTCAGGCCTGCGGGCTCCAAACACGAGGGTTAGAGTCCCTCGTGTTTGGGGTTCCACCTTTCCGAAACCAGTCAGATCGGCCTGCGTTTCAGCCGTTATTTGGAGATCTTTTTGTGTTAAAGTGGATCATTTTTTGTCTTAAATGGGCTTCTTAGTTTACCCCCCCCCCCCCTTTTCCCTTCTTTAATTTACCAGCGCTTATGCCCCCCCACCTGCCCACCCTGCTGAGCTCCCAGGCCACTAATGCGTCAAGGATAATGTTTACCGTGGGGAAACGTGCTCAACTTGTTTCCACTGAGGTTCCTCTGGTGGCTGAAATAACAGAAGGTCAGTGTTGAGGATCGAAGGTCTCCGCAAACTTCTCCATCTTCAGCGTTTTCTTTTTTAGAGCCCACGGACACCTGAGCGTCCTGCCGTTCTCCCGCCCTGTGATACATGATGAAGTCTCCCCTCGGGGGACGCTGCGTGTTTATTAATGACACAAACATGCTGGAAATATCGGAATCACTGCAGCCAGACACATGATGTGATTATACCGCTCTAAAGAATGACACAGCTGTTATTATTGTGATTATATTATAGGCTGTTATGTTATGTAAAGCGCGCTGCTATGCCTTGTTAATAATGACATCCAGACTCGGCATGGCTGTCAAATGCCTGTACAGCGCACAAGCCCGAACTCGTCGGATTGAGTTGTTCCAACCGCCCGTGAAGGCAACGCATCACCTGTCAGACCCAAAGCCTCGATGTTAGCCTCCCGGAGCGAGAGGCCGGCTCGTTTCGGTTTCTGTGGATCCTCCTGTTCTATAATAATATTAATAATCATCATCATAATCATAATAATTAAAATAAATAAATAATAATAATACGGTCAGCAGCGGTAGTTTTCAAATCAACGCACCTTCATGTGCAGGTCTCACTTAGCTGACAAAAGACTACTTAAAGAAAATCGTAGTTTTGCTTTGACGTGGTTCGGTTCAGTCCTGCAGGATTCAGGTCTGCGGTGCTGCGTTCAGGGTTTCTGTGCAGATGCGGATCTTCCAGTCTCACTGGGCCTCCATAATCTCCGCTTTAATGCTTGAGGTGCGTTTTGTAAATAAAATCATAATCTTGCTCCTCGTCCAAAACTCCTACTGCTCTTTAGAAATGAGCTCAGAACATCCAGACTACATACCGAGACTATGATATTTTATTGTCAGTGAGGGTCACGGACAGATTAAGGCCTAAACAGCCAAGGGTAAAAACATGGTGTGATATATTAAATACACCTATTTGTACCTGGGTAATTGGACTCATTTGAATGATTAATGCCTATTATGCCTACTTCTTCTCTGCTCAGCAAACAGCCTCCAGCCGGATAATGGTCCGTCTCACCTGCATGTTTCTATCACAGGTTTCTTACACGTGGACGTGTTTGCTTTGCTTCCCAGCTGATTTCACGGCCTCAGAAGCTCCTTATTGACTCAAGATGACGGAAGAGCGTGTTTACACTCTTGTCGTTGGTGCTTTTGGGGAGAGGATGCCCCGCCAGCTGAGGAGACAAATCCGACCGGTTCGTGTATCAAGTTCATTTAACCTCCACATGTAAAAGGTGAGTAAAACACCTTCCTTTATGACTAACTGGACTTAATTCTCCCAAATGAGCTGAAATGAAGCATCGTGTTCGGGTGCTGCAGAGCCAAATCCCACACTTTCCAAATGGCTTTATAAGCTGTGACAGGAGGAGAGAAAAGTAGATCCGAGTGGAATAGTTTACACCTTCATCATGTCGAGCTGTAAACTGATAAACCAGCCACTCCCCGCCTAAGCATCTTTCTTCAAGTGTGAGCAAAGGGCCGGAACCGCCCTTTTGTTTTTAATTTCCACATTTTCACAACGAGTGAAGACTCGATGGGACGTGTTTGCTTTCTGGTTTGTTGTCGCCACAAAAACAAGAGATGCATCGCTGCTTTACGAGACGTTTTCATCTCAAGTAGTCGAAGATTTCTGCAACAGAAAAACAGCCTTTCGATTAATTCTGATCGAAAAAATAGTATGAACCAGTTTTTTCTCGTCATTGGTATAAATAAAAAGTGGCTTAAGAATAAAAACCTAAATCAAACGCTTGTCTTCCCAAACCGAGTTAATGCAGCGGACTCCTCTTCCTCATCGGGATGTTAATAAAATCACAATCAAAACGTCTAAATATATGTTTTTAAATGTATTGTTGTAATAAGCATTTATATTCAGCACCTGTCAAATCCATTCATCTCTGGAGCTGATGATGATGATGATGATGATGAGAGGAAACCGCATCAGTCGATCATATTAATATATATATAAATATTCCAACAAACAGCCGATTAATCAGAAGCAGTGAGTTTATTTTTTAAGGACGTCTGAGCTTCTAAATATCTCCGAGTTAATCCGATTAAATCTTCATCTTCCACGTGTGCAGGACGTCGACCGGACGAGGAGGAATACACAAATACATTTATATACTGAGCAATCAAGAAGAATAACACACCATTTAGCAGATGAATATATTGGTAAACGTATTCATGCAGTTTTAAAGTTTAAACAGCTGTTTTCAAATAAATGGTGTTTCTCGTTTGTAGCTTTAAAACAACATTTTCGATGAAGGAAAAAGAGAAAAAGTAAATGACATCAATAATTTTTCATTTTGAGAATCTGTATTTCATAATTTGTAAGAGTCTCCCGCCCTCTCCTACATGCTGTGTTGTTGTTGTTATAATTACAGCGGTGCAGACTCTATCCGTATCGGTGAAGCAGCGCCTGCATCCACGGAGAGCAGCACTGAGGCGCTCTGACTGACCTGATCTGTCAACGCATCTTCTTTGTCTTCAAAATAAATGTGGTGTTATTTTTTACAGCGGAGGACAGATGTTCTTGTGCAGAGCCGCTCAGGTTCTCCGTGGAGAAAAAGGGCAAAAGGCGGTGCAACTTAAGAAACCACCATCCGAGTCCCCAGTATGATCCTGGGGGGACGCCAAGTCACCACTAATAGGCTATGACGGGGACGCGCAGTGATTTCTAGTTGCAGAGGGTTTGGAGGTCTGTCATCTCGTGCTAACTGTCCCCAAACTGACTGACGGCTGCGACCAGATACACGCACGGAGCCCAGTGTGTCGCCCAAAACCACCACCACCGATCCGGGTTCTTACAGCGCGGGGAGAGGTGGCTGGTACAGCGAACGTGAAGACCGGACACGCCTGAATGTGCGGAGGCCGCTGCTTTTTGGGGGAATCACGCGTTTAAAGTTGCCTGAAACCTTGGCAGCAAACCGCGGCGGCGACACCATTAAAGTCCGTCTGCAGGTTAGCCCTTCTCCCGGTAACTTTAGTGCGGCCTTAATGAGGACGAACGCGGGTTAACGACTGTGTAGTCGTGTTTCAGAGGCCGGGTCCGGGTTCTCGGCGGAGAGGGGACAAAAAGAAACAATATTTACGACACTTTTACGCATACATCACTTTTGACATCTGTTCGTCTGGCACCTGGCAACCATTAGCATTAGATATTTCATTCCGCCCTCATTTGGAGCGCTCTTTGTCCCGAACCGAGGGGTAAAAAAAGATACTTGCACCTTTTAGTGGGTTCCTTTGTGCCGAAACGTGCAAACGGGGTGTTGATGCAGACCACACCGCCGCGGTATGCGCTAAACTCGAGCAATCCTGGAGTCATAACTGGATTCAGGATACCTTCATACATATATATATATATATATATATATATATATATATATATATATATATATATAATATACAGTATATATACAGTATCTCTCTCAGATCATAAACGAAGAGAAGTTTAGAAATGATGGAAATCAGAATGACTTCTCATCTGTGTCGAGAAACAGGTGTGGTGTGTGTGTGTGTGTGTGTGCGCGTGCGTGCGTGCGTGCGTGCGTGTGCGTGTGCGTGCGCCCTTGTTGGTCGGTGCGTCTTCACAAGGTCACCGATGTTGACAGTCCCGGGACAGGACGGCCGGTTTATTCTAAAATCCAGTGGCGCCATCTGGTGGACGTTTCACTGAAAAACAGTTTTCCCTTTTCCCCAGTAGTACTCACTAACTCCTTTACTGAAGTAGAAGTACTTCCCTTCAGTAAAAGTACAAAACTAACCGTATGTTGATGAAGTAAATAGTTTTGTTGTTAATGGTTCCTTTCATATTTATATCATGTGACTGAAATATTATTACTGACAAACAAGTATGCAGGATGCTAACGTTCTTCAGCTACTTCATATTCTGCTGGCTAGTTTGACTGCAGTGTCATATTATTTTGATGAATGGAATGTTTGTATGAAATTAATCTGTAAAGTAACTAAAATAAATAAAAAAGTACAATATTTCCCTCCCTTCCCATGAAGTACTCAAGTCAAGTTAAAGTACTTCAAGTCTGTATACTTCAGTAAATATGCTTATATATTTTCCACCACTGTTACCAACTAACCTTCACTGGTGGAAAATATTACCAACTAACCTTCGCTGCTGCAGAAGATGCTATTTGAATAGTCTGTAAGGTTAAATATAAATATACATATTTATTTATCTTGATTGCCTCCTGTCACTGTTTTCATTCTTTTAAAAATACGTGTGTCTGTTAACCCATATTTATCTTATTATTTCTTCTCCTTGTGTATGAAAGGTGTTTTTTATGTCACTTTGGTGATGGAAAGCAATTTAATACATTTACTAAAGTACTGAGGTACGTGTACTTTACGTAAGAATTTACATAGTACGACACTTTATACTTCCACTGCATGTGAGAGGAAAGTTTTCATGCCACTAGTTTGGTTTCATAGTACTTTCCAGATCAGGTTCAACTGCTGCCTTCACGTTGATGAGTCGGGCCTGTATAACATCACAACCTTCTCAACGCGGCCCTTTTGCAGAATGACTGCTTTTACTTCATGAACAAAGTATCTTTGGATTAAGGGTGTAAGGATTTTGAATGCAGGACTTAGTTGTAATGGAGTATCTTTAACACTGGTACTAGGGCCAACCTGTCTGTCAGTTTTGATGCGTGTCCTGTAGAGGGCGACCACGTATCACACATGTCAGTGAGCAGTGAGCATCCTCTGCTCCATCCATGGATCTCAGCTTGGACTCAAACAGGAGAGCAGAAGCTATTTCACATGGAACAATGAACAAGACTGTTTTTAAATGACCAAACAACCTCATATCATGAAGTCTGATGGGCCTGATAAGTAAGCATGTAAGTGAAGCACTTCCTTTAGTTATTCTTACATGTCAGATTTGTTCCTCTTCAAAGATTATTGTTATTATTGTAGCCTGTTTGCTAACGTTGTTACATAAACTAAACTGTGTTAGTTGATGAATAATGCTGCTTCTCTTGCAGGAATCTAAACCTGGGCATCATGGGAGTTCCAGGCGCTGCTAAAGATGCATGTAAGTGACATCTCTTTCCATCACAGCATCATGCTGACATCATAGAGTGTGCATACTGTAAACTTACTGTATTTCCTCCAACGATGACATTGGTCTGATATCATCAACACATATCAACGCTGACCGGCTGCGACGATGGCCGGCGTGCAACTTCATCTCAAAAGTAAGAGGTTTTTCCTCATCTTTGAGAGACACGTGTGTTCTTCCTTCACATTCAGTACAGGTACTGTGTTCAAAAAGACTAAAAGTACTGATTCAACCTCAAGTACAAGTGAAAAGGTGCAGTTGGACTCAAAGTAAAACGTATCCCTGAAGGACATTTCTGGCTGACTGAATCTCACGTCATATTAATGAGAACAAGAAAATTCCCCTCAAATGCATTAAAACTAAAGCAAGAAGCCCATTTTGATTAGAAAGTACAGATATTTGTTTTAAAATGTAGTACTTTGTCAGAAAAATAAATACTCAAGAAATACAAAGATACCTAAAAATGAAGTACAGTAACAAAGTAATTGTACTTCTGAAATCACTGCTGACTTTTTAATTTGGTAATCAAGATAAATGATTGCTGATTCATCATGTTCCATGCACCAAACTTCATTTTATTATTTCTCTCTTCAGTTCGATACTAACACATTAAAAAGTCTGATTTCTTTATGTTCTCTAAGACTGTGGAAAACATCTTTATAAATATCTAATTGTCCGGTGAGATGTTTTCTGTTCAATTTAAAGACACTTCATGTCTCTAATGTCTCACTTTGCTGTCGATGTCCCACGTTTCCTCTGTTTGCTGACTCTTTAAGGAAAATCCCGTCGGCACACACAAGGTTTTGTGTCTTACAGCAGCGTATAAACAAACTCTTTCTTGACACACTTCCACTGAGCAGCACACACACACACACACACACACACACACAGCTGCCACCCGATCCAGCAGCGCTTTACTGCATGGAGAAGGCGACGTGGCCGTGAGCCCCCTCTCCAAAATGCTAATGCTGGTAACTACAGGACTGAGAGACGGGGAGAGGATGCCAGAGGCAGGTGCAGCTGCTGGAGCATCATGCTACACTGAGCACCCATAACTGCACCCAGCAGTGACAGAGGGCTCATTGTGGGCGTCGAGGTGACGGATAATCAGTCAGACTGAGATCAGATCAACGTCTTCGGCTTTTTGTGTTTGGTTCTCTCCCAGTTTGACGTTTAGAGGCTGAAACCTAAAGTAGATGTAGGGGATGTGTGGGGACGTTGTGGGGACGCTGTGGGGACGCTGTGGGGACGTTGTGGGAGTTTGCTGAAGGGACAGTGACATGGATGAGCACTGATATCAGATTTAAGTCTGGAAATGATGTAAAGATTACAGCACTTTTTCAAGTTGAGTCAAGTGCTTGACAATAAAAGCAGTTAAGAGAAGGAAGAATGAATGAGAGTTCAGGCCAGGACTATTGTGACGCTCTGTTTGCTCGACTGGAAGGAGAACGCCACCAATGTTTGCACATCAGAGAGCTGGCGAGGTCTCTTTGTCACGGCTCAGTTTGGGGCTGCAGACTAAAAGTTTGATCCTGTTAAAAACCATCCGTGGGTGTGAATGATAAAGAAGTGAGTAGCAGATCTCTGTAGCCTCCTCCACTCTGCTGAAGGCTAGCAGCTAGCCGACACCAGCATAACACACCTGAATCTGCTGTCCATGGTCAAGTTGCATCGTGGGCTATGTAGGCTTTTGACGAGGAAGAATGACTGGAATAAAAGAAGAGGCTGTCTCTGGATCTGCATTGATTTGCATTGACATATTCTCAGTCTTTGAGACTGACCTCTGCTCTTCACACTTGTGTTTATTACTTTAAATGTGTTGTCATGTTGCAGACTCCCACATATTTACATCAGGCAGTGTGAGCACGGATACACTTTCTCTCTTGGGCAGATTGTTGTGAAAACAACCTTCAATGATTCTGCACAGTGAAGCTCAAACACCAAGTGAAGTAACAACATCTTGCAGTGCAGACTTGAATAGCTCAGAGAACACTGTGGTACATTTAAACAAGCTTGTGGCCTACGGCAAGATATTCACCGAGGGCGTTAATGTTAAAACTGTCAGTTCAGCTGCTTAATCCAGAATCTCCATTTGCCTGAGGAGGGATTGGGAATGGAGGGCTGAACAACAGAGTAAATATTTGGCAGTGGAGAGCTCTTGGGAGCCGCAGAGGACCCTCTGTGGCTGAAGCCTGCAGTGTTAATAGATGAAGTGGCTGCTGGCTCATTGTGGACAGAGACATTCCCGCTCTTTGGACATGACTTCTCTTTGCCTTTGCGTGTTTTTGCTCTCCAATCGAGTGCCCTCTGTAAGCGACCCACTCCAGCAGCAGGCCCGCGGTACTGTAATCCGCTGCTGCTGTCTGTCCACCGCTGGGAGGCGCAGACATGGTGCCTTAAGGGGGAGTCGGTCCTCACGGTTTATTTACGTGAGGATTTCATCGTAAACAATGCGTAAAAGTGTTTGTTTTGCATGGAACTACTTGTGCGTAACGTGCGTAAAACGGGAGATAAACGTTGACAGCCGAACATGTTGGTGCTCATAATACAGGGCACCGACTTTGATGAACTCTGGAAATCTAAGAGGAATTTAATGCGTCCTGAATCACACATGTATTATTGCTTCAGACTATAGACTTGGCGGCAGGAGACGCGGAGCAGTAGATAGTGTCCCAGATCCCATTCAGCTCCATTCAAAACCATGACAACACGGAACAAGCTCGGATTTATCCTGCGAAGTTAAAGCACATTGTGCCGGGCGTCAATCAGGCATTATGGCGGGACTGAACAAATGCAAAATCTTGACTGGAACAAATGCTTCCAACGGGTCTCGGACGCGGGGCTACATTTTCCCCTTTTGTTCCCCTCCTCTGGCTGGCATGTATTTGTGTTCCCTCTCGTCCGACCACCCAGGACGACTGGGGAGGCACGTCCACCAGCAGCAGCCTCCTCCCCGCCTCATGCACCTCGCTGAAGTGGATGAGGACCGATATCAATATCAAATACAGAGAGAGAGAGGGAGGGAGGGGGTCACGCTTTGCATTTAATGCGTTTTATATCTGCGGAGCGACAAAAAAGAGGCGAGATATCAGCTTCTGGGGTTGTTGGGTCAACGGGGTTTAACATCAAATTAAAGAGATACAAATCCAGAAAATAATCATAATCCATTGGACGCGGAGGAGTTCCCTCTGAGCTGAAGCACGAGGAATCATCAATCATTCTCTTGATTACCAATGAATAAAATGTGGAATCAGGAATCAGGTGCAGGTTAAAAATAATTGGCCTCTGCAATACAATTATTATGTTTACGTTTATATTCATATTTAATGCGTTTAGTACAGCTTATAACACGCTATGATGACACAAGTATCTTCCTATTAAGCCATATTTCGTTTTGCCACAGCTGTCTTTTACAATAATATCATATATTTGTAGTTATTGATTGCGTTTATGCAATGTTTCCAATGCTGTCGACGAATACATTGATACACATTCAGTAAAGTCGTACCATTTTAATAAAAAATCATACATCATCCGGAAAGGAAAAGGAATTTCCTGTTGAGCATTCAGTTCGTTCGTCAAAGGAATCTTCCTCCGCCATCCATAACCGTCAAAACGTCTCACGCCTGCAATTAATACGCCTCTAATGGACGTATTAGTTAAACCAACTTGCAGGCGTCACGCTAATTGCTCACTTTGTATGTAAATGTTGGGACACGTTGTTTGGGTGGAGAAGGGGGGGGGGGGGTGATGGGGACGGGCTCTGTTGTCAGTTGCCACCCAAGACGTGATTCAGCTCCAACAATCACCATTATCTGTTTCCCAGTTGGACGATACGGGACGAATCTGTAATGATGACGAGTGTTTCCTTCGCTCATTGTTGACGTGGCTTTCTCTTCTTCTTATTCCGCACCTATACCGTCATTGGGCCATTCAGGTACTCGGCGGGCTCGGAGGAGGCTTTATAAGCGGAGCCGCCTTGTGTTTGCGGCTTATGGAGTGCTTGTCCGTGTAAACACCAGAGCGCACGTTGGTTTTCCCGTGTTTGGATAGCGCGTAAAAGTGGAGAGGATTGATTTATTTCCCACTCTCTCCTCCTTTGGATAAACTTACATAAACAAACCAACCCCTCCTCCCGGATCGCACAGCGCGGACGCGATGGCCGTCCCGAACAAGTTCAGCTTTTCCGTCCGGAGCATCCTGGATTTGCCCGAGCAGGATGCGGAGGCAGCGCCGCGGTCCTCCCCGCTGTACTCCTCCTGCTCCTCCAGCTCGCCCTACAGCTCCTGGATGGACTGCGACCGGAGCCCTTGCATGTGTAGGTGCATCCATATCTCTCATCCATAATCTAGAAATATGCTTTTGTGTTTGAACAGCTCTAGCTTCTATTTGAAGCCTCTAGTTTGACACGGATAGCCTGTAATTACGCACCCTTGGGTTTGTTTTAAAATGATTGGATGGGTGGTTATGATGGATGGATGGATGGATGGATGGATGGATGGATAGATAGATAGATGGATGGATAGATAGATAGATAGATAGATAGATAGATAGATAGATAGATGGATGGATAGATGGATAGATAGATAGATAGATAGATAGATAGATAGATAGATAGATAGATAGATAGATAGGTGGATGGATGGATGGATAGATGGATAGATAGATAGATAGATAGATAGGTGGATGGATGGATAGATAGATAGATAGATAGATAGATAGATAGATAGATAGATAGATAGATGCATGCTTATCACATCATTTCAAAATGGACTAACCAGCATTTTTCTTTCTACAGCTTCTGACGAATGTAGTCTCGAGACCTCGCCCGACTCGACCAAGCCGGACGACTCGTCTCTGGACTCGGATCCACTTGACAAGAGCAAGAAGAGCAAGAAGCGCCGGGTTCTTTTCTCCAAGGCCCAGACCCTGGAGCTGGAGAGGCGCTTCCGCCAGCAGCGTTACCTGTCCGGCCCGGAGAGGGAGCAGCTGGCCCGGCTCCTCAGCCTGACCTCGACCCAGGTGAAGATCTGGTTCCAGAACCACCGCTACAAGATGAAGAGGGGCCGGGCGGAGGGAGCGCTGCAGGACGCGGAGATCCCGCAGCCTCCGTTGCTGCGCCGGGTCGTCGTTCCGATCCTGGTCCGGGACGGGAAGCCCTTTCACACCTGCTTGTTCGACACGGAGAAAGCCGGCTGTTTAGCGGCCCCCCAAGCGGCCCCCTTCCCCTTAGCCTACCCGTCTCTCCAGCACCCGAACCCCGTCGCGCTCCCCCCCCGGTACCAGCAGCACTTTCCCTCCGCGGCGGCCTCCAGACTCGCCTGGAGAGACTTTTGGAGCGACTCGTTCCACTTCAGCTCCTTCAAGTGAAGGCCTCATCTCAGCGCACAAACTCATTTAGAATCGCATCAAATGTTTTCTGAGTGTTTTGCAAATTTTTCGAGCAACTTAAACATTTAGTTTTTCACTCTAGAACGAAGGATATTTTGCACATTTCATTTTGATATTTTACTATGTTTTTTTTAAATGTCGATAATATTTCCTCATTCACGGGCTTACTGCCTGTTTATTTGTAATTATCCGGTGGGGTCATGTGTTTTCTATGTGAAGCCGTTCAACGTAATATTTGTATAATGTTTTCTTTTTGTGAGCGAAATGATTAATAAAACCACTTTATCATGTTTTGAATGATACATTGAGTAATGTGCTTCCTTTTCATCGTTTAGCTGCCAAGAGGGAATTTCTAGAACAAACCGTTGCACAAACAAATCTTTTCAAATCTATTTCAGTTTTTCCTTTTTCATTTCTAAATTTACTTTCTTTGAAAGTAAGTTTCCCAAAATATATTGAATTAAGGCCCCAAGTCTGCTTGGTGCTTTAAAAATCATAATATAGTTTGAAATATATTCAATTTGTAGAATGTCAAATATGTAGCAGGTCATAAGGGAGCCTGAAGGCTTTTATAATGTAAAAAAACCTAATTATGCACCCAAAAGCTGAGCAAACATCCCTTGTAGAAAGGCCTGGGTTTGGTTAAGCATAAGAAAAGCCAGTAAACATTTCAGCCTCTTTCACTGCAGCACCCTGTTGTCATCAGGCTGCTTTGCACTTTTATACAATCCACTTTTGTTATTCACAGGCAAGTGGGACGAATACGTCTGTTAGAGAGCTCGGCTGGTGTGCTGCAGGTTTGAAGAGGATATGATTTTTTTTTAATTGCTCTGCTTTCTTCAAGCTTTAATCCTCAATATATTTACTGGATAACTGAACTGTGTTGTTGAGGAGCAAGATGCTTTTTGTAGCCATACATGGGCAGGAAACCAAACCGTTATAATGGATGGTTTTTTACATTTACCTGACTTTATTATTCATATTATTCTTTGTGTTGTTAAATATCCACAACGGTGAAATTTCACACAGATTTGGAGAAAAGCATCCCGTTGGTTCTCCGAGATAAAAAAGAAAACTCTTGCAATGATCCGTCCTGTCTCTGGTTTTAAATGTTTCACCATGAAAAATATGCCTCCGTGTTTAAAATCATGTCAGTATTTCATAGGTGACGAGGGGGGTCTTCTGCTTTCACGCCCCCTATAATGTTGTTTGCTCGTCCTGTGACCCTGCAGCCCATCGTCCCTGTCACCTGGTCCTTTGTCCCCCTCGCCGGGGCCACCTTGTATCACATATGGAGGGGACTGGCCGAACCCCTCAGCTCGCTGCATCTCCCCTTAAACACTCTTTTTGTCCGCGTGTCTCCCCGTGAATGGACCATTGTCCCCCGACCAAAAGGGACCGAGACAAAATCTTTAGTGTTTCAATTCCCGTGATGTTTAATCAGTCCCTGCGACAAATTTATGAGGTTTAACTGCACAATGGCGTTTTAGAGCATCTCGGGGTTTAAGGGTGACAAAGACAGGCTTTTAGAGGTTGCCATTGGTTTTTTAAGTTGCTCGGAGGAATTGTCTGAAAGGGACGGGTTTGTGTCAGCCGGCCCATCCTATAGTTTTACTCACTGGCCTGTCCCGGGGCCCCTTTTTAGGGAAAGTTATAAGGTCCACATAAACTAGGCCACAGGAGGAGTTTTGTTAAGTTGTCGCAAATAACATAGACTGATTCTATCTTATCACATTTTACCACAGGTCCGGTATTGGCGAGTTTTGTTAGACTTTCAGTAGATTAGATGGATTTTTTTAGTCCATTTGCAAACAGTATGAATGTTAACAAATAGAAACATTTTACATGAAATAAGCTGGTTAATTTGTTAGAAAGAGAGAATTGGACTTTGTTAAGATTTGATATGCAAACTTCAAGAAAAGATGGACAGTAATTAAAGTGTATTTAACCTTCAGTTATTGGGTGTTACTGCAGCTTTTAGATTTGTGGGTTATATGACGTAAAAACACTGACTACTAAATGAATGCTTTATTGTGAGTCGTGTGATGCCGGCCTAAATTCACTGCAGGTGAAGGACACGTTTGACTTTTCAGACTCGATGGAGCTGAAGTTGTGTAATGGTGAGACTGTTATACAATTCCATATGATAAATCATCAGCATTGCACAAGCACTGTTCCCATCATTTTCCCCTGGGATTCCTCCTCTTCATTCTCTTGATTTATTTTTAAAGTACATTATGTCAGTGATGCCCGGGCCATTGATTACTTCTCTGAATGAACCGTTTCCAACATTTCTTTTGTGCGTCATCACTTTTTAAAGGCTTCTTCTTCAACTGATACAGTCACAGTTTGCATGTATTTGTTGTTGTGAGAAGCTTCAACAAACAGTGATTTTTATTTGCTGTAAGTGTTTCGTTGTGATCAGTTTTACATAAATCAACAGAAGACCCCTCGGCTTGATCATGTGATCCCTTCAGAGGTTAAACTCCTGCGTTGGGAACAGCGAGGAATCGTGTCAGAAGAATGACAACTTTTAATTATATTCATAAAGCCTCACACACTGCAAACAGTAGTTATTAATGAAGGTAAATGTTCAGTAAGTTAATCCCTGTTTTCACATTTTAATACATGCATTTTTTCTGTAAAACAAACGAGCTTAACTTATTCTTCCTCATTGACAATATCCTCTGTATGTACTCTGCCATCGATACCGATGTTCTGATCGAGGGTCACTTAATGGCAGTCATATGGAAAACACACCTTTGTGCCCCAGAAGTAACTGGGATTTAGTAGGTGGAGGTGTAGACAGAAGACATTCTGTAAAATTGTCTTTGTTTTCTTGTGTATGTTGGCTTTGATGGCACCAAAACATGTTTAGTCGATACATAATTTAGTTTTATGTTTTTTAAATCCACAACTTTTACATACTGGCTACAACGAGGTAAACATTTATTGATCCCTAGTGGAGAAATTCAGTCGTTGCACAAGGACAGAAATAAGTAGAGATAAATGGAGAATGTAAAAAGTAAATGAAAAGCACTATATGAAGGTACAGTTGTTTGGTCTGTATTCATATATAATATGATTAAGTCCAGTGTTTGTGCATGTATTCATCTAACAATGTAATATCATATTTCATGTAAACAGTGTAAAATTATAGTGTTATAATGTTATATAATATATAGATAAAGACAGATCTATAGCATAGAATATCAGATATGAAATATTTAATCATAGTTGGTCATTCTCTTGCAAGAGGGTCCCGGGTTCGATTCCCGGGTCGGCCCGGGTTCCTTCTGTGTGGAGTTTGCATGTTCTCCCCGTGTCAGCGTGGGTTCTCTCCGGGTTCTCCGGCTTCCTCCCACAGTCCAAAGACCTGTCTGTCTCTACATGTCTCCCTGTGGTAGACTGGTTACCTGTCTGTCTCTACATGTTAGCCCTGTGATAGACTGGTTACCTGTCTGTCTCTACATGTTAGCCCTGTGATAGACTGGTTACCTGTCTGTCTCTACATGTCTCCCTGTGATAGACTGGTTACCTGTCTCTCTCTACATGTCTCCCTGTGATAGACTGGTTACCTGTCTGTCTCTACATGTCAGCCCTGTGATAGACTGGTTACCTGTCTCTCTCTACATGTCTCCCTGTGATAGACTGGTTACCTGTCTCTCTCTACATGTCTCCCTGTGATAGACTGGTTACCTGTCTGTCTCTACATGTTAGCCCTGTGATAGACTGGTTACCTGTCTGTCTCTACATGTCTCCCTGTGATAGACTGGTTACCTGTCTGTCTCTACATGTCTCCCTGATAGACTGGTTACCTGTCTGTCTCTACATGTCTCCCTGTGATAGACTGGTTACCTGTCTGTCTCTACATGTTAGTCCTGTGATAGACTGGTTACCTGTCTGTCTCTACATGTTAGCCCTGTGATAGACTGGTTACCTGTCTGTCTCTACATGTCTCCCTGATAGACTGGTTACCTGTCTGTCTCTACATGTCTCCCTGTGATAGACTGGTTACCTGTCTGTCTCTACATGTTAGTCCTGTGATAGACTGGTTACCTGTCTGTCTCTACATGTTAGCCCTGTGATAGACTGGTTACCTGTCTGTCTCTGCATGTCTCCCTGTGATAGACTGGTTACCTGTCTCTCTCTACATGTCTCCCTGTGATAGACTGGTTACCTGTCTGTCTCTACATGTCGGCCCTGTGATAGACTGGTTACCTGTCTGTCTCTACATGTCTCCCTGTGATAGACTGGTTACCTGTCTGTCTCTACATGTTAGCCCTGTGATAGACTGGTTACCTGTCTGTCTCTACATGTCTCCCTGTGATAGACTGGTTACCTGTCTGTCTCTACATGTCTCCCTGTGATAGACTGGTTACCTGTCTCTCTCTACATGTCTCCCTGTGATAGACTGGCTACCTGTCTGTCTCTACATGTTAGTCCTGTGATAGACTGGTTACCTGTCTGTCTCTACATGTCTCCCTGTGATAGACTGGTTACCTGTCTGTCTCTGCATGTCTCCCTGTGATAGACTGGTTACCTGTCTCTCTCTACATGTCTCCCTGTGATAGACTGGTTACCTGTCTGTCTCTACATGTCGGCCCTGTGATAGACTGGTTACCTGTCTCTCTCTACATGTCTCCCTGTGATAGACTGGTTACCTGTCTGTCTCTACATGTTAGTCCTGTGATAGACTGGTTACCTGTCTGTCTCTACATGTCTCCCTGTGATAGACTGGTTACCTGTCTCTCTCTACATGTCTCCCTGTGATAGACTGGTTACCTGTCTGTCTCTACATGTCAGCCCTGTGATAGACTGGCTACCTGTCTGTCTCTACATGTCTCCCTGTGATAGACTGGTTACCTGTCTCTCTCTACATGTCTCCCTGTGATAGACTGGTTACCTGTCTGTCTCTACATGTTAGTCCTGTGATAGACTGGTTACCTGTCTCTCTCTACATGTCTCCCTGTGATAGACTGGTTACCTGTCTGTCTCTACATGTCTCCCTGATAGACTGGTTACCTGTCTGTCTCTACATGTCTCCCTGTGATAGACTGGTTACCTGTCTGTCTCTACATGTTAGTCCTGTGATAGACTGGTTACCTGTCTGTCTCTACATGTCTCCCTGATAGACTGGTTACCTGTCTGTCTCTACATGTCTCCCTGTGATAGACTGGTTACCTGTCTCTCTCTACATGTTAGTCCTGTGATAGACTGGTTACCTGTCTCTCTCTACATGTCTCCCTGTGATAGACTGGTTACCTGTCTCTCTCTACATGTCTCCCTGTGATAGACTGGTTACCTGTCTGTCTCTACATGTTAGTCCTGTGATAGACTGGTTACCTGTCTCTCTCTACATGTCTCCCTGTGATAGACTGGTTACCTGTCTGTCTCTACATGTTAGTCCTGTGATAGACTGGTTACCTGTCTGTCTCTACATGTCTCCCTGTGATAGACTGGTTACCTGTCTGTCTCTACATGTTAGTCCTGTGATAGACTGGTTACCTGTCTGTCTCTACATGTTAGTCCTGTGATAGACTGGTTACCTGTCCAGGTGAACCCTGCCTTCGCCCAAAGTCAGCTGGGATCGGCTCCAGCCCCCCGTGACCCTGAATACAGGATAAGTGGTAGACGATGGATGGATGGATGGATGGATGGATGGATGGATGGATGGATGGATGGATGGATGGTCATTCTCTTTGCATGCTGCAGATGTGATCAGGTCTTTCTGTGTCCATTATCCTAACTGTCCGCTAGATGGCGGTCTAACACCCTCTATCATCCCTCCCTTCCTGCAGTGGGCGTGACCGAACTGTGCGGGACTTCTTCGGATGAAGGCGGCTCGGAGACCCGCTAGAGGCCGCGCTTCACCAGAACAACACAACCCACCATGTTGCTGCTGATTGGCACATAAATATGGCCGCCCGTAGTGACGTCACGTGTCAGGATTTACCGTGAGTTCAGTTCTTTTATTGCCCCCCCTCTGTGATGATTAGAGAAACTCGGATGTTAATCTTGAAATGTCTTCAGTATAAATCTGATACGTCGTCACTTATTTTAAAATGAGAGAAATGAAGGTGTGAAGGTGAAGCTTTTCTCAGGCTGAAGGTTTTTTTGGGAGGGGAGGGGGGGGGTTGCCTATACTAGGCAAGTCGACCTCATATTTAATATAATTTATTAAAATGGACCTCAAATGTTAATATGGTTTTTGAATGGAATACCCCAAATCTAAGATAATGAGATCTATATTATTTGAATTAACATTAATGTGCAGTGGAGTATAACTTTTTTTAAATAATAATAATCATTAACTTCCCTTTTAGTTCTCGTTTCACAAACTCCTGTTTCCTCGTCTGAAGTTCACAAACAACAAGGTGAAGCTTCCGCAACAAAGGCTCGGTGCTGCCTCACTCTCCCGCCGCGTCACTGTACTCATTATTGGGAGGAATTAGCGGGAACATTTGCACTAATTACCACTAATTGGCCGTAATAGCCGTGTGCCAGAACTGGGGAAAGGTACTGATTCATTAAGAATGTCTTTCCAAATTCCACAATTAAGGCAAGCACACGCGAGACTTACCTCGGATGCAGAAGCAAACTGTAATTTTAATTGCTGCGATTATGTGGCCCTGCGAAGTATGCGCATGCGCCTGGGCTACACCAACAATTTATTTGTACTGTAATATTTAGCCTTATATGATAATGTCGCCTAATTAATGATGGCTGTGAGGCAATGGGAGGATGGTGTGTTGACGCAGCGCTGCGGATTCCCCCGCCGCGACGAGCAGCCCGAAGCCCGCAAAGCGCAGACGTGCAGCCGCTGATCTGCGTGACAAACGCCGCTGATCTGCATGTCATCGCAGTGACTGGACTGGACGTCTGCCGAGCCTGGCGGCAGCTTGCTGCATCAGCATTTATTGGAGTTAACAACAACACAAATAATACAAATACAAGAAGAATAAAGAATCCAGTTTTCCTTTAGAAAGAGTCAGGTTGGAGTGATGACACTATTCCACCACATTCTGTCCGCCACCAGACGACGCTGTGTTTCTTTAATGCCTACAGAGCGGCGCGCACGGGTTGTGTTCGGAGCCGCTGCCAGACCTTTAGACCTGCCGGCGCATTCTCAGCAATAATCGATTTGTATTTGTATTTTGTAAGCAGACACGGGTTGAGCTGCGCTATGATCCTGACGGCCCCAGATTGTGTGAGTTAGAAATGATTGTTATTGTGTTAATTTAAATAGTGCACTTGCTTATTTTCTAATGTCGTGTGTTCATGATTGTGGACCTGAAAGGATGCAGACAGTCAACGATGTTCAGCCGAATAATAATAATAATAACAATAATTATAATTATACTTACAATTATTATTTTAATATAATAATGTATCGCTTTACACCAAAATATTGACACAAATCATTTAAATACGCTTGTGCACATCGTTAAAAGAAGGGACAAACCAGTGTCAATAGCCTATTAGTTTTACAATAATAATCATAATCATAATATATGATAATAAAAGGAAGAAGTAGGAGAAACAAAAAGTATAAGTCATTTACTCATGTATGTTTTTATTCCTGTGAAAATGGCAGAACAATTCGCCTAAACTTTGCGTAAAAGTGCACTTTGGCACAGAATACCTTTCCTTCACTCCAACGCTGGTTGGATGATAACACCTTTTATTCCTTCTTCTTCTTCTTCTTCTTCTTTCTTCTTCTTCTTCTTCTTCTTCTTCAGAAATCAGATATGATTGAGTTAAACTGTTGTGGCTCCTTGAGCATTAAGGCACGATGCTATGAGGTCTACCTGGCGGAGAGTACTTGAACACCGTTAACTTCACATGAGAGCCTCTCCTCCTCCACGCTCCATTTTGTTTTTGTTTTCTTTTACGGGGTCTTTTTTAGACGAGTGTATCTGTGTTTAGTGGCTCATTGCGTCCAATGATATCAGAAGAAAAGAGAAGGAGAAAAAAGAGGGGAGTTAATCATTTACGCAGCCACTTAACACGCGGATGTGTATTTATTTACTTATCGGTATCAGTCAATTTCCCTCCGCGCAAGTGCACTTTTTGCATGTCTGAGTACGATAAGGCACAACACAAACAATCCTGCAATCACTGGAGGCCTCTCATGGCCATTAAAAGTCAGTAGTTCATCCGAGGAGTGGTTCTCCAACTCTCAAGTCCATATAGGCCTCCTTTCATCAAGAGGCCCTCGTAAACATCACTACAGTTAATAAAGTGCATTGTGGTCAGTGCAGTTCCTGAGGTGCGGCGTTTGTGTTTATCGGCGACGGCGACTCCCAAACCCACAGGCGCAGCGAGGCTGCGACAGGACGCCGGGACGAGCACCGGCGGCCGTGGTATTGTTGGTGGGAGGGGAGCACATGTCTTGTAAGTGAAATTACGCGCGACCAAAGGAGGCTAGAGCTGTTTAGTATTGTCGCCGATGCCCCGCCTCTGATGGTAGCCTTAAACCTGGCACCCAGCTAAAACAAACCAAAGCCAGCAGCGAGCTCCCACTCAATCCAATTAAGGCGGACTTGAGGCGCTCTCCTACGTGTTCATCTACCAGGATCGACGTTGAGACAACAGGAACCAGAGGGGCTTTGGCCAAAAAAAAAAAAAAAAAAAAAAAAAGAGAGAGAAGGAGAGATTGCCTTGCCTTCTAATTTCTCCCTCTCCAGCCCCAGAACAATGTCGATGAGCCCTAAGCATACGACCCCTTTTTCTGTTTCCGATATCTTGAGTCCCCTCGAGGAGAGCTATAAGAAAGTAAGTATGGAGAATAACAACTTGGGGGCACCTCTCACTTCTTACCGGCAGCCGCAGGTCTCTCAGGCGGCGATGCAGCAGCACCACATGGGCCACAATGGGACTGTGTCTGCGGCTTACCACATGACCGCGGCGGGTGTTTCTCAGCTGTCACACACGGCCATGGGGGGCTACTGTAACGGCAACCTGGGCAACATGGGCGACCTGCCGTCGTACCAGGACGGCATGAGGGGCAGCGCCACGGCCACCGGCTGGTACGGAGCCAACCCGGACCCGCGCTTCTCCACCAGTGAGTACGGGACCGCAGCTGCGCGTTTATTCCGCCTTCGAGATGTTGTCGACATGCCGCGTAAAAAGGCACTTTTTCTGTGAATGGCGGTGCGAGTCTCCCTCCATAGCCACTTCACTTTATTATTGGGGGGCAACGATAAGGGAAATCATGCAACGGAGGGGGAGAAAATGCCACAAATCTGAGTTTTGAATGATCACATTTAAACGCATTATTATCTGCTGTCTTTGCTGCCGTTTATTCTCGGAGATTCAGGCGGTGTATAAGATGGACTTTGACACGCGTTAGAGTTTGCTTTTATGGCGGAAGTATTTTAAGACTCGTTTACTCAGCTGCTTTCCAAAATGCAGACCACGTTGCGTCATGGAAATAAATATCTGCTTGTATGACACATGAGTCTATAGATGTGTTTTATGACGATTTATTCTTAAAAATGATTTAAAATCAGCAATTTAATTGTATGCTCTCTGATTTCCTCTCCTCAGTCTCCCGCTTCATGGGCTCGTCGTCGGGCATGAACATGGGCAGCATGGGCAGCCTCAGCTCGCTGGCGGACGTGGGCAAGAGCATGGGCTCCCTGTCCAGCACCCCGAGGAGAAAGAGACGGGTGCTGTTCTCCCAGGCGCAGGTCTACGAGCTGGAGCGACGCTTCAAGCAGCAGAAATACCTGTCGGCGCCGGAGAGGGAGCACCTGGCAAGTATGATCCACCTCACCCCGACCCAGGTGAAGATCTGGTTCCAGAATCACCGGTACAAGATGAAGAGGCAGGCGAAGGACAAGGTGTCCCAGCAGCAGATGCAGCAGGACGGCGGCTCCTGCCAGCAGCAGCAGCAGCAGCAGCAGCAGCAGTCCCCGCGGCGGGTGGCCGTGCCGGTGCTGGTGAAGGACGGGAAGCCGTGTCAAGGCAGCGGCCAAGGCCACACGCCCACGTCGTCCGCACAGACGCTCCACCAGCAAGGGGGCAACGTCATGATCATGTCCAACAACGCGCCCGGCCTCGGGCAGCACCAGAGCCAGCTGGTGGGCAGCACGGACCACTCTCCAGATCTGGCGCCGCACTCCTCCAGCCCGCCGTCCCTGCAGAGCCAAGTGGCCGGCCTCTCTCACCTCAATTCCCCCGGCGCAGAGTACGGCTCGGCCCTGCAGTGCTCGGCCCTGTTGTACGGCAGGACGTGGTGACAAGAGGCGCCGGCTACCATTTAAATCAATTCTGCTATTTCAAGAAAAAACCACAGCAGTTGTTTTTTTCTTTCAAGACTCGACCACGTTTACTGTAAATGTGCGCATCTGAACACGAACCGAGTGAAATCGGCGCAACTCTTCTTGAATTTTGCCCCTTTTTGGAAGGAAGCGTGACTTATATGGAAAAAACATTTTTTGACCAGAAACTGCGGGAGTCTTTGGATTTATTTATGTAAATTATATTGAGGCTAAAAGAAGAATCAGCAGTCGTTTTGGGGGAAAAGTGAACCCGAACTGCTGTATGGGTGCTGTGACCCCCCCCCCCCCCCCCCAAACACACACGTGACTCTGATTTATAATAGAATTAATGTAAGCCGTAGATCTAGCTTGTACATTTGTGTAAAAGCTTTGAACTTTAGCTCTCTGTTGTACAAAGTTTTTTTGACGCCATTGCCGGTTTGTTGTCGTTTCGTTGGTATTTGTACGTTTTATTTCTTTGTAACTTATATAGATATTTGAAAACGGTCCTATTAATAAATTATGGAAACGAGACAGGTTTTTTGTGAAATGTGTCACACATTGCATTATTATTATTATTATTATTATTATTATTATTGTTGATATTATTATTAGGCCTATTTTTATTTGCTCGTTTTTTCAGAAATCTTTATTGATTGTTGGACTTATTGTGAGACAACAAAACCTGACATTCATGTCCCAAAATAGGACAAAATACAAAAGCAGCCAATTCCCTTTGTATTTGGGCCGAGCATGCCCTGCAGACTGCGTCTGTTTGACTCCTGCGTCTGTTTGACTGCGTGAGTCAGAAAAGGTGAGGCCTTTCTGCTCCGCCACATCAAACGCGGACGCTGCTCAAAGGACAGCTTATCGATGAAATCCCTGACCAAACAGCGCTATTCTTCTCGAATAACTGGCGAGGCCGAGCCGTCGGCGCGGAGCTATCAGCTGGCTTCATCAATAATCAATCAGGGGTATTGAAAGGAGACGGCGGAGGGCTGTTTGTGACCCGCTCGTCAATAACAAACCAGCCCAAACATTTCTCCAGAGATTAGAGCTGTTTGAGGCTGTCTGATGCGCCCAAACGGCTCTTTAATGAACACACACAACCAGGGAGTTTTTTCTCCAAGATTGTAGGCTACGTAAATAAAAGCTATAATAATCATTAGGCACTATTGTCCCGTCAGTACAGTAAACCGTGTGGTTGCTAAGCGACGGGGGGTTACGACAGGTGATATTCGCTAACGGCTGGAAATAAGTCGTTGTATCCTAATTTCACACATCTAATTGATTCGTCTTTATTGCTCCATTTTGTTCTTCATTTTCAGGTCAACGTGTCATGCCGCCCGAAAGAAAACCTTTCCATAGTTTGGGTTCAGATCATTTCCTGTAAACGCTGCAATTTGGCAAACGCGCGAGCTGCTGGTGTGCACGTGGCCTTTCTGAGCCTGCAGCGTCCACGTCGTTTTCTCAGCAAAACGACTGGTTTCTGGAGCTCCTGAGGCAGCATCACTACGCACGGGGACAAGCTGGAAGCGACCGTCGTCATGAAGAAGATGTTACAATGGCGACCAGTTGTTCTACAGATCAAATAGAAATATGAGGTGCGTGTTTTCCAAAAGTAGCCTCCCGTCGATGCTCGCACACACGCAGGCTCGGTCTGACCCTGAACGCATCACTGTCGGACCACTGATTTTTATAGAAGGCGCCTTGCTTTATTATTATTATTATTATTATCATCCCATCTGTTTGCTGGCATTTTCAACCAATAACTCTAAGATACTGTTTGAAAATGACATGTTGATGTTAAATGTCTTCCTCGGTTAAAGGGTTTAGGCAGCTCATATATTGTTAATGCACTAGTCTGCACTATTGAGTGTACACTTTCAGACTTTAAAAACATGTTACAAAGAAAATGATTTCCCATCTAAATAACTTCTCTAATCTGCGTGTATCACTTTAAGACAGCAGCCGTTGTTAGGCCACCGGGAAAATCCTCCTCAAAGCCCCTCTTTTGGAGCCTTTTTTCAAGTGAAATCTTTACCCGCACCAGAAACTGTCTTCTGTTAGGTATTTTGCAGAGCTGGTTTTGTTCGGGAGCAAAGTGAGAAGTTTGGGATTACATTAACATGTCTTTGGCGCGGTGTGTGGTCTTTGTGTGCCGCTTGTAGCTGTTGAGAATGACTTGTTGGAAGCGTGTGTGCTCTCATCGCTCCCTTTTGTGGAGACCCGCGGTGCAACTCCCCAAGTCCTCCTGGCTTTGTGGCGGGCTGGTCTCCATGAACCCCAAGCAATTAGTTCCTAATCTCAAGGTAATCATATTTGAGTTAGTGACTGGCTGTTGAATTTTATTCGCCTGTTTAGCTGCTTCGGTGTCATCTTAGCGTCCAGTATCAGTGCTATGTTGTGTATTATCAGCCTGGATTTAAAGTACGAGGATATCAGACGTGTGTACGTTAGACAGCTGAGTGAAATCTCGACGTCGAAGAAGAGAACGCGAAGCGCGTCGTTTTTAAGGAATGCTATTATTAGTTAACGCTCTAAAAACCTCCCTCTAAACAAATAATTAAGTCTTATTTTCTTTTTCAAAATACTATATTTTTTCTTAACGAAAATTATAATAGATGTTTGTCAAGTCTTTTCTCTGTTTTCGGGGAAATGTTCGAAAATGAAATGTCTACAGTGCAATTTTGTCCAGTAAAGTTCACTTTCTCCAGATAATATATATTTTAATTATTAAATTATTCGAGGGTGTAACGTGTGTCCAGAATCAAACATCTGTTCCTCCAAAGCAAGAGGAACAGACACAGAAATACAACTTTAATTATACACTCGAGAACGAGAATCTATCCATAACTGAAGGAAGTTCAAATAATAAGTACTAATATTCAGAACAATACAAAAATGTTAATTTCGTTGATTGATTTAAAATGAACGTGCATGTGTGATTTTCTAACATATATTGGTAATGGCATTACGGTGATTAATACTTATAGCCTTAAATAGAAACATTACATTCAAAAATAAATCGAATAAACAACGGTTCAGTTATAATGTATTTATGTGTGTGTATATATATATATATATATATATATATATATATATATATAAATGCGGACATGTGGAGTTGGGCGCTGTCCAAGGTGCTGAATTGTATAGAAATCAGCACTAAGACGAGCAAAATATGTCTGTGTGTGTGTGTATTTATATATATAATGTAATGTTGACTGACACTATTTTAACCAGAAACTCCTTTTTAATGCATTCTTCATAAGAGAATATAAAAATAATAGCCCACTTTTTCTTCCACAGACCACAGCCACTCTCATTCCTCTTTCTTAAGTTCCTCAACATAAGCAGGCTAGAGCATTAATGTGCATCACAAATAGTACAATTACTCAGTAACTGCAATCACCTCCTTTGGTAAATGTTTTTGTCAGCTAGCAGAAGCAAAAAAAAAAATATTTAATTGTCCTACGTTTATCTAGTTCTTCAAGCCAATGTTAAAAGAGTGCAAACGAGGGTCATTTGTGAGCTGAAATACTTTGCATGCAAAGCGGAGCACAAGATGCTGTAATACTTGACCTTTCAGCATAATTGTTGCAGGCATGAAATGCAGCATTCAGAGCTCATTGAGTTGGGTCCTTTCTTGCAGCTTTTCCTCTGATGAACAAAGCACATTTTATACGTCTATGGGGTTCATTTGGCTTTGACTCTTTTGAGGAAAACGTCTTTGGGACTCGCTGCAATTTATTCAGAATTTCCATAATACTGCTTTTGCAAAAGAATCGGCACAAATCACAAGATTTCTCAATTCAACACTTAACAATGGACTTGCTTAGCCCTCCCCAAAAGACAAGAACGTTGTAAATAGATTTGTTTCCTAGTTTGTATATATTATATTATATTATATTACTCAGAAATACATGGAGAATTTCAGAATATTTTTTTAAGGAGAGTATCATCTGCATAGAATTTGAAATCACAGTGAAACACAGTTTACAGTCTAAAACTTCATTCATTTCTGAGTGAAACAAAAACATGTGTACAAGGTTAAGCTATGAGAGGGATTAAAATCAAGTCCTCAATATCTGATTGGATGCTTAAACATGGGCGTGGCTTAGCTATTGCTGCACAATTCACCAGGTTTGTTTACAAGGTTATATCCAAATACTCACATCTTACATATTGCTCTGTTAGCCATCCACATGGTCAAGTGCACTTTTGTATGATCACCATAGTTAGCTACTCAATACATGTAATAGCCCCAAAATTCAAGATGAGTCATGAAAAATACTTTTCCTTTTGAACAATTCTTAGATGTTTTTTGACACAAATTAGTGTGCAACAAGAAAATATGAATAGTCAAGACAGGGTCACAAAATTGCGTTTCTGTGCTTAGAAATACCACTTTATGAATGTCTTATTTAGAAGAATAAATGGATGGAACAACAACTACATAGCCCAAAGGGATGAATCGAGCATTAGAAAATAACAAATCCAAGAACTGATCCCTGTAACAACATATGAACTGAATCATAAGCTGCACTGAGGGACAAAGAAAGTTTCCTGAATAACATCCAAATCTCAAAACGGTAGGAAAATATTGGTGCCTCAAAAACAAATTGTTCATAAAAACAAGTTCACATTTCAGATTACTCAAAGTTACATTAGGATTTAGACCTTGTTTACCAGATTCTGCTCTCATGAAGATTAATGTAGTTTTCTGGATGTCCTAGAACTGGACTTTCTCCAGATAACTTGGCAATTAACAACATTTCAAATCTAATTTGTGATAATATTGAACTATGCCTAAAGTCAATTATATTTTACTGGAGGTTAAGTCCAATACAAGACAATCCCCCCCCCCCCCCCCCCAAAAAAAAAATCCTTATAAGCATTGTCAAAATAATATTTTGTCCCAACCATTTATAAACTGATGGTCCATTACTTTTTTTGTCCCTCAAAAAATATTCTTAATTCTTAATTGTCAAATTTGTTTGGGTGTTTTAAAAAGAGACCATGGAAGATTCTCACAATGATAGAAATTCTAGAAAACTGAGTGTGTGTGTGTGTGTGTGTGTGTGTGTGTGTGTGCGAGGGCCAATGAAAGGGCAGCAGACTGAGGCGGGGTTGTCGTGTGTGTGTACAGTACCAGCAGGGGTCCTTTAGAAAGCAACGAGCCATCACTAACCCCGTTAACACCAAACCCTCCAGACTGACCCGGTCCGCTGCTCGCTCCTTAGGCCAGCAGCAATAACGTTAATGAAGGTCTAATGGGCCAAAGCTATCTCTTTCAAATGGCAAGTGAATTTAAACGGATCTGCATGCCATAAACCCAGGGGCACGTCACATATACACATGATTTAATGCCTGTTTTCGACCTAGAAACGTTGAACATTAACCGTGTGTGAGGCAGTGGCGGAAAGTACATTTTCATTTGTGTAATTCTATTTCATTACATTTCAGAGGGAAATATTGAGCTTTTTACAGCATGCATTTGACAGCTGTGCAACTTTGCAAATCAAGATTAAACAAACATATTATTTCATATCTTATTACTTATATCATGTTACTACAGATTAAACAACCAAACACTATAACAAGTCATTAAACTGAGCTCCATCATGACCACCTACAACATTAACGCACCACCATAATAATGATCCCATTGTAATCATTGCACATGATCATTACTTTTACTTTCTTTGTTCTTTAAGTACATTATGTTGCTTTTAAGTAAGTGAACAGGCAGGACTTTCACTCAGAATGAGTTTTATATGGTGTCGTATTGTTCCTTTTACTGAAAGGTGTAATATCCATTTAAATCATCACTTATGAGCCACTAGAAGTGTGTGTTGGTGTAAACTGTAACTGCCATATTAAACAGTACCTTTTAACGTAGAGGAGGTTATCTTCACTGTTTTTCTAAAAAAAAAAATGGCCCATTATTTTGGACGTTGATTTCTATGGCAAGCTTAGCCAGGATGAACAATTTGTACAACCATGTGTGATGTTGACACTTACTGTATTAATCATATTTTCATAAACATACATGAGCTATGGTAATTTGATCACTTTAACAAGAAAGACTGACAAGGCTCAGCCTAATTTAGGATTGTTTACCACACGTCATATACAAAAGGTGAATGAAATATTGTCAGGTTTCCAACTGGAGCTCTTACAGTGACCATTTTCCAACTCTTTGACAGCATTAGAAACATCTTGTGGTGTTCCACAGGGGAGTTGCTTGGGTCCTTTCTATTTTCAAATCATTATGAATGATTTGCCATATCTTGTTCAGAAAAACCCAATGTAGTTATGTATGCAGATGACTCAACTTTGTTCTGTGTTTCACCAACATTAGCGGAGCTGAGCGAGAATCTGAACGTTGTTAAGTAGATTTTCTCACCAAAACAACAAACTAACTTTAGTCATTGCTGTTTTGAAACATTTGATACAATTTTCTTGACCTTTTCATGACATCCTTTGATATGTTATTGTCTTATTGATCATTTGTTTATCAATAAGTATCAATTATAAGTTTGATTCAAAATATTGTTTTTGTTTGTACCCCATAAAGAGTATTGACCAAGCTAATCCAAACATAGATGAGAAGAATGAAAATAAAAAATACTGTATTGAAATCGCTGGGTAACAAGTCACGGTAACATATAATATATATATTTCTTCTTCATTTGTTTGTTTGTGTGTTTGTCATTGACCAAAACCTGCTTCATGGTTAAAACGAAATACCATGAATAATAACTTTTCTTTGTAAATAATAAAGATGAACAGTTAAGAGGGGGAAACTTGAGCCACATGTTCCCCAGTCCGTCATTCTCCTGTGTGAGTGAATGGACAGGTATGTCTCTGTGCGCACTCTAAATAATTCCCTGAATGTTGCTACACAATAAGCAAACAAGATCCCCCAAAAAGACATTTGACAGCTTAATGGGTTCAGGCTGCAATCACTTCGAGAAAAAAGAGCAAGTCCATTTGAACCTGAGCATCATATATATATATATATATATATATATATATATATATATATATATATAATATATATATATATATTTATTTATTATTTATATATATGCGGTACATTTAACTACAGCTGGGATTGGCTCCAGCCCCCCCGCGACCCTAAATACAGGATAAGCGGTAGAAAATGGATGGATGGACGGTGCATTTAACTCACAGTGAAGGCGCACATAACTGCAGGTTGGTGAAAACCCCGGGTCGAGCTGGATGTAAATAGGTCCGGTATATTAGGACCTGTTGAGACGTCCATGTTTTGTTCGGAGACCGGGGGAGGGGTGATATTTGGCCCCGTATTGAAATATGTCATTACGAGGAATTCATGCGACACAAAGGGGCGACAGTCAAAAATTGCCCCACTGCTGTTCAGTAATTACATAGTTTGCCCTGGCAGCGGCTTCGGGCAGGTGGCTGGTCCATCATGCAAATTGCTCGGCTTTGCCGACATAATTAGGCGCCGCGCGCCGCTTAAATTAACAATTAGCTAACGTGCAATTCTGCTACACAACGCGGTAGTTCGGCTTTTTTAGGCCAATTGTCACTGCGTGTCAATTTACGGAGCGCAGTGAAGGGAACGGACGGAGTGAGGATACATTATTTGGGTTGTGTCTGCTGCACGGAGGCATGTCGTGTGGAAGCATGAGGAGGCTGACCGCTCAGTGAAGGGGAGTCCGGTGTTGATAGTGGCAGTTTAACAGAAAACAGCGGTCTATCTCATGCTTGCGTCCCACAACTTTCTGCTTTTCTAACCTCGCCACTGACCCCCCCTGCAGCCGGCGTCCCCCACCCATCCAAAAAACCTCTCTTGCCTTACCGCAGGCCAATCACGGCCCACCCACTCTCTCATTATCTGCGCTGCCCTCCGACATGACACGGGAACAAAGTAGACATTAGGCGACATTAAACCCAGGGATGGGAGCAGTCAGGAACCCGTTATCTCCTAATGAAGGGAAACACATGCGGAGCGATACACACGGCGGTAATCAATAGGCACAGAAAAGGGGGAAATGCAAATCAATTAGAATCGTTGTTTGCTTTGAAAGCGTCGAGTCTATTTCCATTAATTACGTGCTCATTAAAAGTAATTCGTCTGGGCTACACAGCAACAACAGTTGTCCTTTTTAAGGAGTGATGGACAACAAGACCCATGGCTGAGGTCCAAGTCCAGGTTCTTTAAGCAGCTCAGTCTAAGACTTTATTCTGGAGCAACATGAGTTTGAGGCAGCTCATCGGAATTGATCTCAAAATAAAGAAAGTCACGTGTGCACCGACGCAAAACCTCCAGGAGGATATCTACACTCATTTGTTTTGGACGGATTATTATATAGGAAGAAGAAGCATGCACTCTGTTGGTGTTTTTATTCAGATGTAACGTCCCGCCATCGCGATCAGCATCTTATCCTTTTTTTACACAATCAAAGTTGTTTTTTTTTTTTTTTTTAACCAAAGGCCCACAGCCTCTTGTTGGTTGCTATAGCGTTTTCAAGCACCATTCTGCTGGATCCCAACCCCCACACAGGCCTGCATGCTCTGCACACTTGTAATAAATTAGCCTCAAGTGAAACGACTAAAAAACCGAGCTGCACCAAAGCTGGACATGCAGGGACACTTTACGGAATCACATCTCATGAACATGTTCATGTTTTTATTTGTATTATTTATTATCTTTCAGCGCGTGTCCTCTAACTCGAATCTCCGCTGTTATTGCGCCTCTTATCCGCCTGCTGATGACGAATGTTACGCAATCATCGTTTTTTTTTAAATTACAAAATCTGTAGGCGGCTGGATGCGTCTCGTCCTCCTCATCCTACAAGTGCAAACATATGCGTCTGCGCCAGAAGAGCGCTGATTTGTTGCTTAATTACCCCCCTCCCCACAAAAATGCCCCCTAAAAGCGCACGTCCACAACACCAAGTTTAGTGGCGAACGAGTGGAAATTGGAATTAACCTCTTTATTCTATGAGCCCCATCTTTGCCAAATTGAATGCAGATTGGAAATAATTTTTCAGCTCTTGACTGCAGCTATCACGGCTCCCCACGAATTGGTTTGAGCTGCCGTCACACATGTAAATAAAGGCATTTAAGCCTCAAGGAAAGCAATCCTTCAAATGATTGCTTGGATGGCTGTCAGTTTAGGGACACTGTCTTAATGTCGATCAAAGGTCACCCAAACATTTATATTGAATTATGAAATGTTTCTTTGAACCTTTATAGTATTTCCTACATGCCAGACTTTTGTCTTCTCAATAAAAAAACACCATGAATGGCTAATAGATTACCTTATATTTTCAGCATTTTGCCACTGCAGTCGTATAATTTGAACAAACTTAAATACCTAAGGATACATACAAATCAATGTCTATAACAAACTCTATTTGCTCTCACCACCCACAGTGGTTTCCCAGTGCAGGACAAGTGCCTGCTGTGTTTTGGCAGGAAATCAATACAGGGGTGGGGGAGTTGGGGGGGGGGGGGGTCGGTTCTAATCATCTGTACATTTACCATCACAATCAACAATCAAAGCCAAGACCTGGATCTTTATTTGTAGGCCCGAACTGAACAATTTCCCCACTGTGAAAGGCAAGCTAAATTAGAACCCTTGGTTCCTGTTGGTAGCTCTTAATGGCTCTGATTTGTGAACTGCTAAATGAGGTTATGTAAATTGATCCTGAATGTGGGAAGAGGCCCCCCAGGTGACAGGTGCAGTGGGCTGAAGGCGGGGGCAGGAACGGTGTCATGAAATGAGATTTGATACGGCAGGATAGCTCCACTGAGAGACAGATTTACAGGCGGAGGGGAGTCAGATCTGTCAAACAAAGTAAACAAAAATAATAATAATAATAATAATAATGCCAGAGGTGGGAGTAACTAATACATTTGTACTCAATATTGAAATACTTAAGGCTTTCCATTTTACTTTGTACTTCCACATTTCAGAAGCAAATATTGTACATTTAGTCCACTATATTTAACTGAAACATTTTATTTTATGTTTAAATGTAAATTAAATAAACTGTACATGGAAACATCTATGACTGGGTACCAGTATATTCAACGATAATTAATGACAATATGAAACAACACATATTGCATTATAAGATAAAATGACTATTGCTCAGACATTAAATATATGATGTATGAGCTTAGGTTTTTTATTCTGTCATATTATACAATATATATATATATAAATATACATTAATACATATATATATTAATGTAGTTAAAATTATCTCCAGCTTGATCAGCTAAAATATTAAAATGGTCCTTACAAATTAAGTCATAAAATAATACTTGATACTTTGAGTACATACGCCTGCTAAAACCTCGGCACTTACTACCAAATTCTATATACCAAAAATATTTACAGCCCTTTTTGTACATTCAGTGCTTCTTCTAGAACTCCTGATGCTGCTTTCAACACATCCATTTATCTCATGTATTGATGGGCCCATCCGCTCTGGCAGGCGGCCATGTTTCGTCTCCCCAGACTGAGGATGTATAACAAGGGAACCGTCAACACACAGCCACTCGGGGGAGCAGTGAGGGGGGACGCACTTCACTCCGGCCATCGAGGCTCCGCTGCAGGGAAGACTGACCGGTCCTCAGCCACTTCCTTCCCTAAAGGTTCAGTGTCCAAGGAAATAAGTGCATTCTTTTTGAGGGGCAAAGTGTCTCAGTAGCGCCCCCTACAAAGAGGTTTCACCGACATGTATGAAAGTTAGCAGGTTCTGTGTTTCTGTACTTCAACAAACTCCAAATTGGTCAGCACCGTCTGAAGACCTTTGTGATGAAAAGTTGTCCAACTTTTCGTCCACTATTGTTGCCGTAGTGTGGTGACAATAAAACAAAAAGCCTTTTGTCATAACACAGGAAGTTCTTCTTTCTGATAAAAGTGGTAGAGTGAACCAAGACAGTGACGTTGCTGCTTGTTAAACCGAAACCCTGACATCAGGGACACTAAAACATCCCACAGATTTATCAGATATCACTATAAAAATCAAATTCACAGTCAAAGCCACATCATGGAAAACCGTCTGAACATAGGTTGTGAAAAAACCTCTAGAATGGCTCCACATGTGCGAGAGAAGCCGCATCGAGCTGATTAAGCGCTTGGAAGGTCTGAAGTGCCGGTGGCTGTGCATCTCCCTCCTCCTGATTGGAAATGTGTCGGGACCAGCAGTGTGCTGTGGTAAAAGCCTGTTAATAACTTTACAAGGATCCTTATTGCTTTGTCCGTATCATAAATGCTCTTCACAGTCAGAAGTGCTTTAAAGCAATAACCCGCCTGCCTACTCTCGTGCCTAAATTTGAGCAGAGACCACATTGCACAGGAGAGTAGGGTTCTTCTCCCCGTCACATGAACTCGGTGAGATCGTGATGCCGTAGAAAACGCTTTGGTCGGCGTGCCTTTAGTGATTGACAGCAATGTTGATCAGTTGTCTGTTGGTCAGTCAGTCCGCTTTGGTCCAGATTGAAATATCTCAGCAACTTGGATAGATTGTAAGGAAGCTCTGTATAGGCATTCACGGTCTCCAGAAGATGAACCTTACTGGCTTTCATGATGCCCTCATACATCATCTAGCACCACCAGCATGTCAGCATATTTCTGATTTAGAGTGCAACATGTAAAGACTTTGCTGTACTTTGTGTTTAGCGCTAATCCCTGAATGCATGCAAGTTCACGTGCACAATATGTCAACAACTATTGGTTGGATTGCCATGTGACTTGGTCCACAAATCCTGTCCCCGTCAGAAGTAACTGCAATAACGTTGGTGTTTCATTACTTTGGCTTCTAACAAAATACCTGGAGAGAAACAGCCTCCACATGCTACCAACAGGAAACTAAATGATAGCGACGACACCTGCTAAACATCAGCATGGTGGCTTCGTCATTGTCAGCATGTTGACATGACGTTTAACTCAAAGGTAACTCAAGTACCGTCTCACAGAGCTGCTAGCATAGACTCACCTTCTTCAGTCAATAATGAAATATAGAGCTGCAGGAATGAGTCCTAATCATCACAGTGTTTTTTTTATTATTATTTCGGTTAGATAGCTGAAATTCGGAGGGTCTGTGGTTAACACACAGATATTTTAATGTTTCTTTCAGTAAATATCCTGTGATTTTTTTTAAAAGGCGGCTACTAACAAGTGGCAAAATGGGACTACAAAACGTCATCACGCTGACCGGTCCACCTGTTCGGCCTTGTTGTGCTACTCACGCTAACGGAGTGCAGTGATGTGGTGTATTCATTTAAAAGCCGAACGTGCGATCACGAACATCGTGTAAATGGACTTTGTCTGTTTGCCACTGAGATCATTTTCTGCAATAATCTAAAATCCAGTGTGAAAAATCCCATCGGCTCTTTGTCGACCAACGCAATGCTAACTTCCGCGATTGGTCTACAGAAATACAACATCGCTGCAACACTCTATAACCAAGCATTCAATCTATTTGACCATTTTATCCACTGAGATGTTTTCCTTCCTGGTGAACAAGTGGTTCTCTTCTCATGGAAAAAGACGAGTGTTAAATGACATTGGTCAATAGGTATTAAAAGCAACATCTCTACAAGTTCAGCTGCCAGGGGGGGGGGGCACAGGAGAGTCTCAGGGCCACAGGAGAGGAATACATTTAATTATTCTCCTTTCAGTTAAACGAGACAAAAACCTTCCCACTGCAATCCACTTGCCTCTCTACATTGTGCTGCCTCTTTCTCCTTCTGGCCTTTACTCCGTCTCATGCTCTGTCAACGTCACCTGCCACCGCGGAGCGGACGGCTCCAAGCCGACCTCTCTGCTTTCCTGCAGGTGGCTGATGTGACTGAGGCAAGAGGCCAACAATCCCTCTTCACTGACGTCCCTCCAGCCAGCTCCATGCTCCCCGTACTGAGCTAAGACAGATTATTTTCACACACGACTTACTTATGGAGACCCACAGTTATCTTGGTGTCCCCCTCCTATTAAGACTTTAATAGTTTAATCAGAATGTATAGTGTTTTTTCTTATATTTCATTTTTATGTTTTGCAGACATTATTCTATTCTTTGAGTGCCACTTATTTCTCTAGTGGTTTTTTTAAAGAATCTCAAGGTTACATATTTGAAAACGTACTTCGCCTCAAAACCAGTCAAGCTAATATAACAATTCCAGATACTTAAAAAACGAGGCTATATTTTCTTTTACATACTGTTTTGCCTTTTATGATATAAAACCTTATAGATGCCAGATGATATAAGGACATTAAAGCTTTTTATTTCTGTATTTATATTTTTCTGTTTTATTATACTGACAGCACCCATTTGGCACAATTAGTACTTTAACGTTGTGATACTTGTTACTTATACTTCTTTACTTTCATTTGAGGATGTGGGACTTTTGTGATTTGACTTGTAATTTAAATGTGTTCAAATGTATTGCATGTGGTTTTACTTATAGGAATTCACCTTTTCAAAAACAACCACAAGAAGAGCATGAATGACATTCAAACACTAAACACGTTGAATCACAATTCCTGCCAGCTTGAAGGTGGTCTTCAGGCCAGGCAAATAAAATGAGTGTTATTTTTTTTATTTATTTTTTTACATTTTTCAGCGTATCAAACCATGTCAAGCATTACAGTTCCCTTCCTGCTTCGGGGGGTAAAATATCACCCAGAGATGAATTAACTGAAAAGGCTTGTCTTCAGACCCCTTCCTAAAATGATTAACCCTTCTAGGGAGCATTATTGAGTTCTGAGTGGTCGCGCTTTCTCATTGCCTGTAATTGTTCTTTTTCTGTTGTTACCTTCATCAGTCTCTCTCCTCATTATATGAGAAGGGGAAAATGTCTGAATAGAGGAGGGCTATTTTCCCACAGTCACTCAACTCAGAGAAATCTGCCATTGTGGGCCAGTTTCCCATCCCAGAGCCCTGCTGCACAGCCCGCCGCAGTCTGAGGGACAATGTTGGATAATTAATTGACCATTCTTCCTCCCATTTGAAACGTAAAATTATGGACAATAAAGTTAAATGTGGCACCAAATCCAGTCCAGCCATATCCAGCTGTGTCGTATTTGACTGCAGATGACATTTAAAGTGATAATCCTGAACAACATAATGTACTTTCAATATAATGTACTATGTAAGTTGTATCCTAGGTGACTACAGTACAGTCAGAATATAATTTTCTTATTTGAGCATCATTCATCTTGTATTGCACCAATTAATGGAAGGCTTTAGTGTGCACCAATCTATGAACCCACTGAGCCTTTTTTTAAGTGATGAGAGAACAAAGTGACATTATTCGGCTGAAGCCTCCCCTAATAATCATCATTATCTGCAACATCCTGCATTTCTTTTACATTTATAAGGCCAAGCAAAGCAAATGTATTGATTTTAATTTGTATATGTGATGGTACATGCATTTAATTAAATGAAAGCAAACTTAAAAAAAAACAACATTCTAAATAAAAGACATAAAAGCTTAGGGAAATTAATTTAAGGTCATCAGATATAAGACACGGATTTGTTTATCTGGTCATTTGCTCCATGTGGTGCTAGTTACTAAGATTATAATAGTAAAAGTAATAAAACATAGTATTATATGTGCCATAGCAACAGTTGTGCAAGGAATACATGTATGATTGATGTTTAACTACATCCTTATAGTATAATTTATTATATTATATTAGATAGATAGATAGATAGATAGATAGATAGATAGATACTTTATTGATCCCGAAGGAAATTCAAGCATCCAGTAGCAATAACATACATTATACATTAAACATACATTAGAAACTATTGTTTATATTGTTTACTATATTATTATTTTTTTGGTTTAATTACAGGACCGGCATGTGGAGTCTTTTAATCTTCATCTACTTTACAATTATTATCAAAGTTGAAATTGAGAAATGCATTATTAATCCTTTTAGATCATATTGTGCAACTATTTAACAATATATTCCGAAACAAATTACAAAAGAAATTTATTTTTTTATATCAAAGTCCAATATTTTTTTCTTCCTGGAAAATGTGCAATCTCTGTGCTGCACAAGCTAGAGACAGTTCTGAGATACCGGTAGGCTTTTACGATCAAATCAAAATTCCTCCCAACGTTGCGCCCCGCCTGCTTATCCTGTTACAATCGGAAATACGTCACGTTACGGAAGATTGATATACTCTTTATTGCCTCAGCTGGACTGGACAGGCACGCATGGAAACAGAAATCTACAGGAAAACATAAATTGACTATAAGATTAAAAAGAAATTAAGAATGTCTATCAGGAAAAACAGATAAATCCTATCTTATAATTTAGAAATATAAAACATTAACTAAGACCAACGCCGAATAGAGCACAATAATGTGAACGTAATCATTATTAAATTAGCTTGATATAAAACCATACATATCGAGTAATAACTACTTAACTAAAAATACTACCCACGTCAACGGTTGTTAGGTTGCGCATGCGTGTAACCTCACTGTCGTCTCCTGCGATCACGCGGTTTTCTTCCAGCCAATCGGCGGGCAGTATTGTGCATCGTGCAGCGTTCATGTACTTCTCCGGCCGTAGGACTGCAATGGCGGAGACAATGAAGCGGAGCGGAACTCGCGCTGCTCCCAGCGAGCCGTGCAACACGTCCAGCTACAAGGACTGCGTGTGTGCGATACTGACGCTGTTGTCAGACTTCGGGAAAGAGGTTTGTTGCTGTGCTTCGAGCCCCGTGTACTCCCGAGAGACGTCGCAATTAGTTAGCTACATGCTAATGTTTTTAGCATCCCGGTGTAGCTCCGAGGATTAACATTCAAGCGGCGCAACGAAGACAAGCAGGACGCACCGAGAGTAACTGGTGGTGTGGGTTTGACCCGCGTGTCCAGCCTCCACCAGCCCTTCGCTTCATCCAGTCAAGCAAACCTGGACTCTGTTGTCACCAACAGCTTCCTGCAACCTGTATTCACTGTGTAAACTATATATTTAATGTCCATCTGTATGATCGTTCCCTAGATATACGATCTCCAATCATGTCATTTCTCTTGTAAAGCAAGAAAAAGAACCAGAGGAAAAGACGTGGGTCAGCTGTCTTTACACTGTAATTCTATATGTATAAATCCCCTCCCACCACCTGCGAGTCATTCTGTTTATAACATGTATTTTATAAGATATATATTCTACTGCACATTGAAGAAGCTGGTACCAGCAAATAGGTTCTCTCCATGAGTGGGACTAGCAGGGGTGCAGGTCCGATGTCCGGGACACAAAAGGATGTTTTTGTTGCCCATATGCAACTCATTACATGACGCCATAAATCACTGCTGATGTCATCGGTGTAAGAAACCACCCATTCATTCGCATTGTAGTGGGAGACCAGAGATGGAATGTGGAGTCAGACTTATATTTGTCAAACCATTTTAATCATTTCTTTTTAGATGTGAATCTAAAATGGGTAGAATGTGAATTCTGAAAATACATTTCTTCAATTCGGAGTAATTTAGAGTGTTTTTATTGGGGGGGGGGGGGGGGGATTCATGTTTTTTTATTGAAGGTGTTGATTTCTGAATCTAACTATGTTAAACACTGAATCTGCTTTACCTAAAGCCTAAATGTGTCTGACTTTTCTTTTTCTTTTTAAATCTAAAGCTCAAATTAAGTGACGCTGCTCTGAGAGTAGAAGTCAACATCGCTGCTGTGGATCTTCCTTCTTCTCCAGATGCTCACATGTACAGCTGTTTGCAGGAGCATATCACAAAATTACAGGTTATGTGGCCACATTTTTGTTAAATTGCATGATTTTATTGCTTTAACACTAAAATGGTTTGCTGAATTACTGTTGAACTGATGACCACTACATCATTATTTGATATGGGACAAGGCTATTTAAAAATGTCCCCTACCCTTTTATGCTTTTTTATAAAGGTATTTAATTTAAAATACATTATTGTCCCTTTTTATTCTGTTGGAACAGGCTGCTTCAGAAAGCTTGAAGGCACTGGTGGATGCTCATGGTGATGCATCGTCTCCAAAGGACAACACAGCAGACGATGCAGTCACCTCGCCGTCACTCGCAGGGCAGATGGCTGTTCACCGTCCTCCCAGCCCCGAGGCTGCGGAGAGCAAGACGGCAACCGATGACGTCATGGTTCAGATCCGAGCCAGGAAGTCAGAGGTTGGTCTCTGTCAGCAGATCTGTCAGCTGTTTTGGGGGTGACATTTTTAGTGCCCTCTTTAGTCTTTTTCGAGCAAATGAATAATCATAAGTAATTGCCTGACGTGCCGCGGTGAAGCAAATGTTTGATGGAGATCTGATAAGCCGAGCTGAGCGGAGAATAAGGGGTCCTTTAGTGCTGTGGTTGGGTAGAACAGACCACATTGCTGGAGGGCTTTGAGAGAGGGCCAGGTCCTTGATGGATTATGAAGTGGATGCTCATTACTCTGAGATTGCATGTGGATGAAGGAAAAGAGGCCCTGTTCTGTTGTGCATTTATTTTGGTAGCCAAGCAAACAGCAAAATTCATATTCCATCATGTGATGATTGGCAAGCAATTCAACTTTTTTGGCTACCTGAAATAATTTCCCACTACATTTCTCATTCCATGTAATGTAAATTACTGTTTGCCCCAGATCATTACACCTGCCAAGGCAAAACATAAATAAATAATAACCTTGCACAGAATTGCATTCTTGACACCTATCAATACCTCATCAAGTCATTGTGTCTTATTATCTGTGTTGTTTCTCTGTTGTCATCCTAGATTGAGCGAAGAATATCTGCATTTATGGAACGCAAGCAGATGGAGATCAATGAAAACAATGTACGCGAGTATTGCAACGTGATCGACTGCAATCAGGGTGAGAATGGTGGGGAAGGGGGGGTGGAGAGGGAGCCTGCACACAGATTGCCAATGTTTGGGAGAGAGCTGATTTCCACAGGCGAGAGGTCAGGCTGAACTGTTCCAAGAGTGGGGCTGAAGTAGCTAACACATTCGGCCGCAAAACACAACCAGCTTAGTCCAGAAAAACACGAGACGGAGGGCATTTTTCAAAATTCAAAGCCTGTTCGAGACCGGTTTTAGAAATCAGGACAGGCACCAATAGTAATTATTGTCATTTAAATGGCATATTTTAAATGCATTGAACTTTTACATTAAATTCTAATAACCTTTTCTCTACAGTCGACAACAGCTGTGCCAGAACAGAGGCCGTTTTCACTCCATATCCAGGTTTTAAAAGCCACGTGAAAGGTAAGGAAATAAATATTAGCCACAAATGTTAATGTGACATTTATTAACCATCATTTTTCAAATTGCACACATCATTTTGGAAAAAGTCATCGGTCCTTAAAATGTTCTGAGAATGACTTGACAACTGACATGTTATCTATCAATTTTGGTTTAATGAATATTGTTACATTTAAATGGCAATCTAGATTACATGGATCACAATAAAATGTGTTTCGGTCAGAAATGATTTTTTTAAATACAATCTGAACAAATCAAAGCACCATCAGATTTATCACTGAAAATGTCAAGGATTTGACACTTTGATACTGTTAACTAGCCTGGGCTTAATATTATTGCTCGTTGTTGTGTTCCTTGATTGGCTAGTCACACGGGTGGTCAACACTTACGGACCCCAGACTCGCCAAGGAGAGGCTGGGGATCAGCAGAGGGCTCCGATGACAAGAGACTGTGGAAATGCCCCATAGAAGAACGACTACACAACATCGAGAATCACCTGAAACTCCCCACAGGTCAGACGAGGACACAGTGTGTCTCACTACATGTTATTCCACGTGTCTGAAAGGGACTCGTATCACGATACTACTCAAAAATGAAAACAGTTGTTTATTTTCAACATCACTCGTCTTTTTCCTGGAAAAAGGCAAACATTTAAATGATAGCAGTTTTCCATTGCAATGTATAGGACGCGTGATACAGTGAAATGTCATTATGAAGACCTTGTAGGCTCTAGGCAAAGTATAATTCATCTGAAGTAGTTCACTGCTGGTGTTTACCTGATGTAAACCTAGTTCTGCTTCCCTTTTACACGTGTGTTGTGTTTGTCATGTAAATGATCAATGATTCCGACCATCTCATCATCTTTTATTCCTTAGTGGGCCCAGTTCCACTGAGTGTCTTCCAGAGGCTAAAGAAGCTGGAGGATCGTATCCTGGAGTTGGAGGGACTCTCCCCGGAGTACTTTCAGTCCACGGTAATGTTTTTGAAATAGATACACAAAAGCACTTAATAATTGTTTGTTTAATACACCGGCCTTTTTTTTAAATAAGTGTGCTATTTTCTGTTTGAACATATATAATTAAGTTACTAAAAGTCATTGGTACACTCTCCCTTTTCTGTCTGAACTGACGAGTTTAGCTGCCAGTCTTTATAGAACACACGTTCAAAACCGTTAGATTAAAAGTTAGATTAAACCACTTTATTTTCTAGTGACTAGACCACCTGTTGTATTGCATCTTAATGTAAATTCTGTAATATCAGCTGGGAGCGGCTCCAGCCCCCCGCCAACCTTAACAGGCTAAGCAGTTACGGATAATGATTTGACAGAATTTGCAATAAAGAATTCGGCAGTATTTCAGACAATGACTCACACTTTATTGGCGAGAAGCTCTCATGAATGTATTTATTTTCCCTAAATTGGCATGTAGAATATTGGTTGGCTGCAGGCAAAATCATTTCATAATGAAATGTACTTGCTGAGAGTTTGTGAGTGATGCAAATGGAGTTTCCTCTTACATGCCCCGATACTTTAACACGTTTGCCTCCTCGAGTTACACTTTAGATGATTTGAATCAGAAATGCAACATGCATAGTTAATTTACTTTTAGGTCACTGCAGACAGCTCTCTTGAGAAACGACTCATTTTAACCTTTGCAGAAAAGCGCAGACTCAAAAGAGGGAAACAAGTCTGTTTTCTTGGGCTTCATGTACATTCAGACGGACTTCAGGAGAGTCACACAGACTTTAATTCCCCCTCCAAGGAGTCTGTCCAGTGTTTGTTTAGCTGTGTAAGTGTGCTTAAGATGCTGCATGTCTCCTCACACTGGTGTCTCTCAGCACAGCATGCTGCATCTGTGAGTATGCGCCTCTCCACTCGCTGCATGTTTGTGCGAGCAGAGCAAGAGATGTCGAGTGTCTTTGAATAAACGGATGGGACTTTTATATTCAGAGTGCCATTTTTTGGGGGGCAATTTCTGAAAATAGTGTAGTTTTGTGTCTGCTGAAGAGCTTTGCACAGTTGTTCCGCGTATTCGGCAACAACATTTTAACACTGAAGCGTAAAGGAGCAACTTAAAAACAAACAATTCCAAGGTTTTTACAGTTGGAGTCCAGGATGTACAAACTCACGGTTTATACTCTGCTGTTTTTGCTCATAACAGTTCATCTCTTTGTATTTCATTAAGTAGATGTTAGGTCATTCCAAGCCGAGGATTTGTATTGCAGAACTTCATTGCATTGTGTCTTCTTCTTTCAGTCCTTGAGGCCAAATAAGTAATGGAACAGACAAGTACCTCAGTATGCTTCACAAAGCTCAAGCCAGTTTAGAAATTGCCCTAATTAAAAAGTTCTAATGTGTGTGTGTGTGTGTGTGTGTCTGTGTGTCTGTGTGTGTCTGTGTCTGTCTGTCTGTGTGTGTCTGTGTCTGTGTGTGTGTGTGTGTGTGTGTGTGTGTGTTTTGGCAGAGTCACGTGCACAAACGGCCAAAGACATCCCCTGCACAGGTTAGTGGTCGTTTTGTTTCCTTTTACTGCATTTGGTTAATGGAGGGTTTCCTTCGTGTTGATGGGTTGATGCCTACTTTGTCCTTCAGGCCTGCAGTCTGACGGAGCTGGATGAGAAGATCAGTGCCGTGAAAGCAGCGCTACTGAAGAGGGTGAATGAATTTGGGCCTGGCTTTGGAACAGAGTGTCCACTTTAACATCCTCACACAACACACTGTCTGTTAATGCATCGTTGGTTTCTTTTTGTGTTCCTCGCACGTTCATTTGCACAATTTATGATCAAAAACACATTTCATGAGCTTTATTTCACGGCAACTAAATAGTTTTGCAGTAAACTGAGATATATTGTGCTGCCAATAAAGATACTTTTTCCATCATAAGAACGTTTCCTTGTAAATTAATTGTGCACGTAAAGTGCTAAGGAAGTTTGATTGGGCCGATCCCTGGGCTTGAGGTAGTTTGGGTTTGTTTAGTTGTTGTTGGCGTCCATCTTGGTTATCCCTTGTGTGTGATTTGCTGCGGCCAAGCCGCTACATATGTTCGCTTGTGTAATTGCTGGAGGTCAGTTTGTTCAGCTAAACACTGTGTAAGTTAGGTTACACTATCTCTTTTATAGGCCAAGCTATTAGTTCTTGGGTTATTATTGTTTGGGCAAATAAAAAAGCATTTTCCTCACTGCTTGTCAAAGAAAGTCACAAAACAAAGTCACAGTATAGCATGTCGAGTAAAGTCCTCGTGTGGTGAAAACATAAAACATGCATCTCTAGAGGTCTACTACTAATTATTCTCTTTATTTTCAACTAACACACCATCTTTCAAAAGTAACAATCCACCAGGACCTCAACGATTAATTAAGTAACAATAGCTGCTGATTAATTTTCTGACAAAATTGACAAATTGTTTCACTTCTATTAGATTACACAGGAATCTGAACTTCAAAAACACAGAAAACAAATCTCATGTTAAATGAGTTTATCACGTTTTACATCTTCACTGGTGTGTGTGTGTGTGTGTGTGTGTGTGTGTGTGTGTGTGTGTCTGTATGTGTGTCTGTGTGTGTGTGTGTCTGTCTGTATGTGTGTGTGTGTGTGTGTGTGTGTCTGTATGTGTGTCTGTGTGTGTTGTGTGTGTGTGTGTGTCTGTATGGATGTGTGTGTGTGTCTGTGTCTGTGTGTGTTGTGTGTGTGTCTGTGTGTGTGTGTGTGTGTGTCTGTATGTGTGTGTGTGTGTGTGTGTGTCTGTCTGTAGTGTGTGTGTGTCTGTTGTATGTGTTGTGTGTGTCTGTATGTGTGTGTGTGTTGTCTGTATGTTGTGTGTCGTGTGTGTGTGTCTGTGTGTGTGTGTGTGTGTTGTCTGTAGTGTGTGTGTGTGTGTGTGTGTTGTCTGTATGTGTGTGTGTCTGTGTGTGTGTGTGTGTCTGTGTGTGTGTTGTGTGTGTGTGTGTGTGTGTGTGTGTCTGTATGTGTGTGTGTGGTGTGTTGTGTGTGTGTTGTGTGTGTGTGTTGTGTGTGTGTGTGTCTGTCTGTCTGTGTGTGTGTGTGTGTGTGTGTGTGTATGTGTGTGTGTGTGTGTGTGTGTGTGTGTGTCTGTTGTGTCTGTCTGTTGTGTGTGTGTGTGTGTGTGTGTGTGTGTGTGTGTGTTGTGTCTGTCTGTCTGTCTGTCTGTCTGTCTGTTGTGTGTGTGTGTGTCGTGTTGTGTGTGTGTGCTGTTGTTGTGTGTGTGTGTGTTGTGTGTGTGTGTGTGTGTGTGTGTGTGTGTGCTGTGTGTGTTGTGTCTGTTGTGTGTGTATGTGTGTGTGTGTGTGTGTGTGTGTCGTGTGTGTGTGTTGTTGTCTGTCTGTTGTGTGTGTGTTGTGTGTGTGTCTGTGTGTGTGTGTGTGTGTGTCGTGTGTGTCTGTCTGTCTGTCTGTGTGTGTGTGTGTTGTGTCTGTGTGTGTGTCTGTGTGTGTTGTGTCTGTGTGTGTGTGTGTTGTTGTTGTGTGTGTGTGTGTGTGTATGTGTTGTGTTGTGTATGTGTTGTGTTGTGTGTGTGTGTGTTGTGTGTCTGTGTGTTGTTGTCTGTGTGTGTGTGTGTGTTGTTGTGTGTGTGTGTGTGTGTGTGTGTGTATATAATTGAGGTGAATCTGAGAGCACCTGACTCATCTGCCTGACTGCTGTGTGACTATAATGGTTGTCATTCTAAGAAATGACCTGATTACTGCATCTCTGTTTGGAAAACATATGGGAGACCCAACAAACCTGCAGTAAATGGGCCGCCGCTGCGTTTGATACTGACGTGTGGAGAAAAAGGCTTTTCATGGAGAGCTTTTACCAGCAAGCGGCTGAAGCTACAATTAAGACTTCTGTCTTCTAAATGGTAAATGATGAATGACAAATGACTTTTGATTTATAATAAAAGTTATTAGATATATTAGATGACAACTTGCAGGTTATTGAGAACTTCTTATGATCTGTCGATGTAATTATCACAACAATATTCCTTAATAAAGAGTTACAAATACTTATACATGAGACAATATACAATAAAAAATACTTTGAGATACTGTAAGCTGAAACAAACGGACTAAAAGAGTCTGCAGAGCCTCGACATTAGATTTTACATTAAAAATGTATTGATTTTTTAGAAAGGTTTCATTCATAGCACGCTTATAATTACCACATAAAACTCTCACTGCAAAACTGGAGACATCTAATTGTGTAACAGCGGAAACAATTATAATCATACAACAATGCAGAAGAGTTTATTACCCCAGTGCATGCTGGGAGGGTTTCATTTCATTTGAGAGGGTTATTTGAATAAAAACAACTAACTACCTCCTAAACTCTGAAACAGGTCCCACACAGACACAGCTTCTTTCTTTGCCAAAAAGCGTTGAAACCACTGGTTTAATGGTTAACAATGCATCGCATTTCCTGACTGTTCTGTAAAGTCAACATAAAATAGACTGGGGTCCTTTTAAACATTATATTATTACTGAGTTTTGTGTATTTTATAGGCCCTTCTATAATGAGCAGACTTGCACATTAGCTCATTATTAGTGTATTAATGCTGTATTAATTGGCATTACTTCATGCTATATATTATTAAACATTACCCAGATAATAAATGTACCGTGACGGCTAATTATAGCTGTCAAATCCATTTGGTACAATATTGCCCTCTGAAATGAACAGGGGGTAGAACTATGGAAATAGTCACGTACAGTACAACCAAAGCAGAGTACTTGAATAACTCAGAGTACTTGAATAAATGTACTTGCTCACCACAGCTGTCTGAGCCAAGGAAGACAGCAACTTCTGCACTTTTCTCAAAGATGCAACTTTAGAAGCGATTTAATGCAGATAACAAGGTCCTTCAGAATGAAGCTCCTTCTCATAGAACAGGTGAGACAAAGAGAAAAACACCTTTATTACATCTTTGGAAATGACTGTAACTCCCCTTTCTTTTCTTTGCAGTTGCTCTTTGTATGTCACGTCAAGATTCATTTCAGAGTTGATTGATGGAGTGACCTGAATAGAATACAAGAAGTTGCATTGTGGGGCTTTTTTCTGCAGATATTTCATTCTCAACGCGGAAATAGTTTTTTTTCTTCTTCCCGACCCTTCTTTCAGGTGTGCCTCGCTTGTTCGGCTCTGTCTCTTGCTCATAGACTGGAACCTTCTGGGCAACGAGGGGCCACAATGTAGTGGGAAGGGGGAGCACTTGAGCTGCAGCGCCGTGGATGGACGTTGAGGGGGGTTGCTCATTGTTCCCGGGGAGCTTTTGTCTCAGACACAGTCCCCTTATGAGGGTTAATGAGGACAAATTGGTCTGAGTGTAATAAATGGATTATAGAGTTGGACAAAAGGTTGTATTTTGTGGGCTGCGTTTGCTGGGATCCACCCATCATCTGCCCATTGAGCGGAGCACCCTGACTGGCGTCTGCATGAAGTGGCTCACTAAATATCTCATTATCTTTATCCTGTCTGTTTTACCGCATGAGCACATTAAAGGTGGAGGTTCCTACAGTTAATTTAACAATGTCATGTTTAGATCACGGCATTAATAGTTTGTAACCGCTGGGATAATTTGAAAAAAAAGTCAACATTAGTGTCAGTGGTGGGCGCTATAAGGTTGGGTGGGCATAGCGTAGCCTTTCAAACGAACAAAGAGCCACTTCCTCATTGACTCTATGTAATTCCTGCCCGTCAATCAGTCCTCCCTCTGCTTGTTTTCTTGTAATGTCCTTGGGAACCTCGGGAAAACGACACAGAGGTGTTCCTTGTCTTCTATGGGTCCGGTTGTTTTTTTGGTGAGGTCGAGGGAGAGGATTCATATCCATTCATATCTCACAAACTCTTAATGGGCTCCAAGCCCTCCAAAAAGAAAGCTCTTTCCTGTGACTAGTCAGCTCCAGTCTTTATTCATCTTGGCTCCGTGTCAAAAAAGACTGTTGCTCGTTTGTGCCCCGAACAATGAGGAACAAGGCTAAATCTCTAGCTGGGAACAAAAGACAGAAAACAGGCTTTTCACTCTGCAGAACATTAGATTCTGACACATTTTGCTATGGCAGTTTGGTTTTTTTCTCCCTCATCCTGAGTGCTGTGGCTCTGGTCTGTTAAAGAGACCACCTGTTGGCAACAAGCCTGTTCTTCATTACAGGCAGGCCTATTATCACAGGATGAGGAGCGCCACAGGCTAACTTTTTAAAGTTAACCCTGCTGCAGTTTCCAAAGCCGGCTGATTGGGAAACATGGATTACGTATTGCTGCTGGAAAGTCTATTTCTGCCCGTCATTTTTTTATCTTGCTTCTCAATAAGGGCTTCTGTAAGAGGGAGGTACTTTGTTCGTGCCCTTGTGAGCTACAAATGTCACAAACAAAGGGACTTGAATGTGGGCCGCTTGAATGTTCCATAAATACAAATTTGGAGCCAAATTCACATGCATTGTTAGGAGAAACCCAAATGTACTACTTTCTAAAAAGTTGTTGATGGCCGTTTCATTTTCTTTTCTTCCCCCCACTCAATACTTTCTGGCATCAGAAAGGGTAGATTTGAGCAATTTTCAAAACCCAGAACATTAGCATAACTACAGCATGGTAATGATTTTCATAACTGTGTAAAATAAAAGTACTGTAGGTGGCAATATAAAGCAATCAAGTGCATACTTTGGCTCTGAATTGGACATGTTAAACACAGGCTGACAGAAACAAGAGTGTCTGCGTTTTTAAGGTCCGATTATGTGCACATTTTAAAGATAATGTTAAAATATGTATAGCCTTTGCTGGGGGGGTTTGCTTGTACAAACACGGACCTGTGCGTAGTGGGGAGCGTTTTGGAAGTGGTCTCGGGACAGCTTGGGGGGGGGGATCTCCATTAAATACCATTTCAGCAAATGCCATCACTGTCAGAGTACGAGCGAGGCAGTCACACTTGTGCCATGTTCACAAACACTCGATGGGGGTCGCGTGCACCTGTGACCCAACCCCACAACGCAGACAAGCACAAGAGAGGATCCCCCCCCCCCGTAACCCACCGGCTTCAACAGGAGACAGTCAGCTGCTCTCTGTGACCCTGCTGCACGGTGCCTGGGCTCTCTGGAGTTAAATGTGCCTGCGATATTGCCAGGAGGGAGCAGCGGGAGTTGAATTCAGGCAATTACAATCAAGTCAGGGCATAGTTAGTGCGTGGGCCATGGCAGCACCTGAGCTGGATGCTGATGAGACACTTAGCCGGCAAACCCTCGTGCACTGGCCCAGGCGCTGCACAGAGCAAGCCCTCCTCCTCCTCCCCCCTCCTCCCACAGCAGCAGACCCCCTACTGGACACTTCCACTTCCCTTCACCTCATTTAGGCCACTAGAGCTCTTTCACCCCCCCCCCCCCCTCCCTCTCTCTCTCTCTCTCATTCTGGCCCTCACATTGCAATACTTCTGCTTTATATATGTGGCGTGGAGTACTGCACTCAATCACTCTTCATTCATTCACACTGTCCAATAATAGACAACTACTCCCATACTGTGCTCCAACCACCTGTGCATAGCGGAGCTTCAAACATCCCGCTAAGTTCTCGAGAAACGTCTCGTAGAAAAGAGAAAGCTCCAAGGTGATAAGACAAATGTCACTTTTCACATGAATGTCAAGAGTCACATCATACTGCTGTCGGATATATGTATATGTACATATATATATACATATATATATACACACACACACGGCACGGATGTTCGTTTGCAGGTGGCTGAATATAGGACTCGTGTTATGGCAACAGGAAGAGGGAATGGAAAAGGAGGTGCGGTTGTTGAATATCTATGACCCAAGAATATGGAGTCGGGCATCACGACAACACTCTTGGCCCCTTTTCTCAATAAGATGCTCTCAGCTCTTCAGGGGGAAAGCCTCCTGACTCCCGCCCTCTCTCAGCCCGCCACACTTTGCTGAAGTGTCATTAGGTTTGTAAAGGACAGGTTGCCATAGAACCGATGTATGGACTCGTAGATAAAACCGCCACATTTTTAATGTAAAGATCTGAGTACGGTGCTTAACACGAGGGGTGGTGGTGGGGGGGGGGCAGACCGCTGGCTACACTTTGCCGTTTCTTTGTCTGCAGTCGGTGCGCATGCATCTTTCATGCGTCACTTTAGTGCTCAGTTTTGCGAGATTGCTAGCTTTCTCTTCAATCCACTTTCATTGTGTGTCTGCGGTTGTCCTTGTTAGTTAGAGCCGGGTCTAGTATTTGGTGGAGCCAGGGGGGTAAAGGTGGAACACCTCTTTCACTATTTTTGCCATAATGGTTGTCTTTTGATTTTTTTTCCCTGGGCTTTTGGAGACTACCAGGGATTGTCTCTTTGAAATTATTCCATTTTGGCAAGCGAAAAAGAAAATGGATTGCGCTGATCCTGTTTTGTTCCTGGGGGGACGGCTGCAGTATTATCCCGGGCTGACACCGGTGGCGAAGAGGCAATCACAGTAGCCCTCGCTCTGACAAAAACACTCCATCTGCAAGGAGAGGAGGAAATCACACCACAATGATGTCTGACTCTTCTGCCTCACTCTGGCAGCTGGGCCCTGGGACCCATGCACTGCTACACAACCGCCGCCACAATGGCTGTTATACAAACGCACAACACCGCACTACAAATCAGCAGCTGTAACACACAAAGGGCAATGCACCTGCCATCACGCAACAATAAGGACGGGACGGATTCGTTTTTTGGAAAAGTTTCATGGCTGCCCAAGGCCGGTCAGCGCGGTCTCTGGTTATTATTACATGCTGATTAGTATATTAGTAGTAGAGGGTATTATTATTATTAGAAATGCATCAGTGGTTGAAGCTCATCCCGTTTTATTTAGACCTTGAGACAAATAAACCCACAGAACATTTTTAAGCTTTTAACCCACTCAACCCACTCAGCAAAATGTTGGATAACCTAATGGTATTTGTGTTTTGTAGACACACACACACACACACACACACACACACGATGAAAGATAAGCAGCCGTGTAGCTCTCCCTGTTAGTATTCAGCAGTGTCACCGCTTTCCCTCCGTGTCCCATACCTGGGGATCAAACGCACCTCTTTGTGAGAGAGTCCTGACCCCCTGCTATTAGCAAACAGAAGAGAGCCCAGCTGACACCACTCTTGAGATGTGCCATGCAGACGGAGGCCTGTGATTACAGCACAATCCTGAGGAGACAACCCTCCACCTCGCTCCACAGCCCTAGCCCCCTGCAACCCCCCTCCACACACACACACACACACACACACACACACTCAAACCCGCCCATCCCAGCCCCCACCACCTCGACAAATTCACCTATCTCTGAAATAGATGTTAATCTCTCGCCCAACTGGCTGCCTCCGAGACCTCGTTGACACACATATAGCCACATCGAGCCATGAATAATCAATAGGGGGCGATTTCCGTGAACATATTTCCCAGAACGGGTCATTTCTTGTGACTATTACTGGTGCAGATTAGAATGTGAGATTGGACTTTCAGATTGGTATTTGTCGATGTATGTTTCTTCCTGTGTGTGTGTGTGTGTGTGTAAATATACTGTAGGTCTGTCTCGTGCCTTCATAGCGACGCATCAGAACCAATTAGACATGGGGCGAATTTATTTCACTTTTATCAGGCCAAAATATTCTCCCAATTATCAACAAAACGTTTATTAAGAAACAAATATTTTTATTGAGTCACAGATAAGACAACTTTTTTTGTGAACATCCTTTATTGGGAAAAATAATCTTAAATATGATGATCATGAAGGTCACCCTGCATAAATAAATCTTAAACATGTGTTTTTCTGTCCTATTTTTCTTTTAAAAGAGTCTATATTTTATTTTTACTAACTAAACAACTTTTTCAAGTCACTCTTCATGATATTTACAATTATCCTGATAATGGAAATTCAGCACCATCAATTATTGTGAGTGGTTTTTATCCCGATACACGACCGTCCCTATACTGATGAAGGTAAAGCAAGAGAGGCCGGGATTCATTTGTTGTGAGAAAGGCAGAGGCTCGAGTGGGTCTTCCAATAGCATATTAGCAAACCCTCATTTCAAAAACCCTCATACATACTAGAGAATAGTCACGCACATGCATCCAGTACGTCCCTGCCGGGTTTTAGAACAAAAAAATTAGACACCTTTTGTGTCTTTCTGAATTATCTGGTCATTCTAGCTTTCTGTCCCTGGTTGACACACACACACACACACACACACACACACACGAGAAGAAAACTTCAATTTTATCTGCAGGGGCAGAAATCAATCTCACATCTCTTTAGTTAATCCGCAATGGCTCTCTACAGATCCTGACACTAATAAGGTATTGAGCAGGTGAGGCCAGGGGCTGAGGAGGAGAACAGAGGGAGAGGAGAGGCCTTCAGTCTGGGGCCCGACTGGCGACTGGCACTGTTCCAGTGCAATTATGGGGCTTGTGTATGGGCGAGAAGGGTGCAGGAAAGAAGCAGCAGAGATAGAAGGGGAGAGAGAGAGAGAGAGAGAGGCATAGAGAAAGAGCGAGAAAGAGGGGGTGGGTGGAGGGGGTAAAATTGATCCCATCTGTGGTATGATGGTTAATTAAAGCAGCTCTTGAGCAGCCCAAGGATGAGAGGCTTGGCTGGGCTCCTGGAGGCATAGCTCTGATTACTCACACAGAATGGATGGTTTCTTAGCAATGAAAGGAGGAGGCCAAGAGCTGCCTGGTGGGGTGCACAGACGACGTCAAGGAGAGACATGTGCATCCTGCACATTTACACATGTGCACGCACACACCAGTGCAAAGGCATAAACACACACACACACACACACACACATACATATGTAACACACGTATACTTCACAAGCCTGTACACGAGTGCAAACATCATCAAATTAAATCAAAATAATTGTATCAGGAAACTAATCAGATATAATGCGAGTCCACTAAATGTGAATTTCTACAACAAGATGAGCACAAGAGGTTAATGACAAAACAACCAAGGTTCATCTAATTATGAGCTCACAGTGCATGCTACCGCTACGGATTCATGGCTGAGAATTTACTCCTACATGGAGTTTCACAGTAAGAGAAAACATTCGGTTGAATTGGTTAATTTACTACGGCTTCATTAGTCTTGTCTCTGTCACACACCTGGAGGAGAAGATTCTGCCTCCAACATTCATGTTACCATTACGTTAAGGTAGCACCAAAGCCCATCACACCCTCCTCATGGCTCTGTCACATTCAAACCAGCACTTTGGTATGACCCCACCCCCCTATGGTGAGATGTGGTATTGCATAACATGGCCGGGCTAAATAAAACAAAAAGGTGTTTTCTGCACATTATGCAGGTACATTAACATAAACTATGACTTGGTTTCAGTTTTAAATTATTACAATATTATTAATATATTATAAACGCAATCGTAAGGTGTTTCTAAATGATGTGGAATGACATGCATGCAGCTCGTCTTTGTCTAGATATTGTCACTGAGAGTATGTAAAACAAGGGTTCTCCATAGATGATATGCAGAGAGCCCAACCTCCTATTTTTATAAAGTTGAAGATATAATCACACTCTCAGAGTTCGAGAGGGGTTATAATAAACCTCCAAATTTGAGGTGTATGAATTATGTATATGGTGATGATTTGATGGCTGCAAAATAGAAAAGAGGGTACAAGCGGCTGATTGAGGCGGCGCACACGTGGCGTGTCGTTCCGCCGCTGTGCCTCCTGGGAAAGACATCCGAGGTCAGGGCCGCGCTAATTGGTGTCGGGCTAAGCGCTTGTGAGCTAAATGAGGAAATTACACGTTCCGGGAGGAATCAGCTGCAGTTGTTGGGGCGCCTTTAACGGTGCGGCTGCAGTCGTATCTGTGTGGCGGAGACGGCCGTCTGGCTCAGTGTTTGTTGGGGGGGTTAGAAGGTAAACTTTAGTGTTTTAAAGGTGTGGAAGCTCCAGTTCACAGCCCCACCCTTTAGATATACATTCTAGCCTGACATAGAAGGACAGCTTGGATCTACATACTGAGAAATAAGATGAGTCATCTGACATGAAAATGTTCCTTTTCAGTGTAAACATCGGGCATGGAACATTAAAACAACGTTACAAGGTTCACCCTCCTTATAAAAGATACACTTTCTACCTCAACAACAACTTTCACCACTTCCAGAAACACGACTTCAAATGAATATGCATCTACTGGATGTGTAAATGAATATAAGAGAAGTGTTTTAAGCTCATTTCCTCTAAATCCTCTAATATACGGCTAAATATTTTAGTTTTTAATCTTTCGCATCCATCCGACAGCTACAGTTAGTTTCTAGTTACTTTTTTTGCAGAATAAGATTTGAAATGAGAAATCATCTTCTGGAATGCCTTGTTATAGAATAACGTCTGTACTTCTGTATATTTAACAATCGTGATGTACGGGATAAGGAGCATTTCCATTGCCTCTCAACAGCTCTCAACATGGCGGCCAATCAACTGTAAACGCTATGAGAGCGCAGATCACTGGCAGCCAGCTAGGCAGCGGGGCACGCTCACATGCACGCTCACATGCACACTCACATGCATGCTCACATGCACGCTCACATGCACACTCACATGCACGCTCACATGCACGCTCACATGCACGCTCACATGCACACTAACAGCATGTGCAGCCAGCCCGGCTGTGTAAACAAAGCAAGGAGATGCTCTGATAACAATACACACAGAGGGAGAGTGACTCTGCTCAGGTAGACATTACCCCACCGTGTCTTTACAAAGCAAACACTTGTTGATTTTATACATATATATACATTTATATTTGTTTATTATATATATATAATATAATGTTCTGAATGTACAATACAGCTCCTTTTTGCTGTGATTTGAGGGAAAATAATTTCTGCTTGGCGTTGACGGCAAATGGCAATGTTGGAAACAGGAATAACTAAAGTGAAGTCCTCCAAACTGAAATCGGTTGGCCTTTTATGTTTGATTTATAAATCAACATGTACTGTGTTTCTCACATGCAGCCCCGGATTTAAAACACAGTTTCCTCACCTGTATTTGTTCAGTAAAATAAAAGTAAATTCACTAATCACAGTCAACACAATCCACTCAACATGACGAAGCATTCTTCCAAATCAACTTCTTGAATTCCCTAATGAGTGATGCTGTTTGAGAACATTTCATTCTGCTATAATTATCCTTTATTCATGATTCCCCCCCGCATGTCTGTGTGTGCATGCATGTGTCATTCAAGACCGAGCGAATTATTCACTTCTAAACACAGCATTCCTCCACTCCTCCGGCACACCCAACAAACAGACAAACAACAATGTGGACTAAATGACTAAAGTGTTGAATTGCCTTCCTTTTGTTCTTTTCCATTATTTCTCTTTTCTCCCGGCTCTTTCTCTTTCCAAGACAGAATCCTTTGGTGGTGAGTCCCGGTAATCTTAAGTAAACCTCATTAACTGTTTGCTCATATCGCCCACAGAAAGTATGCCTCAGCCTCCTTTGTCTCACTATCAGTTGTTTAAAGAGGTTTGTGCTGTAATGGCGTGGTCAGCCAGGGCTGGGGGCTTTGAAGTGCCGTCTCACCCACAGAATTCACCTCCAAGTCACCGAAAGCTGAACCTGACGTTGCTAATTCAGGATGGACGCATGGTTTCACGGTTACACGCTGCAGAAAGAACGCCTGCATCACTTTCTAAGACGGCACACGTTATGAAGGCTTTATCAGTTGTGAGTCATGGTTAATGAGTCATTTATTAATGCTTTATACATCATGAATGGGCCATTAATGGACACTAAAGGACAGCCTTTCATGAAGAGAAGAGAAATCCCTCTGATTGGTGCATCCTCTAAATAACTTACTTTCCGTTTTATATCATTATTAAAAAATATCCTGTGGCAGTAAAATGAGAGGTTTTCCAAAGGGAATCCGGAGCTGCGAATCTCTACCTGCAGACAAATGAAAGTTTAATGTTTTTGCAAGCATTAGTAACATCTTAATTAGACATTAGTTATAACTTAGAAAGCAGGCACTTTTAGAAAGATTTGATCTATTTTGTTTCTTTAAATGGCACTGACTTAGTGCCAAGATGCTTTCGGGGACCAAAGGCCCATTAGTGATCTTGGCAGCGGCAGGAATTGGGTGAGTAATGGCAGCGGTGCATTAGGGGGGGTGGGGTGGGGGGGGGGGGTGATAGAGTTGTGAGTCAACATCAGAGGCCTTGGGCTGACCCCACAGGGGATTACACTCTGATTGAAGAGCATCTCTGCAGCTCCTCTCCTCTGCAGCACTCGGGTCCTCGGTGCATACAACACCCACCTGATGCAGCATCCAGGATGACAGACTCCAGCTCACACACACACACACACACACACATCACACACACACTCACACACACACACTCACACACACACACACTTGCATGTGGGATCATTCTCATTATACCCTTATTCTTAGCCCTGCTCCATCTTCTGTTATAGGGTCGGGGGCAGAAAAGGATCATATCCTGTATCCAGAGAAAGAGAGGGACCCGGGCCCCTGCAGTGGTAAGTAAATACAGCCTAATGGCCTCTGATTAATTCTACATTGCTCTCATCGGGCCAGTAAAAAGAGATGTAATGACCTGTACGTCTCTCTCTCCCTCGCTTTCCTTCTTCCTCACCCCCCCTCCCCCCCAACCCCCAGTCTTTCTCAATTTCTCCCTCATTTGCTCGGCTTTTGATTATGAATTAAAAGGGATTGCAAATGGTATGCTGTTGGTTGGCCCCCTGATTGCCATATTTGATTAAGAAATGTCAGTGTGCATGTTTCCCATGTCTGTTCTTTTTTTTTGTGCCTCTCCGTTCGCTGTAACATTCACACAATGGCTCCGCGGCTCTCAGACAGTCTGCCGCGAACAGCAAACTCCACGCTAATCAAACGCATTCTTCCATCTTTGCCTTTATCTTTTTCGTCAGCCTCTTTTGCCCGTTGGAGACTCGGTGGGTTTTTGTATCAGCTGTGAGACACACCAACAAGGGAGAAATCACAGACAATTAAAGAGCATTGAGAAAGACAGGTGGAGCAGAAAATAAAGAAAGGAATAAGTGATGGAAATCTGGGTTGGGATTTTGTTTTTCTCCTGAGTCGGTTTTTATATCTCGGTTAGTTCAAAATGCAAACTTCTGCCACTTTGGTAGAAGGATTAGTATGTTCCTCCTTAAAGACACTGCCCATTAAATGAAGGGTGCACTTAAATCGCTCATCTTGATGAACAAATTATTCAAGTTAATTATACTTTGAGAACAAAATGTCAATGGAAACCAAAGTCATCAACTCAGTGAAGGCTGGATTCAAAATCACACCGAAAATCAAAGTAAAACATTTAAATCACATGGTACGAGGAACCCAGGACCCCTGGACCAGGAGGACCCAGGGCCCCTGGACCAGGAGGACCCAGGACCCCTGGACCAGGAGGAACCCAGGGCCCCTGGACCAGGAGGACCCAGGACCCCTGGACCAGGAGGAACCCAGGACCAGGAGGACCCAGGGCCCTGGACCAGGAGGAACCCAGGACCCCTGGACCAGGAGGAACCCAGGGCCCCTGGACCAGGAGGACCCCTGGACCAGGAGGAACCCAGGGCCCACTGGACCCGGAGGACCCAGGGCCCCTGGACCAGGAGGACCCAGGACCCCTGGACCAGGAGGACCCAGGGCCCACTGTACCAGGAGGAACCCAGGGCCCCTGGACCAGGAGGACCCAGGACCCCTGGACCAGGAGGAACCCAGGGCCCCTGGACCAGGAGGACCCAGGACCCCTGGACCAGGAGGAACCCAGGACCCACTGTACCAGGAGGACCCAGGGCCCTGGACCAGGAGGAACCCAGGACCCACTGTACCAGGAGGACCCAGGACCCCTGGACCAGGAGGACCCAGGGCCCCTGGACCAGGAGGAACCCAGGACCCCTGGACCAGGAGGAACCCAGGACCCCTGGACCAGGAGGAACCCAGGGCCCCTGGACCAGGAGGACCCCTGGACCAGGAGGAACCCAGGGCCCACTGGACCCGGAGGAACCCAGGGCCCCTGGACCAGGAGGACCCAGGACCCCTGGACCAGGAGGACCCAGGGCCCACTGTACCAGGAGGAACCCAGGACCCCTGGACCAGGAGGACCCAGGGCCCTGGACCAGGAGGACCCAGGACCCCTGGACCAGGAGGACCCAGGGCCCACTGTACCAGGAGGACCCAGGACCCCTGGAGCAGGAGGAACCCAGGACCAGGAGGACCCAGGGCCCACTGAACCAGGAGGACCCAGGACCCCTGGACCAGGAGGGACCCAGGACCAGGAGGACCCAGGGCCCACTGGACCAGGAGGACCCAGGGCCCACTGAACCAGGAGGAATTTAAAAAGAATAAACTTTAGCAGTAGTTTTTGGAACAAAACGTTTAAAATCTGATGTGTTCACGGTCATAAGTTCTGTAACACTCGGAATAAATAAATGGATGAATGGAGGAACTTTCTTAATCCCAAATTTGACAATTGTTCAATATGGTTCACCTAAGATGTGTCCTCTTTGAGGAGGTTAATATGATTTTCAGTTCCAAGCAAAGTCCCAGAACATTAGTTTTAAAGTTCAAAGTTATTGCAGGTTCCAGGACGTGCAGCTACGCCACATACCTGCCGCTCTGGATGCTGCCCTGAAATGACCCAGAGATCGTTGCTTGGAGTCGCCGTGTGTCCTGTGTTTCACGTCTAATCACCACTCTCCCGCCTCTCTTCACGATTCAGGCATCTGGGGTTTTGACTGTTCTCTCCCGTGACCTCTCCAGCCCTCTTCCCCCTCCTTTCAAAGCCATTAGTTTGTGCTCAGCAGCACATATCTTACGGCCTCAGAGCTCAATCTTCTCCATTATTCTCTGCACATCGGCTCAGGGGCCACGCAGACCGGGTCCGCTCGCATGCGTGGACATTGGAGTCCACGCTCGTGTGCATGTGGCTGCATGCGTAAACCAGCCCAACTGGTGCATTTGTAACGCGTGTGAGAGCGAGTGTGTGTGTGCGCTTGCACTCGTGTGTGATAATGGACTGTGTCCATCAGCACACAGAGCACGAGCCCTCTGTATCAGGCAGAAGACACACTTAATGCCTGTCACAGGGTCAGATCAAGTGTGTACAAAGGAGAATTGAATCCTTTGAAAAACAGAATCCAACCAAGGACAGTTTTCCCATTTGCCAAGGAGCAAGAAAAGAGAGAGGTGTATAGAAAGAGGGGAGAGGTAGAAAATGGGAGCGAGAGAGAAATGCTGTAGGTGCCTGCAGGAGAGAAATGTGTTGATCTTTTGAGATGAAAAGCGTTACTTTCATAGGCTGCGAAATGGAATGGTGGGTTTCAGGGCCAAGGCTGTAACAAGAAGAGGTTCCTTCCCCTCCAGGTCCTTTTGTTGTCCTCTCATCAGACCATCTCAGAGGAGGCAGAGGTATGAGGCAAGGGGCGAGGGAGGCGGTGGCTCTGACAACTCCCCACCACTAAGAGACGGGCTCCCTCCCCGGCCAGCGGCGGGGTTGGATACACCTCGCGTTGGAGACGAGGGAAGAGGTGAGTGTTAATGAGGGGACGGCACAAGTAGAAAAGGTTCCTGTGGGCCTTTTTTAGAAGGTGGCCCCTCTCGCATTATATTCTTGACTCCCCTCCAGGAGGGCCTAATGATGCTCTCCAAGGAGGGCTCGTGGAGGAGAAGGGGTGGGGCTGACATTGCCAGGAAGAAGCACCCCTGAACGCCACGGAGGAGCCAAGAAAAGGGGAGAAAGAATAGTGTCCCCCACTAGAGAGGGAGAGACGAGTGAGAAGGAGCTCTTTTTCTCAAGACTCTTCATGTGCTCATCTTCCTCTCACTTCAATCTCTCTTCTTCTGCCGCTCACCTCTCCACCTCCACCCATCCTCCCCCATTCTTTGTCGCTCTCTGTCCTCCGGACCAGGTTGGTAATTGTCAGACGTAGTGGCACTATTTTCCATTAACCTAAGTATGTACAAGGAGCTAATACCTCACTGAGCTAAATGTGGGTTTAGTTGTGATTTCAAGCTGAACTGGTGGACCCTTAGGTAGCGCCTTGGAGTGCAGCACAGACGAGACATTTCCTCCATCCTTGCAGATTTTGTTCCAGTCATTCAACAAAACAAATTCATAATTCACACCCATCTACCCCCCGAACCCCTTCTGTTCCCCGAGAACGTCGGAGTATCCATAAACAAAATCAGAGGGTACAGTAAGGCCTCTAATCAAGGCAATCAGCGCTGTTTTCAGAGGTGTACAGCACAGCAGCAGCGCTGGTCTCATCTTTGTCTGTGCTTTAATTACTTGCTTTTGCATTTTGATGGAGGGGGGTGACGGGGGTGATTGTGCCTTATCACCTATCTCCAAGGATAAAAGACTAGCCAATTACTTTGTTTGGATGCTAATGATTGCATTTCATTAGTAGCCCGCTCTTAGCCCTCCTCACCCAGTAAATGGATGAATATGCTGTAATTTCAATTATTGGAATTATGAAAATTGCTTTTAAAAAAAAGACGGCGCGGGTATCATCAGCTTTCCACTGTGACATAATGCCATTTTAATTTCTATAATAATTTTAATTGTCGGTGGCCCCGCTGTGCATTTATCATTTAATTGTATTGTCTTTTTCCTGCTGCAAACACCTCCACCCCCCGAACACCCATGCGCTTTCCCGGCCCGGGTTTGAAGATACAAAATCACAATCAGCACCGTCGTCATGTCGGGGGGATGAGAGACGATGAAAACAAAACCAAGTTCCAAGACGGCGTTACACTTTGTTTTTGTAAGCGGTTATTTGCAGGGAGGATCTATGACTTATCCGACATTTTGGTCCGATTTCTATTATATAAGCTTATTGAAGCAGGTGAAAAACATTTTATTTTGTAGTTTTAATCTGCATATAGGCCTCATATATATATATATATATATATATATATATACACACACATATACACACACAGGGTGTTTTTCTTTGCTGAGAGATTGTATTTGAAAAACCCTGACATCAACTTTCTATGACTACATAGAAAGGTCAAAGGTCAAGGACATCACAGAGCCACTAAGGAGAACAACTGTAGCCGTTAACAGTGAACAGTAATAATAATACTCTCATTTCAGAAGGGGACAGTGCAAATTAATGAAACACATGATCATACTTGGGTTAAAAATGCCAGAATTAGACAAAAGGCTAACATTTCTGCTTCATGCTGTATTATTTATGATTATAATGATTATGTTTGAGCACAGAAAGGCCAGCAGGACTGAAACAAAGATGTAAAATGTATTGATTCAGCGTTTTACGCGTGTGGAGCGGCGAGCCGTGCAGCAGGAAAGGTCTGACTGACAGCCTTGAGGAGCCCTCCACCGTCTCCTCCACCCAACTGGAGAGGGAGGAGGTCAAGTGTCCCCCCTCAAACAAACACACTCGGATGCCCATGCAGAACACCTTGCCAAGCCTTTTAGCCACAGCTCTTTTCCTTAAACCCATGTCATCGTAGAGCAGCGTGGCATCGCTGTGGGCTTGAACTTGCCGAGCGATGAAGTGGGCCGAAGAACGGCCAGGAAAGTAAGTCATTGTTGGGAGGATCGGGTGTTTCTCCCCCCCATGAATACATTTACCATCCCAACCTCACAATTGTTTCTCTCTCTAGTGTGATTTGAAAGGAGAAATTAATTCTGCAAGGTTACCACCAGTGCTTGTACGCCACCAAATTAGTTGAAACCAGTGACATAAAAAAATCAGCCTCTCTGCACCACAAAAGTACTTTTACACTAAAACCAAAAACACCCAGCGGGGTTATTTATTTATTTCAGGCATTAAATCAGCATCATCACACATCATTGTTCAAATAGTGAAATACACATGGCCGAAAGGGTTGTTACTTATTCCGATCCAGCTGTGGAATGTGATGCATTCTGCTACGGCAGCCATCTCTAACATACTCATAATGTGCAGTTTCAAGAGACATTTATGTTAATGTGATTATTAATTATAGAGGTCAAGGTGCAGAATATGAAGAAACACCTCTCAGTCCAGTACGACACGATCACTATGATCATTTAATTAACACAATAAAATATGAACATGAGTTTGCTATAAATATATAGGTTTGTCGGGAAGGAGACAAAGATCGACGACCAGCAGGATGGAAAGTTATTTCCAAACAGACAAAACAGAACTTTGAACTCGTGCTACGATGCCCTGATGATGATCGGCTCTCAGAGTCGATGCTGCTGATCTATTCAATTCTATTCTATGTTTATATAACTAGGTGATACACTTTAATTCCTGTTTTTTGTATTGCTGTAATAAGTTGCAGGTGCACAACTTATTATTTACTCAGGGAATGTATTCCTACGTATTTATTTTTTTCCCATTTTGTTTGAAGAATTCGGGGAAGCAAGCCTGACGTTGACCTGCACATGAAATAATGACCCACAAAGTGAGGCGACTTTTTAAAATCTGGTTTCCCTCTGTACTGGCAAAAACAGGTTTGGGCTTTTCCCGTAGCCCCAGTCCTATCTGTTTTGACCAGTTGAGAAGGCAGGTTTGCAGTGTCTGACTCACACCCAAAATAATCCACGTGAGATGGTTTTGTCCGGAGTTGTTGCCATTTTTATTACGAAGTAAAATAATATACAAACAAAAATGCCGTGGGATGCACAATGTAACGGGATTGTTGTGATGTATTGCAATCTATTGTTCGTTGAGCGAGGTCAATGACTGTATTCTGCGGCCTGCTCTCCTCCAGTCATGCACAATTGGCATCCCTTTATCGGTTCCGTTGAGGTGGCACCATTCACCACCTAAAGGGGGCGCAAGCTCAAAAGTGCAGAAAACAAGAGATATTAAGTTCAATCCAAATAAACTTAAATGTGGCTCCTACACCCTCCATAAATCCCATTTTGTATTCTCCACTATGCAGCTCAGGGAGATGCTTTATTCTCATGGTATAAAATGATGAAAAGCGAAGATACACGATCTGCATCATAAACAGACTTTATGGCAGAAGTGTTCTACTGGACTGCATTAGACTGCTCAGCTGTGCCTAATAAAGTGCTAACCGTGTGTGAAATCTGGCTGCTTGTCACGTCAGGGACCCGATTCTCTTTCTGCTGAGTCATCGTGCAGCAACACGTAGATCATTTGATTCAAACGGCTCCAAACTTCTAAACTACTGACATACTGACTTCATCGTTTCATGCATCAGATGAAGGAGAGACGTGCACTATTTGACCTTATAAGATCAGAGTGCAGCTTTTCATGATAAAGTTATAAGAACAATGTCGATTAATTCAGAATATCTTAGAAAGATGAATGAATTTCAG
>CM056833.1:450000-457500 GCA_029853015.1 Chelidonichthys spinosus
AAAAAAAAAGATCTCATCTGAGTGGCAGAGATGGAGTGTGAAGCATCAGGACCAAAAGATGGGATTTCTGTTTAGGTGCACACACAAAAAAACGCCTGAGAATGTGTGTGTGTGTGTGTGTGTGTGTGTGTGTGTGTGAAAGAGAGAGAGAGACAGCGAGCGAGAGGGCTCTTGTGTGTATTCTAAAAGCAGGGGGTCTCTTTCAACCGGCCGAAACACAAAGAGCTGCTCTGCATGAACACACCAGGGGGCTCTTAGGAAACCCATCAGGAAAAGGGCAAAGGAAAATACTTTAACATGTAGGAATCAGGCTGTATAGGAGGAGCACACACACACACACACACACACACACACACACGCTGCATTTATTAGGAAACGGCCCACGAGAAACCCGACATTTGGACCAAACGGACGTACCTCCATGCTGAGATACATGTGTGTACGCTGTGTGTTGATCTGGAGCTACATGGAGGTGAAGACTCACGCCGCCCGACTCAACCCACAACCCAAGATCAACATATGAGTGGACAAACTCTCGCGGGGGGGGGCACCCGCTCACAGAGGAAGGCCGGCAGACCCTCCCACCGTGTTTCCATTGTGGCAGCCATTGTGAACGTTTTGTCTGAGCCATATGGGCTGGTTTAGGGACGTGCCCCCCCGGCAGCTGAGGCTTTGTCCCCGGGTCACAGAGGTCGCCGGGATTGTGTTCCCAGCTAATTCCCTCTTTCAGGGACTGCAGATCAGAGTCTATAATGATCTGGGCGGCCTAGGACAGGGATCACTGCTGCTGCTGCTGCCTCTGACATCAACAGTGTGTGTGTGTGTGTGTGTGTGTGTGTGTGTTGGGAATGAGAGCGAGATAGAGAGAGATGACATCTTAAGATGAAACATTGTTGCTCCTCCTTAACAAGAATCAATTGACCCCCCCCCCCCCCCATGAAACTCACCCACCACACTGAAATAGATCCACCCCACCTCCCTCACACACACACACACACACACACACACACACACACACTCTCTCTCTCTGAGTTTTCCACCTCATTTCCCTCAGTCCAGCTTGGGTAAACATTATTAGCAGAGAAAGTGAAGGCAGTGAAGGGAAAGTAATGGCTTCTTGTGTCGTCGCTGACCTCCGACGTCATCGCGTGTGACACATCTGACAGAGCAGCGCGTCGCCGCTAACCAACCCATCATTTATTATTAATAAATGTGATATGTGCCACGGTGGAATCATGACGGGTAAAAGCCCTCCAAACATTTCTATGAACTAAAATAATACACTTATCAAGTAAAAGTACTTGCAGAATAACCCACTCTGTATTACAATAATATATATGAATAATAGTATATATTATAATCATTGATTTAACACTCAGATACTAAAATCAGTCAATGTTTTGGTCTAAGAGCAACAACTGTTCAACTACAATTATAGAACACACTAGCAATCTTTATGTTGCCTTTAAAACATCTGAAATTATATTTATATATATATATATATATATATATATATATATATATATATATATATATATATATATATATATATATGGACTTTACGTCTCCGACACAAACCGAAGCACTCGAGCAGAAAACCCTGAATCCGAAGCTCGTTCCATCAACAGCATATCGCAGAACTACACTTCATATTGATATTCATATATCTGCACATCGCCGTTATTAACAAACGTGCTTCTGGGAAAATATGGATCCACGACGGGTAATCAGATACATGTGTTCTCCTAAATGAAGAGCACTCACCGACGCGGCGTCCCGCTCCACGAACCTGTTTGATAAAGAGGCTTTCAAGGCGGCGGCGGCGGGAAAGTCACTTTTAAAGCGTCTCATTCTCATGTCTGCTCTCATTGGTTCTGGAGGCACCTTTCCACACCTTCCACACACACACACACACGTTCATTGAAATGCACGCTCCCACACAAGGCCAGCAGATAATAGGCCGACCTATTACCCAGCAGTTTGATCCCCCCCCCCAGCTATGATGACAGCTGTCTCCTGTCATTAGCGATGCAAATGAAACGGAAGAAGAAGTGTGCTGAAGTCCAGAGAGCATCCTGACCGAGGGGGACCAGGACCCCGTGGGACCAGGACCGGCTGACAGCGGGACCTGGACACGCCGCCTCGGGCAGGAAGTAATACGTAATGGTGAATAACTCAATCAGCCTTTTGATGACATATTGACGTCATGCTCGATGACGTCATTGGTGATCCGTGGCCGCATGCCCGTCGGACATTTAAACACGTTTTCTTGTATCCAGCAGTAAGTGGAGCAGATGTATGTGTATTTTTACTGAAGCGCCACCTAGGGGTGAATGTTATGACCTCATCTGCACGTGTCACCTACATTAGACTGAAGAGTTAGTCATTCTGTCTCCTGAACCCAACGTAAGAAGTCCAAATCAACTATAATAAAATATATAATAATAAATCATATTAAATAATAATAATATAAAAGAATAGGAAGACAGCACCAAGTAGCAGCATATTAAACAGGATGCAAATGTTCCTGCAGTCTGATTAGATGCTGGTGTTCAATACCAATAACTCTGCCAGCCATCGATAAAAACACACACACACACACACACATATAGGGCGACTCATTTAAAGAGTTGATTACAGCCTTCCTGCCGACTCGTCCCAGAGGCCACTGCCACTGATGCACCAGATGGTTTGTTCCACACAAGCAGACAGGAAACTGTATGGATGGCGTGGATTAACGCAGCACCTACACAAACAGGAAGTGAGCAGTGGCCACACAACGAGGAGGCTTGTGTGTTAAAAGCACACAAACAAGTTTGCTTGCAAATGGCCTGTTAGGTTCATGAGACGATAAAATCAATGCAACATTATTGATCACTATTCATGAACATCCAACGCTGCAAGGCCTCTGCACACATTGTGCTGAAGGAGGCCAAATGCATTTTCCTCCCGCCGTGTGCTGAATGCATCCGTATAAAACCGGGATCGATCAACACAATGTCTCAAAGCTTTATGTTGGTGCCCAAGGACGAATCTTATTAATATCACTCCCACCGGGAGGCTATACAGGTAGGTGATTGTTCCAGACCCCCGCAGAAGGAGTATTGTCATGGTAACCAGCAAATACTTCAGACAAAGCTGCATGCATCCTCATGGACCGAGAACTCTCTCTCTCTCACACACACACACACACACACGTGCACATGAATGCATAAGCAGTGCTACAGAAATCAGAGAGGAACGAGACAATGGCGGCCACGCTGTGGGAGGGGTTGTGAAATTTACATGAGCGATAATTCAACCCGGATGTTATGTTCACTTCAGCTTCGCCCTTGGTTATTTGTTGCACTGTCAATCAGCAGTGGTGGAATTTACTCACGTACTGCACTACCGGTAACTGCTCTACGGTAGTTTACAAAACTGCATTCAGTTTGCAAATGATGGCTACTTGTTTGTTTCCGGATGGAAAGTAGAAGTTTATAAAATATGAACGAGTAGGTCGTCATAGTTTCCACTTGTGACCGCCAAAAAAAAGAAAAGCTGGAGCTATTTGTCACAGTTATCCAATGAATCCCTACGTCGTATTTTAAAGACCTCCCTGAAAGATATGGACCCTTAACAATGTAATCATGTAATATACAATAACTTATCAGTCACTGGGCCGAGCCGTACTTTGAGGACGTTTTGCAGATGACACTTGAAGGACTTTTACTTGAAATGAAAAATAAAAGCATCCATGTAGTTCTTCTGCCGCGGCCGGCGAGCGTTACCTGAGAAACGCCGGTGATGCCGCTTCTCTTCTCGAGCCCACCTCAGATTTCACGGGGCCAAAGAGACACACAGAGGAGAGATAAGTAAACTGGCTCGGCCCTTTACAAACGCTAGAGTGGCCATCCTCCCACTGCCAGTCGCTCACACAGGACCACAATTAAATTCTTCGCCCACTCATTCTTTTCCTCTTTTTTGTGTCTCTTGAGAAGACACCTCACTTGAGAATCCACTGAGGCTGCTTTTTAAAGGTCCCTGTGTGGCAGCGTGACAGAGGACACCACTCTCTGCCTTTTCTCCCATTTGGAAAGACCGAGGGGGAAATTGAAAAGGGGGTCCTCAGCTCCCTCCCCGAAAGACCCCCTCCACCTCGCCCCCCCGCCTCGGCCTGGGTGGACTCCCTTGGTCGGTTCTCAGACCTCCCCTGTCTGTGTGATACCAGCGGTATTGTGAGGGGCTGACAAAGAACAGGAAGCCCGGGGGTCGGCGGGGCAGGCCTGAAGGTCAGCTCAATCAGGCTCTGTATGATGGATGCAGCGCGGGGGACGGGTCACCTGAACATGCACCGAACAAGATGGCCCAATACACACTTTATGTTTAACGTACTTTATATATAACCTTGTTGTTTACATCATTCTGTTATATTTAGTTATAAAAGTTCACTGTGCATCAGGTTTTAAAGCATGCAAAGCTAGTTTTTTATTTTTAGACTAAAAGCTTATGGGATAACTTCTCAGTGCAACACTGTAGAAAATATAAATCTGTAACGTCAGCAGTCAACTACCAGCTCAAAAAAAGAAAGTCTGCAACGATCTCAACGTTTCTCAGATTCACTGAAAAAAACAAACGAAACTAACAAATGGATTTATTGTAAAATACATCGTCACACAGTTGTTTCCACAGGGAGCAGTAATTAATCACTTTGATTTGAATTAATTTCATCTTATGAACTTAATATAACTTCAAAAGATCAGTTTGCTAAAATCACCAAAAAACATGTTATAAATGAATTATGATATTATGAGACGCAGCATCCCAGCAGCCTAGCACCGTGTCAGTGGGTGGGACGAGGTGTGTGTGTGTGTGTGTGTGTGGGGTGTCCGTCGTCGTCATGGAGACCCCTGTGTGTGGGAAGCAGTCCAAACATGACAGGGCTGAGTTTACTGACTCAAGGTGACTGGGCTGAGGGCACAACAGCACACAACGGGGGGACAATAGCTGCCCCATTAGTGCTAATGGGGGACACATGTAACAGGATTAGGGTGAGGACACCTGGGGGAGGGTGGGACCACATGGGGAGATGGTACACCCGTCCCACCCGTCCCACCCACCAACCCTGCTGCTGTCCCACTCCATCAAACTTGCACAAAACCGGGAGTCTGCTGCAGAGGGCGGCTGACTGCCCACCATGACGTTTGCCGTTTCCTAACCTGCAGACTGTGTGTGTGTGTGTGTGTGTTTGTGTGTGTGTGTGTGTGTGTGCCGACTCAGGGGAAACATCAACAGACGACTGCAGGTTGGAAATCAAAACGCTAGTATTTTTGATAATTCTGCTGGGCTGGGATTTATGAACCTTTTATTTATTGTAATTATACGAGATTGAAAGCTAAAAGGCAAAAACAAAATGTTCCCTCGTACTGAGCAGAAGTAAATCCGTTAGCAGAGGTGGAAGAAGTATTCAAAGGTGAAGCTACTCTTCTGCAGAATGTTATCTCATTAAATGATTTGATCATCATTATTTATACATTAGAATATGAAATAAATGCAAAAATAGTGCATAAATCTATGGGGTGAGTGTAAATAGATATCAGTAAACGTCCTGAAATGAAACTGGCCTTCAGTTACGGCTAAATGAGAAACTGTTAAGAATCATTTAAAAGAATTATTAACAGCAAATCAACCGGCCTCTCCTTCTCAGCAGCAACGGAAATCAAACGGAAATTCATCTGAGACAGAGGTCAATGAATCTCCAATGGTGGACGGTGATCCCCCCCCGGTCGTCCCTCCCAGCTCATCCCTCTTCTTCTGTCTCCCCCTTCTGCAAATTCCTGCACTCTGCCCAAGACGCCCAGTCAATTAATAAGACATTGTCTCCTCCCCTCAGCCGTGCACAAGAGGCCACCCAGGAGCCAGCGGGCCTTCCCTCTAAAGCTGCTTCACTGGTGGCCCCCAGGAATGCCAATCGCTTTGGGAACAGGCAGAAGAGGGTAGGATGGATGGATGGAGGGGGGGTCTGGGAAGCTGATTAATAGAAACAGTCCCATCATGCTCATGTGCTGGGGCAAACCAGTCAAAAATTGGAGGGCAACAAAAGGAAATGCGTTCCACTCCCAAGGATCGGAGGCACTTCAGCCCTCTACAGTCCTCAACTCCACCCTCCGAAACACACACACACACACACACACACACACGCATTAGTTTTACCATACTTGAGAGAACATTGCATTCGTTTACATTCACTTCCTGCTGACTTACCATAAACTTAGCCCCGGTCCTGAACTGGTTCAAAACATCTGGACTGGTGGGGTGTTAAAAAGTCAGTCCTGCTAAAGCTAAACTAGACCACCACACACACACACACACACACACACACACACACTCTGTGTGCTCTAACTCCTCCATCATGTCCTGTCTTATTACATATTCATCTCTCAGCTCCCCGCTGGAGGAAACGAAGCCTCACCCATGTGGACCTGCCTGCTTAATTCTTGCTATTTGGGGTATTTGAATATGTTTGGGTATGTTGACGTCTGAATTGTGAACACTTCAACGTAGCCTTTATCACCATGTTTAGCCTATCTTTGTATTCTCATGGTAATGTGTATATGTTTCTATAAGATCATCTGTTTTAGGAGTATGCTGCCCTGAAAAAGCAGCAGCACCTCCGTGGAGATTCAGGAAGAAATCGCTGAGACAGAACTACAGACCCTTGACTCCAGAGCCGAGCAAATACTACAATACTTTACTCCAGTAGAAGTAAAATCACCTAAAATCTACTCTAATAAATATTTTATCATGCCATGATTAATGTGATCAAATTATTGAATAAAAAAAGAATCATTATCTAAAGTGCAGCATCACACAAGCAGCCTGTGGTTTCAACTGAGCACCGATTAGAGCTGAACAGCTGTTTCTTTCTTCTTCTGGATCATTTTACTCAGAATTAAACAGCAGTTATTAAACATCAAATAACCAAGACTCAGTATCATATACACTGTAGACCACACACACACACACACACACACACACACACAGTATCATATACACTGTAGACCACACACACACACACACACACACACACACACACACAGTATCATATACACTGTAGACCACACACACACACACACACACACACACACACACACACACACACAGTATCATATACACTGTAGACCACACACACACACACACACACAGTATCATATACACTGTAGACTACACACACACACACACACACACACAGTATCATATACACTGTAGACCACACACACACACACACACACACACACACACAGTATCATATACACTGTAGACTACACACACACACACACACACACACACACACACAGTATCATATACACTGTAGACCACACACACACACACACACACACACACACACAGTATCATATACACTGTAGACCACACACACACACACACACACACACACACACACACACAGTATCATATACACTGTAGACCACACACACACACACACACACACACACACACAGT
>CM056833.1:462500-540000 GCA_029853015.1 Chelidonichthys spinosus
ACCTTTGACCTGTTCGATTGCATTGATTCAGATCCTCTCTGGTGACATAATACTGGCTTGATTTGGGAGTATATAGATTTTTGTCACACAAAACAAATCTGAGTGGAGCTTCCGCCGTGTGTTAATCTGCTCAAACGCCTTTACGTTTATTGATGAGTAACTTTTTTGGTGGCAGCGGTCCAGCCGATTGTGAACCAAAGAGCGTCCTCTCCTGTCAGAATATGGTAGCACACAATAGTGAAGACAACTTTTAGCTTTATACTCGGCCCATTAATCAATTAGTGGATTGACAGAAAAGTAATCAGCAACTACTTTAATAATCCTTTCATATTTTCATTGTTTGTTGCAAATATGCCAAATATGCAGTTTTTGGCTCCATTAATAAGTTTGTTTTAGCCTTGAGAAATTGTGATTCCTCAATTTCCCCATATTTTAGGTCAAACAATTAATCAATTGATAATTGACAATGAAAATAATCATTAGTTGCTACCCTAGTGTTGAAGATATGTTATAGTCAGGTTTTTTTATTGTATGTGACTAAACAGTTTCATATTTTCTGAAAGGATTCAAAGACCCTAAACCTTTAACTTAAAAACCAAACATTTCTTAACAGACAGTTTAACAGAGAAAAGTCTGCAAATACAAACACTGTTCATTTATTATGACTTTACATCAGATCAGTTATTCACTCATCACCCACATTCAGATCTCCATCCGAAGCTTCCCACAATATTAAATATGGGTGCATCTTAGAAATGCTTCTATAAAGAGACTGGAAACCTTTTGTCAGGTCCATTGCATATAACCTTTTTTTAATCAGAGCACAAACTAATATAACCAGACACTTACAGGATACCTACAGTTCACTTTTTAAGACACACATCTTCATTTAGTGATAAATATGCATTTAATGGACCTGGTACAAAGACACAATTCTCTAGTCCTGCTAGACAACATGAAAAATGATATTTAGTTTTGAAGCATGTTCTACACAATCCTATATTTGTCTCATCTTTGACTAAATCGTGGAGGCTGAATAGAGTTCATGCTGCAGAGGAAATTGTTCTCCGAGTGGCACTTTATTAAACACTGCCATCTAGAGGCTGCCTGCTGAAATACAGTCCCCCATGTCTCCTAACATGACTACTAAATTTGAATACCATTTTTAAATATAAAAATATGTGAAGTAAATGAACAGGAAATCGTATACATTTATTGTCCACCTGACAACTCGTACACAGAAATCCTGATGTCACAAAATATTTTCAGTAATACACTTGAAAATGAACCCTAATGTCTATAAGAGACCCATCATGACTGGTATCAGGTTATTACATGGACAGATGTAGTCAGCAACTAAGTAGACCACTCACACACACACACACACACACACAGTATCATATACACTGTAGACCACACACACACACACACACACAGTATCATATACACTGTAGACCACACACACACACACACTTACACTCACACACACACACACACAACACACACACACACACACAGAGTATCATATACACTGTAGACCACACACACACACACAACGCACACACACACACACAGAGTATCATATACACTGTAGACCACACACACACACACAAACGCACACACACACACACAGAGTATCATATACACTGTAGACCACACACACACACACACACACAGTATCATATACACACTCACACACACACACTCACTCACTCACACACTCACTCACTCACTCACACACACACACACAACACACACTCACACACACACACACACACACACACACACACAGTATCATATACACACACTCACACACACACACTCACTCACTCACACACTCACTCACTCACTCACACACACACACACACACACACACACACACACACACACACACACAGTATCATATACACACTCACACACACACACACTCACTCACTCACACACACACACACACACACACACACACACACACACACACACTCACAAACACTGCGTGCTACTACACCTTCTTTCATCAAGCATCGTGCAAACAGATTTACAACGACGTCACCAATGAACCATGATGATGTCACGTTAACCAGCTGACACACCCAGCGGCTAAACGGCGATTCCATGGCGAAGCCCCGCCCCACTCGGCCTCTTATTGGCTACTCCTCCGGTGGTCGAATTGGTTAGGTTGAGGCAGGGTAAGCCAACCAGAAGCAGAGGAGGGCGGGTCTTCGAAATGGACCAATAGGTTAACTGCGCAGGTATGACGACGGAAGCCCGTTTGTGCCGCCTTCACGTCCTAGTCGGAAAGTGGAATTAGGAGAATGTCACCTTCAAGCGATTGGTTGTCGGGATGAATTTAAAAAAAAGATTTCAGATTAAAATGATGTACACCAGCAACAGCGTATTATTGTTGCACTGTTAAAATACAAATAAAACATAATCAGGTATCATCCAGCGTCCTCTTCTCCGCCATGTTGGAACCCTTCTGGTCAGCTCAGGTTTCAGGTTGTTTGTTTTGAAGGTGAACAGAAAGTGTTTCGCATAATTAGGCAGAATTCACATTATCTTGACTTAACTTCAACACTGCATGAAATAATGTAGTTGTCTTTTTTATATTTATACTTATTCTCTACAGAAATCAGAAATCTGTGTTTAGACACAAAAATAGTAAAGGAAAAAAATCCACTGACCACATCTTCTAGCTAGTCTTCCTTTGAGTCTGTGGGAAAGGATTTAAAATGTTGGATGTCTGGATGTAATTTTGTCTTTCTGGATGTATTAGAAAACAGTCTCCATAAAAAACCCTCAATGATGCATTGAGTGCAAGCCTTCCATCCCAAAAATAATCACAGCATACAACACATTATTTAGTAATGGATAGTATTGTCGTGCAGAGATTTCAAAGCAAATAGATATCATGTGCGCAGGCACACACACACACACACACACACACACACACACACACACTGTGTGTAATACATTTTTCCACACCGACATCCACATTGCAAAATTTGCAGGGCAAAAGTGCTCTGTGAGTGCATCATCTTTATTGTAGCAAGCGGGGTGAAACCACAGTAAGTGGATTGAAAGCCATGCATAAAAAAATATGTATATATATAGTATATAGTACGGTATCATTGCTGATTGTGTCCTGCAGAAGCCAACATACAATTGGAAAAATTATATATATATACATATATATATATATATTCAGTATTTCTGTGCACAAAGATGACCTTTGACCTGTTCGATTGCATTGATTCAGATCCTCTCTGGTGACATAATACTGGCTTGATTTGGGAGTATATAGATTTTTGTCACACAAAACAAATCTGAGTGGAGCTTCCGCCGTGTGTTAATCTGCTCAAATGCCTTTACGTTTATTGATGAGTAACTTTTTTGGTGGCAGCGGTCCAGCCGATTGTGAACCAAAGAGCGTCCTCTCCTGTCAGAATATGGTAGCACACAATAGTGAAGACAACTTTTAGCTTTATACTCGGCCCATTAATCAATTAGTGGATTGACAGAAAAGTAATCAGCAACTACTTTAATAATCCTTTCATATTTTCATTGTTTGTTGCAAAAATGCCAAATATGCAGTTTTTGGCTCCATTAATAAGTTTGCTTTAGCCTTGAGAAATTGTGATTCCTCAATTTCCCCATATTTTAGGTCAAACAATTAATCAATTGATAATTGACAATGAAAATAATCATTAGTTGCTACCCTAGTGTTGAAGATATGTTATAGTCAGGTTTTTTTATTGTATGTGACTAAACAGTTTCATATTTTCTGAAAGGATTCAAAGACCCTAAAACCTTTAACTTAAAAACCAAACATTTCTTCACAGACAGTTTAACAGAGAAAAGTCTGCAAATACAAACACTGTTCATTTATTATGACTTTACATCAGATCAGTTATTCACTCATCACCCACATTCAGATCTCCATCCGAAGCTTCCCACAATATTAAATATGGGTGCATCTTAGAAATGCTTCTATAAAGAGACTGGAAACCTTTTGTCAGGTCCATTGCATATAACCTTTTTTTAATCAGAGCACAAACTAATATAACCAGACACTTACAGGATACCTACAGTTCACTTTTTAAGACACACATCCTCATTTAGTGATAAATATGCATTTAATGGACCTGGTACAAAGACACAATTCTCTAGTCCTGCTAGACAACATGAAAAATGATATTTAGTTTTGAAGCATGTTCTACACAATCCTATATTTGTCTCATCTTTGACTAAATCGTGGAGGCTGAATAGAGTTCATGCTGCAGAGGAAATTGTTCTCCGAGTGGCACTTTATTAAACACTGCCATCTAGAGGCTGCCTGCTGAAATACAGTCCCCCATGTCTCCTAACATGACTACTAAATTTGAATACCATTTTTAAATATAAAAATATGTGAAGTAAATGAACAGGAAATCGTATACATTTATTGTCCACCTGACAACTCGTACACAGAAATCCTGATGTCACAAAATATTTTCAGTAATACACTTGAAAATGAACCCTAATGTCTATAAGAGACCCATCATGACTGGTATCAGGTTAATACATGGACAGATGTAGTCAGCAACTAAGTAAAGCATTTTTGAAGCAAGTCAAGTTTGTTTTTTTTCTCCTCACAATATGAATGTTTCACCCAAAGACCTGAATGATGATGTTCACAGTGCCCTAAAAGAAGCAGGTATGCACGCGGCGTATCCTTGCAGTAAAAGTACTATTCGGTGTTGAGGTTTATATCATAGTATCGGCTCAGGACTGTTGGCCAACAGCCATCAACACAAACAGTCAAACAGGACATCCTTTTCATTTTTTTCTTTTTTTTTCTTTTTTTACAAAAATCAAACAAATTATTAAAAAATAACATACAAGTGCAAAGTTTTGCCTTTAAAGCTTGATTGCGTGTTTTTAAACAGTTTAATATCGACCAATCTCAAAGGGAATCACTGCTACAGTACTTTTTGACACGCTTCAGTAACGATACGATGAGGACATGGAAGGAATCAATGAAAACTGAGAAATACTGACAGGGGTCAAGCGGGAGCACATGCATTGTGGTGCCGGGGAGGAGGAGGAGGAGGAGGATGTCTGAAGTGGTAGGCTGGTGAGCACTGAATGACATCTCTAACATCAAAAAGCATCAATATTTCACTAAAACCTCCTTATGTAGCATTCATCTCTGCGCCGCACAGGACTGATAAAACCAAATCAATTCACACTTGTTCAAGTCCAATTAAGTCCATTAACGGGTCAGTTTGCCAAATTACAATGACCCATTCAGTATTTCATTAGAAACACTGTCATTTCTATTTCAACGTCCCAGTTTGGATCATTCAAACACCATTCTGTGAACTTTTTTAAACTACCTTCAGCCACTTCTGTAATTTGAGTGTAACTGACCATTGAAAGCAGTGTTTTCTTTGTCTGGAGTCACCCCACCGTTTATGGATATTTATTTGTAAAAACCATCATGCTATTTAACACTATTATTTACACAAAACTGAATAACATGTCTGGTCCGTTCACTTCCAACCAACTCCACATGGCCAGACTTGACATGAGTAGTAGTAGTGGTACTAGTACTCCCAAAGCCCTGTAAACCAACTTTGGTGTGTACAATCAGTGGGATTCCCCTTTTAGACCAGCCTCATTTATGTGTTTTTATCTCCTCCTGAGCAGTACATTGTAGTTATTAAAATGATTCAGATTCCTCCTGGGGTACTTCATGGTTATAAACCACTCATTTGAAGCATCTCATTATTACCAGTCAATTTGGAAACCCGCTTGTTTTTGCAGCACCACCAGAGGTTTGGTCACTTCAGCACCACGGACAGCTCCATGCAGTCCCAGAGACACACTCGTCACAACGTCCGACTAAAACAAAAAGCATCGCTTTCACACACACACAATACGCACAGAAGCACATGCAGCTCCATTGACAGAAGTACAGCAGCACACAGGGACATCCCAAACCGTCATTTGACTCTCAAATGCACAACAGCAGTCAATGGTTTATGTAAAACCGTTCAAACTACCAGTACCTCTAATTAATGCTGCAAAAGGGTACTAGGGTTTATCTCATCGGGCTTCTTTCAACCTTCAGAATAAAAGGGGGAAGCACTGTACGCAAGACAAACGCTTTCATTACATTTCCAGAGAGCCAATAAACAAAAAACCTATCAAAGAAAAAAGCACATCAAATGAAAACTGGCCTCCCTCGTCTCTTCCTCATAGCGGCACACTGAACAAGTTGTTCATTTAAAAAGGGGGAAACCTAGTTTTAAAAATCCACCCTCAAGAGGCCTCGGTACTAAAGCAACCCTTCCCTGTGATACGCGGTTATTTTTCCCTTAAAAAGAAAAATGAGCCGGGTCCCACAGCGGCGGTGTGTGGAGTACGGTATTTTCTTTGGAACAAACAGCACTGCAGCATATCAGCTAATAGAGCCTGGCTCCCAGAGGGGAGCTCAATATAGGCCACTTTTTCTCTTCCTCCACTTGAGCTATTAATACACCCAAACAAAAGAAAAGAGGCTTAATGAGGCAGCAACGGGGAACTCATGCGAACTAAGTTAGACAAGAGCTTTGTAGTGCTCAGCTCCAAGGATTCCAGCTTTTCATCCAGGCCACGGATTCTACTTTGCCATTTCTATTGTGGCTGATGCCATGAGACTAAAAGTACAGTTTATGTATATGCTGCTGCGCCCTTTTAAGCATTATGTTTGGACCCATTTGTCGAGGTCTTCTTGAAATGGAAAACAAAGCAACACAACAGTGAGAAGAGATGCATAGTTTTAAGCGTGGTGATGTGCCGGATGTGGATAATGTAGATCCAATAAATAATCTTGTAACAAAAAAACAACAAAAAATAACAAGCACCATTATAAAATTACCAGAGCTAAAGACATTAACATATTCCACCAGTTGGACAAAAACACACACATATATATTAATTTTTTTATATATATATATATATATATATATATATATATATATATATATATATATATATATATATATATATATATTATATTATATATATATATATATATATATATATATATTTATTTATATATATTTATATATATATATAAATATATATATAAATATATATATTTATTTATATATATAAATAAATATATAAATATATATAAAAATAAATATATATAAATACATATAAATATATATATATATATATTTATATATATATATATATATATAATATAAATATATATGAATGTATGAATGAAGCATTTCTTTGCATATTTGCATGAAAGGAAATATCTCATGCAGCTTAGAGCAGCTACCTTGAAGTTAATGCTTTGGTTCAGATTGCATTAAAATGGAAGAAGATGAGGGAGTGTGTTTAAATGCACACGGTATTCCAACTAAGAACTTGTATCCTGATGAGCAGGAGAAACTGTTTCTAGGCAGCTTCACATAATAAACACAAATACCCCTGTACACATCAACAGAATACAGTATTTCAACTATCACCATGGAAACAGACGACCACATACTGGCAAAAAAACAACTAACACAGCAAGGCATTTACTTGCCTAACTCCCCTAGCTAACACCAGTATTGTAACATGGGGTCATTACAATATTCAGGCTATTGTAAAATAAAAAAAGGGGGTTTTGGCGCTTACATCAAAACCCCTCAAAGAGTCCTGAATTAAATCAGGCATATATTCAAATGTGCAAGTAAACAAACTCACAAAAACTCAAGTGAGAATCTGACAACAAGCCCATGAAAAACAAAGGAAAAAAAGAAGTTGACGTTTCAGTTTCATGCACTGGGGACTTAATACTAACCAGTTATCTGCCTCAAAGTGTGAGCTGTCACAGAGTGCAAAGATCACCATCTCAGTCATGCAGTACAACCTGGTAAATAGAGCAAGGGATGGTGTCAAAACTTGCACTATATTGCATTAAAATGTCCAAATGCATCACTGCCCTTAACTCATAGCCTCAAGCATATCCAGTTGCTTTATTTGGGCACATAAATCATTTAAAGGAATTTGATCCCGTTCCGTTTGGATCTCAGAAAAATCACTAAGCTGATCGGTGATTTTCCATTTGGGTCATTCTGTCTATCCAATTGGTGGTAGTGATGATGAGACAAGTCCTAAATACTGACTTGAGGATCAGACCATGTGGAACGGCAGCGATGAGCCTCTTCACATAGACTTATTTTTTGCCTCTGATGTGAGAGTACGACTAAGTATAGCTCTTCTTGTAGGGTCACATCCCTCAGGCAGCAGTTCCCCCATACAACGATATAAAACCACAGACTACACCCACATTTGGTTGTCCCTATAAATATGTTTACACTTTTGCTTCTTGAATCCTTATGAACAAGGACATGTGTTTTTTGACCACTGGACACAGCTGCTGTTCAATCCCAAAAGTCACCAGCTCCCATAAATAAAGTCCAAAGGACTTTGGTTACAAATATTTGACAACCACTTACCAGTAGCTAATAGTGTTAATCTCTTCTTGCCTATAATAAACCTACAGAGTCTACATAACTATGTAACCTATTTGAAGCATCTGACTACATGGAAACAGTCTGTTGAGCTGATAGGGAAAAACACACACATACACAAAAAACTCACTGTATCCATTATTTCTTTTCAGATCCGTCTGAACCATAAATACGTTAACAATATAGCTTATCATAAATAAATCTCAGTCTGTAAAATTCACATATAAACACCCTGCTGCATCTTGCAGAGACTTCCCAGAAAAGAGAAGTGGGCCAAAGTTTCATTAAGCTGCAGCACGGTGCATTTCTTCTCTCCCTTTGACGGAAAATACAAAGCATCCATGATGTAAACACTACGACTTTCCCTTTAAAACCCCCGGAGGCATGGACAAAGACAGAGAGTGAGCTGCGATTTTATGACGAGACCGAAGACGTCTCTCCATTGTCTGTCTGGACCTGGGGCAGTAGGACAGCCCTTTTCATTTTGGACACTGGTGACAACTTCTTCCTGGTCCAGTCCCTGATTGACACAGTCTGTTTGTGAGAGAGAGAGAGAGAGAGAGAGAGAGAGAGAGAGAGAGAGAGAGAGAGAGAGAGAGAGAGAGAGAGGGGGGGTTAGGCTATTGCTAGTGATGATGGATTGATTGATATTGAGGTGACGGTTGCTGCTCCTGCTGCATGCTTGGCTTTGGAGACGTGCGGACGTCCATGCAATTGAGCCAGAGGCAGAGATCTGCCGGCGACAGAGAGAAAGAGAAGAGAGCCGTCTCTACACTAGTCCAAGCCATCCCGTCTGACCGTCTGAATCTGCCTTTTCCTCTCGTTGTCTCACTGTCCTTCTGAGAAGTGGAAGGCTGGATGTGCTGGTTGTTGCTCAGAGTCTGTTCCCAGGGCCACGGGCGTGGTGACGGGCGTGGTGACGGGCGTGGTGATGGGCGTGGTGACGGGCGTGGTGACGGGCGTGGTGACGGGCGTGGTGGCGGGCGTGTTGTTGGACGGCTGCGGCTTGGGGTTGCCCTCTGGAAAAGTCTTCTCCTGAGACTGGGAGGAGGAGGACGAGGAATGGGTGCTCTCGCTGGAACTGCTGCGGGTCTCTGTGCTGGTACTCGTCTTTTTCATCTTCCTCCTCTTGGCAAGTGGCGCCTTGTCCACCGTCTGCAGGCGGAAACCTTCCCGCTTACATTTGTTAAATGCCTGGGACAATAAAAAGGGGGATTGTTGAGCCGGTTATTAAGACAACATCAGCTCTGATTTTTTTCTATACCATTATGTCAATTTTATGAAATGTGTTTATCGACCAATTGGCTGATATTTTCCATTTAAAACATCAAAATTTCACTGGAATTTGTTGAAAACAATGTTGTTTTTCTTCAGAGAATTAACCATTAAAAAATGATTTCTATCTTCAGGTCAATTGTGTTCAAGTGGGGCTTCTGTATAGTTGATGAGCCCCAAAGTGTCTGACCTGACCCACTCAAAAACCAAAAAGCAAACAAGCAGGCACTGCTGGTTCTTTCTTACATGAAAGGTAGCTTTGACGTAAGTGTGGACGGAGGCAGTGGAGGAGCCGAGAATGTCCGGGGTCATGAGTGGGTTGGAGGACAGCTGGCTGTCGTCCTGGATCCAGGCATTGTAACGTAGGCCGCACATCTTAATCCTCTTGTTTGGGTCCACGGTGAGCAGCTCTGCAGGAACGAGACACACATAATTAACTTCAGCGCTCTAACTAGGCAAGTAAGGAGGTGATTTCCTGGTAGCTCAGACACTGTGAGCTTCTTTGCAGGTTAAGAGTTCAATTTGGGATCCAAATGTAAATGCTGACAACATTTTTTAAAGATCTAATATTTTTGGACATGTTGTCACTCCCAACCTGGCTGACCAACTCTCTGTATAAACACCTTAATCTAAGCTGTTTTCTAATGCTGGGAAGATTCGTTCACATCAGTTAACATCAGACATTGGAGTAAAAAGAGCCTGTATTTTCAATTAGGAATAGTTGAAAAGCTATTAATGATATTCTTTGTGACAGGTGAGATTACAACTGTACTCACTTCATGAAACTATGTGGTCTGGTACTTATTATTGTATTTTAATTACAGTATTTTACCCGGTTAACATTGCTTACAAAATCTTACAATTCTGTAACTAATACATGAAAATGTCCTCTAAACCGGTGTGGATGTGACATTAACACATGGCTCTCATTCCTCCTCACCTTGTATCAGGTCCTTGGCCTGCTGGGACACACTCCTCCAGGCCTCGCCTTCAAAAGAGAAGTCCCCCTGTTTGATTTTCTTCATGATTTCCTCAGCGCTGGTGTGGGTCAGGCTCTTCTCCTGGCATTGAAAAGGCACCTGGCCAGACAGCATGGTATACTGTAAACAAAGGGAAACGCCTAAGATGAGCTGGGAACGCATCACCGGTGTCGAAACAGATGCTTTAAAGGAGCTCTCGACCAATCACGACGGCCCACTGTTTCCCTGCATGTTGTTGACCGTGGTTGAATCCGCGGTGAGCACAACAGCAGCCTGTGGTCGGCTGTATGAACAGGATACTCTCACCTTGGCGTGCCTACATCTGCCCTGAGATTGCTCATTAAAATGACAGTGGTTGGGAACGGCCCTTTTGCCAGTGGAGGATCTGTCTTGAGCTCTGCCTCCCTCTCCGTGTCTGCCCACTTTGCTTCCAGGGCGTTGTGCACACAGCTTGTCGGTAGCCATTTCATCAAAGCCCCCCCCCTTCCAGCCAAGGGGGCGTTGGTGTGAAACAGCACTTGCACAGACAGCCCAGACTCTGTACAGATGACTGGCCAAGTATAGACATCTTTCTCTGCCTCCACCCCTCATCCAATTCCCCAACACGACTCTGAATTCTCTACACAGAAGAAGGTTGAACTAGGATGAGATTTCTGCTGCTCTGAGCGTCGGACTGACGGCTCTTCGTGTTCAAATGTGTCGGCTCACCACAGGATGCTGAAGGTTGTAGTGCTGAACAAGAGCGTGAGATGAATATCATGCAAATCAGATGAAAGAGAACACACACACACACGCGCGCGCTTTCATACGCCTGTATGAGCTAAATCTATATAATCAGGTCACTTTCATGGAGTATTGTGCAACGAGTAGGCCTATGCTTGTTATCAATACTAATGCTCCTGAAATGGCTAATCAATGATCTGTTATCTGTTCTTACTCCTGACTGAGCAGCATCGATGTCATCATCTGAAAGCATCATTTTGATGTTGGGTGTATCCACTTTAAATCTCATCACATTTAATAATAAATAGCATAATGTAAACATACATTATGATGATATTTAATTAACAGAAGATTATAAATTATTAATACAATGGGATTTACACCATCAGTGACCATTAACCATCACTTGGATTAATGCTGCCACTAATCAATACTTTCTTACAGATCCAAAATTATTTCTCCATTAAGTCGGTTTGAAAAAAAAGAAGAAAAGAGCAGATACTGAAGTGAGGCTCTAAAATCACGTCCTTAATCCAATAAATGATCGGCAAACTTAAAGTTAACTAAATCTTAAATTACAACACGACTGAATGAGGCACGGGCTGATTTTTAATTGGTTAAATAACAGATTTCTGTTCAAATTGCAGAAATATTAAATATTTGGGTAGAAAGTGGGCTTCTGATGTTTCTTTCCATTCAGGATAATGTGAAGTTAATAGTGAACGATTCTCCAGCCCATCCAATTCTGTTTTAACCCGAGCATGGCTCTGTTGTCTCCCACATGTACTCACCAGAATGACCCCCAGACTCCACAGGTCACAGGACTCATCGTAGCCGTCATACTTGAGTATCTCTGGTGCTGCATACTGCAGGGTGAAGCAGGGAGTCTTCAGCAGCTGATTGTCTGGTGGTTTGAGGCGAGCAAAGCCAAAGTCTATGATTTTTATCTCAGAGTTCTCACTCTCGTCTGTGAAGAGCAGGTTCTACGAAGCAATTGGAAATAGGACAGCGATCATTTCTTTCTGCTCAGTAGAAATGGTCCACTCTAGGGCAAACTAAATTGGACATCAAGACTTGTCTGGCCAGGTACTTTTGACCCATGTTAGGGTCAAACAATTTTACTCTTGTTCTGTGGAAGATTGCAGAGTCAGAACGGCAACACGACAGATCAGAAGAAGTTCAGAAAAACACAGTCATTCTATTTTATTCTTGCATTCATCACAAAACACACAGACTGCTTGGACAGAAAAAGAATTTCAAGCAGTTGTCCCGCTGAGTGTGTGTCCAGTACCTCCGGTTTGAGGTCCCTGTGCACCACTCCTACGTCGTGCATGTGACTGACGGCCGACACCAGTTTTCGCATGATGCGGCTGGCCTCGGTTTCGCTGAAATGTTGCTTTCTGCGGATCCTCTCCAGCAGCTCCCCTCCACCGAGCAGCTCCAGAACCAGGTATGTGTGGAGCTGCAGCAAAGCAAACGCGCACACACACACACACACACACACACACACACACACAATTATTCACACACAATTCCAATCTTTACTCTTTGACATGCTCTGAAAATAGCACAGCGTGTGCAAACATTCCTATAGCTTTGGCAAACAAACACAAATTGAAACGTTGACTGCACATTGCTGAATCTTAGCGTATGAAATGGTGGGGGAGAATTTTTCTGTTGCATGAGAAAAATAGCAAAAATAAAAGCCCATCCTTGATCCCATGATATTGAGCTGGAACCATAATGGTGTTGAGTAAAGGGAAAGGGGCCAAACAAAGTGGGAAGGAATAATGTGTCTGGGCGGCAGGGTAGAGTTTCTCATTAGTGAAACCGGGTCTGGGGAACAAAGGCAGGACTCGGATGAGGCCAGGCCAGGCAGCGCTGCTTTGATCTGGGTCACAGGCCTCTGAGGTACAGTAATAACCCCACTGAGCTCATCAGGACTAAAGTGGTGCTCCTGGGCTTGAAGGGCCGGGGCTAATGAACCTGTACACAGTCAGCCACACAGACACTCCATCCCAATAACCTCAGGGAAGCTACAGTGGGAACACACGCACACCCAGTTTGGTTTGAGTGTGCGGCTCGATTAGCAACACCAGGAAATCTTGGGTTGTTACTATTCAGTGGTAGGAAACGGATGTTTGCACAACGGCAGTTTAAAAATACCTTTGGTGTGAAATATCACGCGTGCAGGGGGATGTTTGCGGACAACAAACGAAGAGATAAAGAAAAAAGAGCTCCAGGGCTTCCAGCATCCACATTAATCTGCCTTGTTCCACTTCCAGGACTTAATAAGGTTGCGGTTCCCACAGGCTCAAGAAAAGAAAAAAGTATGGCTGCAAACGTATCTGCTGCCATGCACCTCACCTGGTCGTGGTAAATTTCATGTAACTTGACAATGTTAGGGTGGCCATCACAGAGCTTCAGGGCTGCCATTTCCCGCTGAGTCTGTGCCTCCATCCTACAGCAAACACAAGCAGGAAACCAGATAACTGCCACAAAATTCAACATAAATTCACACATACACAGGAGAGAGGACGTGACTCTTTGAAAAAGGCAGTTTTTGTATCATTTATTTAATTGTCAATTGACATTTTGGCCTAAACTGGGCAATTTATATTGAATGATGCAGTGTCTTGTGTGACATATTATTATAATAATATAATTCAACTCGGGTAGACACGGGGTTCAGTTCAGTTCTAATTTCTAATTTTTAAATGCACGTTTGCTAAGGCCCCGTTAGAAAAAGGAGCATACACTTGTGTCAGGCAGACTGCCTCAGTGAGGCCGAGTCTCATTCGAGCCATAATGTGGTGCCACACTGTGAGTGGAGGAGGGGAGGCGTCTAGGGGAGGACGGAGGTCAACACACGCCAGGTTTCCAGGCAGAGATGCATTTATATTTATTTAACCTACATCTGACAACCTTCAACAGACTCATAGGGCAAATAAAACCAATGAGCTAAATTACAATATTATTTGGAAGACATTGGTTTAAGATAAGATTTTGTTTTTGAGTAGGTTGACGAGGGTCCAAGTTCTTCCAGGGAGAGGAGGATTTATCCCGTGAATCTCTAAACAACTCACAGCCAAAAGCATCTGGGTTGACAAACACATCCGAGCAAGCAGGATCTGAGTTTGTACCTCTTGCTGACAATCTTGACTGCGTATTTTTGTCCAGTCTTCTTGTGTGTGCATCGTCTGCAGATGGAGAAGCTGCCTTCTCCTAAAGAACTGTCCTTCAGATCCATCTCATAGCTAATATAGAAAGGCGAGTCCTGCAGAGGGGGTCAGTGGACAAAAACAACTTCTTTGGTCACATTTTTAAAAGGAGGCGTGTCTAGTAATTACAATTATAATATATAATGATCACTAGACAGGAAACTATTATCTAGCTTGCTGTTTGTGACAGAAAAAGGCATAAAAACCCGTTGAGCCCAGTGAGCAGAGGCTTTATTGGGATTGTAAGCATGTTTGGAGCATATCATCGCCAACTGCTCGGCTGAAACTTCCCCTTTCTAAAGAGTGCAAGCTCTAAATGAGTGGAAGCCTATGACCAAGCTTACATGTACGGCAAGATGCTGATTTTCTTTTTGATGAAAAATGTTCTATTCCAGCAGTTTGTTGTTGTTGTAATCATCATTTATTATATATGCGTTTTGCAGCAGGTACCCAGGATTTTGAAGAAAAAGCTGAAAACATAATGAGCCCACAAAAGGCAACACACTGCTACCTTCTCAAAAAGGATTTTGTTGAACAGATACACAAGTTTGTAATGAGCAGAAATCATTAAATAAACAGGCTCATGCCTGAAAACTGACTGTGAGTGTGAGTGAGTAAAACCAATACTGTAGGAAAGAAGTTTAAGTGGCGTGGAGGAAAAAAAGAACATATCCGTCTCTGACAGCAACCATTAGCTTAAGTGTGTTTGTGCCGGGGATCCAAGTCCATTCATCTCACCTTCATCATGGCGCTGCGGGCTACAGCAGCAGAGCCCGGCCTCTCAGAGCCCCCACACAGCTGGACAGGGTCGTCCATCACCACATTCCTCTTGAACAGGATGGAGGGGGCCATGAAAGAGTAGCCCTGCACACAGAAACGCATGAACTCTAAGTGTTTACATTTCAAAGTGAGGGTTGGATTATAAAAGGACAGGGAGGGAAAGGAAACATCCATTACTTGCAGCCTTAAAATCCCCCAGATTGGACTGTATTTCAGATATTATAGACATTTATAAACACTGACTGCATTTTATATAGTTCCATATTTACTGTAAAACTTTAAATTGTTGTGCATTTTTCTTCAAATGTTTCTATGTCAAACCAGACTGTCAGCTCCACAATAAACTGAGTTCTGTTCATTTGAGAGTGACAGTGGCTGTCCATCTGTTCCTATTGTTAGACCTGTCATTGTGGAGCGCTGCCTGCTTCATTCCAGCTGTGGGGAGCCCAAAGCTTAGAGCTGGCATTAATCTCTCCCTTTTCCCCGACACACACACAGCTGTGTGGTATGTAGTGACAGCCATGGATGGACGGAAGGATGGGTGGTGAATGAATGAGATGCCCTAAATTGCCAGGCTTGAATATTTGATTGCTCTGCTGTGAAATTACATCTTGGCGCTCTTAATGCAATTTTAATTTTGTTTTGTGCGGCACCGTGGGGGAGCAAGTGCACAGTTTCAAATTGGGATTGCTGTCGTTATTTCAGAGATTGCTAGGCTTGCAAATTATAAAGACCACAAAATGTCAGACTATGTGAATGGCAGCTGAGAGCGAAAAAAGCCAAGATGAAGTTGGCAATCAAAGCCTGAAGGCGTAACCGAGACAGACGTGGTGATGCTCTCAAAGTGTAACCTTTTATTCCATGAGAGAAGCCCGTTAATGGATCTATTGATCTACCAAGCTCAAGGATCCAGAAGGCAATCAGAGTTGAAATTTCATGCAATACATCAGACAGCCATCAGCTGGCACAGAGTTGTGGGCCATATTATGGTTCAAAGCTACATCAAAAATAGTCATTCACATCTGTTACTTCAATAAGAACTGCATATGGCAGCAATTACTTCAATAAAAGGCTCTTCAGTCGATTTGAATACCAGTGCACACAGACAGACTCATGTTGACTTACAGCAACCTTTTGAGGACATTCAAAACTTCACTTGATGACTTCAATTGCTGTGGAGTATGTCAAATATAGCAAGACAAAACGTGAATAATGTCTAACGCAATTTTTCACCCGTCTCAACATCTCACACTGCCTGCAACCAAAGCCCAGACAAACATGAGCACAAAGCAAGTATTAATGCTGTCCTGTGCGATGACCTGTGCGATGACCTGTGCGATGACCTGTGCGATGACCTGCACGGAGCGCAGAGGAATGTTCCAGTTGGTAAACAATGAGTCACAACAACAAAAAATAGTCCACTTGTCTAACAAAGCCAGAACACTCTCCCACCTGAAAGATGCGGTCACAGTTCTGAGGCAAAGCTGCAGGCGAGTAGGTGGGGTCCATCTCTGTGAACTCCTCTGCAAAGTTGCTGACATCCAGCTCATCCCGAATCACCGGCTTGAATGGGGCAGGAACCTTCTTAGCTGCCAAGTCCTCCCAGCTTATTTTCTAAGTGAGTTTAGAAAAAGAAAATGCTGGATCAACAAACACTCAAAGCAGCCCCCATCATTTGTGGAAACAACCCCCCCTGCCATTCAGTTGTTCTAAATATTGTGAAATGTTCAAGACAAGCCATGAGCTCCACCTGGTAAAATGGGTGTTTTTTAATATTCTCTATTCCATTAGGACCCGAGCCCAATCTGTTCTTTGGGTCTTTGATGAGGAGTCGCTGGATGAGGTCTTTGGCCAGAGGTCCCATATCTTTGGGGAAAGGAGGATCTTTTTTTGAAATCCTCCTGTGGTGTGCGAGACATATACGATCAGTGTTGAGGAGTGATTAGAACTGAAGGCAGCTGATGATCAGAGAGAATCCATACCTGGCAATGGCCGTGTGCGAGTTCTCATCTCCATCAACGGTGAAGGGTGAGCCGCCAGTCAAAAGCTCATACATCAACACGCCGAGGCTCCACCAGTCCACCGCCTGGAATGCATGAGAGCAACCATCCGTGACTTTGGCTTAACAGACTACAAGAAAAATCTCAGTGGAGAGCACACACACATTCAGGGAATATGGAGAGGAGAGCGTGGGCTGCTTGAATTGATCGAGAAGACGACAGAATAAAACCCAAAACCACAAATTACCTTGTCATGTCCAGACTCTCCGCCTTCCACAATTTCTGGAGCCATATATTCAATGGTGCCACAGACAGAAAACGCCCTTTCCAGCTGTTTTAACAAAATGGACACATTTTAGTATCCAAATATAACAAAAATACAAAGAATATAAGTCTTCTCTGTGCCTTCAAGTAGACAGGCCTTGGTTCCAAATGTTCTTCTTTCAAAGAAAGAATAAAATTCCACAGCGAATGTTTAATATTCTTGACTAAATGAGCAACAATTTGGAAGAAAAATATATATTATATATATTTTTTTTTTAACTCTCAAATACTCGGCAAATCTGCTTGCTCAGGACCGTGTGGATCATCAGTGTATGGACCGAGAGGTTTTAACACGTATTGTTGAGACATACTGTACCTGATCAAATTCTTTACTGAGGCCAAAGTCTGTGAGAACTATATGACCATTTGAATCCAGCAGAATATTCTCAAGTTTCAGGTCCCGGTAGACAATCCCAAGCTGCAACAAGAAAATGAAGGGCAAGTGAAAAAAAGCCTGTAAGCATCAATATCTAACTTGTGAACGGACACGTGGCCTTGGTTGTGTTGGGTCTGGGGGGTTACCTTGTGTAGATGTTCTAGTGCCAACACAATCTCTCCACTGAACAAGGCAACTTCTTGTTCCTTAAATCGGACCCTTTGCACCAAATGTGTGAAGAGTTCCCCACCATTTACGTAATCTATAATGAAAAGATACCATGCATGTCATGTTTCATCCAAAATATATGGGTGTTAGTTTTCTACAGGGAGGTGTAAATATGCATTTGACAATCGTTAACCTTTTATTTTTCACGTATAAACATAAAAATAGAAGGTCGCTTCCTATAGAATATCCTAACCGAGAATGAGATGCAGCTTGGTATCCGTCTGGAAGGCATAGTGAAGTGTGACAAGGAAAGGAGACTGACGGATGTGCTCCAGCACTTGCCGCTCAGTTCGTGTGTGTTCGGCAGTCTTTGCCTTTTGTACTATAGTGGCCTTCTTCAAAACCTTCATGGCGTACAGCTTCCCTGCATCATGACCACTCACTTTCCTCACCAGGAACACCTTGCCATATGCTGGGGGTTAAAATAAACAGAGACAGAGGGCAAAGTTCAGTGCAGAGCAAAGGCTTAAGTGACTGGTATGACATGCTTATCATTCCAAAAGTATAAAATATCAGATGCCAGACGGGCATGCAAACTATAATTTAGATGTCATATTCTGGTCAACAAAGAGAGACACTATGTTAGAAGTTTCACTTACCTCCTGTACCCAGCACCTTTAATAGCTCAAAATTTTCAATGCCCACCCTCTCTACGTGGCCCGTCAGGTTGGCTGAAGGGAGAGCAGATATAGAGTATGAGGAGGGAATCATATATACAACTCAATTCATATCAACACAATTGGCTTAAATGATACAAGAATAACAGAATAGTTTCCATATGAGGTGTTTTCCCACTGCTTGACTACCTGAGGCATGAGAACACAGGAAAACGTATGCTTACATTCACTCCACTGACAGCCGTGCTGTTTGCATCCGCAATTTCCGTTTGCATTGTAAATCTCCCGCCTACTATAATTGTGCTACATTAAGAATTGGCAATGACCAAAAAGCCGTTCACTAATAATGCAAAAATATGAATGAGTACATGAACGCAGGTTGGAGTATAAAAGTGAAGAGTTAATTAACAGAAACATTACTAGGAGTCTATAGATTGCCTTTAATCATAGACTTTTCTGCTCAGAAATAATAAAAAAGGTGAAAAGATTCTGAGGTAACCAGAAAGCTAAAGAGCAGACATTTCAACAATTAAATGGCCAGCTGCTGGTCATGATGAAGACATCCTCATTGTCTCTTGAATACCGCTGATACAGCCAAGTTGTAAATACATTTGAAACTGATCAGCTATTTTAAGCCATCTTTGCCAAACGTTGGACACCAGAAGACTCTTCTGGGTATTAGCAAAGAACATTGTGTGCACAGCCCTTCTCGTTCCCATGTCCAACACCCCCTTGTCAGGCCCTGCAGCCTCACAGGGAAACCACAGACACACTGAGCATCATTCAAAAACTGGCACCTTTCTGCAGGGTTGTTTGCACTTTAGAGCGTAACCGCCATGAAACAAATCAGAAAATGATGTTGTATTCTTCTGATCCACTACTTTGTTCTCACTATCACACGATCCCTCTCTTCATGTAGTCTCTCGACCACCCTTCACGCTCTCTCTATCCCTCTCATTGAGCCTGAGAGGAGGGGCAAACTTTGAATGCTGTGTTTAAAAACAGCAACTGCTAAATGAATGCATCGCCAACAGTAGCAGACTGAAGCCGCACAGGGGATTTCGGTTAATTGTATGTATGTAAATGTGCAAAAACTGCATAAAGACAATGACATGCATCACCAGTAAACATAGATCTAAAACAAAAAAAACATGAGATAATCTTGCAACTGAAATCAAAACCAGCAAAACATGTCATTATCTTTCATCAAGAATCTCAAGTGAATTCAGCACACAAGGTCAGTGGCCTTTCTAAATCATGGTCTCCTGGTACAGATGACTGAGCATAACACGCTTTTGGACATGCATGTCCTTTGTAGTTAACACATTCTTTCCGTCTCACGCTGTGAAAATAGGCTACCGAGCAATTAAATCGGCCGATTTAATCTTTTCCGCTCCCTCTCCCGTTACGCAGGAGTAGAAATGCTGCAACTATCAGACAGACAGAGAATATTGTATCATTTCAAAACAACAACACTGTCCTTCACATCTGAGGTCAGAGGTTCAGGTTGCATAACACACTTGTCAAACTCATCTGCCAAGCCCAAGTTTGATTTCAGTGTTTATTAATAGCGTGACAGCGGTGTCTGTCCAGATGATTTGCTTACTGTTAGACACGAGGCTCCTCTTCAGTCCACAGAAGAGAAATGCCACAGTTCCTCAAAATAAAAAAAGCTTACTTTGAATAGTGCCTTTTGGTTGGTTTCCTGAGTGATCAAACATAAAAACCCAACATCTAATTGCAACTATATTTTTTAACAAACTGTTCATTTGGAAAAGTGGATATTTCATCTTTTGATTGTGCAAAGTAACTATGAATAATATTATTCAAACCACAGCAATTATGCCCCCTGTAGCATAATTTCTTTTACAACTTTCCATACAAAAATCCTTGATATATGGCAGGAATATTAAAACAAATGAGTGGACTATGGTTATCCGTTGTTTTTTGCTACGTTGTCAACAGTAGGTTAAATGAGAGTATAAAGCAGCCTGGCTAAAATGCTGTAGGAACTGTGACATATAAACACAAGTGCAAGTGACGACTAGCCTGACTGCATGTTTAGGGCAGTGAATGGGTGTGCAGCATAAGCATGTTGCAGCCTGAACAGCAGCACTGTGTCATTTAAAACCAGTTGCCCGACTGCATTCAGCAGTCACCCAGAGACATGCCAGCCTGCTCACACAGACAGCTTCACGTAGGAACTGTGACGTTAACTACGACTTCCTGGTTGAACTTTCCACTGTCGATTCAGGGAAACAATCACGACCACAGCTAAAGCCAGAAGGATTCGGCAGCATCAGGCGCAGGTGTTGAAAGGCGTAAAGCTAACGATGCCAGCCAAGAGACGAAGACAGGTACCTGTCTCCCGACAACACGGGGGCTGCGTGTCTGTCTCCACATCTGTATCGCGTTCAGCATGAAGCCACATTCACTCCGGAGACCCTCGCTGGCTAACTGAAGTTAGCTGTAACGTGAATACTAACCGACCAACAACAACCGGGAAACCGACTCATCACTGACAGCAGTCCCCGTTAAGTGAAGGCGTTGGCAGCACCATGAACAGCTGGAAGTCGATGTTTGATAAAGCCGAGTTAAGCTAGTTAGCGTAAGCTAATGTGATGAACAACGAACTTAACGTTGCATGTGTCGGTCGGTTAGGTAACGGCATTGAGATACCAGCAGCCTGACGAGTCATGAGGACAGGCAGCTAACGTTAGCCTTCCTCTGCCATGTTTGGACTCGAGTAACGTAAACGGCAGCGCTCACTAACGCTCAGTGACAGCTCCTCCGAGCTAGCCAGCTAGCATCCCCCGTAACGACACGGGGCTCACAGAATTCAGCTGGCGGCCAACTTACCGTGTTTCAGCTCGTGTTTCACAGTAAAGAGGTCACCTTCTCTGGAAGATCCCTCCATCGGGGATGGCATAGTAATGTCGTGTTCCAGCTATGTTCAAAGATACGTTTCAGACGAGGTTACGTTCACCTCTCGCGCTGGTTTGCAATGTTAACATGCAAAAAAACATGATGAGCTAAAACATGTTAGACAGGCGCCATATTTAACATACCAATGGGCAGAATGTTGCTATTAAAGCTGGCAGCAATCAAGCCCAAAGGAAACACTTCGTCCAACACACCACCACTACCACTACCTTCGCAACCAGCCAGTCCCCCTCCGTTGATTGGGGTTGCTATGGGAAGATCTCATCTCTGATTGGTTCTTTTTCACACATGATCCCGCCTTCCTAAAAAAGACGGCGCTGCCTTCATGTACGGCTCGTACACGCTTCTGTCAAAGGTCAGAAATCAAGAAATTATTACCGATGCGTTACATGCACTACTGCGCAATACTGCACGAATATTTTAAATACTGATTATACTCAGTATTACTGAGATTATTTCATCACTGACAATGCCAGCAGTATTCAGTTAAAGTAACCACTTGGCCATGGGGGAAAGTACATATAATAACATTCAACGACCTTTCTGAAATATACATTTTCCAAGAAACAGTATCAGGAAAATGGCCAGTTCCTGTTATTTAAGGTAAAACATCTCAGGAACCCGAGATTATAATCACCATTAAATCATTCATTTAGCTGGATTTGGTTATTTAGTTTTGCTTTTTTCATTTTCAGTTTAGGTTTTTGTGTGAGGCAACAATGAAATGTCTTATGAGCCTGCTATAGGGGGGCAACATAATGCAAAGCACTACATGACAAATGGGACTGGGGCGTTAATCTATAATTATCCCTGTCCACGATAAAACCTGGAGGACACTCAGCATTAAATCAGCTGCCATGTACCCGTGATATATGTCACTTTCAATAAAAATAGTCAATGTAATGCAGTTCTCTGATTTGTACACAGGGTGTCCCCTTCGTGCTGTGATCGATGGAGAATATAGGAAGGAAGAAGGGACATTTTTCAGACTTTCCATATATATTTTCTGATTTTGTTCAATATTGGATAAACTCTTAAACAGACTTTAAGAAGGGAAATGTCTCTTTGGTAGAACTGCTACCAACACGTTGAATTATGAAAAGGTCCAAATTGTTTAGGTTCTTTACTCCCTGCCAATGCGCATATTTGTGGTTTGTGGATGATTCTGTGATAGGCTATACTGATCTTGGCGATTTTGTAAATAAATGTTAATTGTCGGAAATCCAAATTGTATAGATCAGACTGATTTCTGCCTCCGCCTTGTGGCAGCATGCTGCTATTGCATGTAGTTTTTTCTCGTTTTTTACACTGCAGGTTTGCCACATGTTTACATTTTTAATGACTGCATATTTGTCCCGAATATTAAAATATAATATGAGTAACGAAGTGAATCTAAAACTAAGCCTTTTCAGTCGTCTGCGTTCAGATGTCTGGTTCATTTCAGGCATGGAAAGCGGGCAGAGAGGATTTGTAGTTATTTAGGGACCAATGAGCTGCGAGTTCCTGAGCGACAGCCAATCGTATGCGAGCATTTTCACTGAACGCCAATCAGATGCTGTTCTGATCGATCGCGTTCAGGAAGTGGCACAAAGTCGCCAATCTCCGTTTGGAGTGTCTGCGGTGATAGCGCTTTGACAGCGAGCTAGCTTCACTTCACACTGACCTCCGCTCCCAAGATGGCTGGTGTTCGAGCCCTTGGTGTTCTGTCCCGACTCTCATCAAGGAGATACGCTCTCTTCACAGGTATAATCCATGCGTTCGGCGTCGACACGTTACAGGGAAGGAGCGGGAAGAATGATACCGAAAACACGGGGTTTGCTATGTGTCCTAGATGGGTGATTAGCCTGTTAGCTACGCCGGCGCTTCAATTAACGTTTTATTTTCAACGAACATTTGTTGAAACCGTTATCCCGAGTTTAAACAGATTATTAACGTAAACGCGCATCGCTGTGGGCTTTTTTTTAATGCGCAAAGTTGAACGTAAACTTGCTGCCTTTGCTAGCTAACGTTAGCGCGCTGCTACGGAGTTTACGAAGTCTAAACGTCAGACTGTTTGCTCTCACTTTGGCTCCTCCGCTGGCCCGTGTGGAGGCAGTGTAGACGGGGAAGTGAACTCTGCCACCGATTCGCCATTGTGTTACCTACTGTCGCGGCTGTCAGAATGGAGGCGGAGAATGTAGGTGAAGGGTCACTCTGCCAGCGGGCTGCCAAGCATGGCCGAGACCGTCTGAGGTCACGGAAATGCTGTGTGGACGTCACGTATACGCTCTAAGTCACGAGGACCCCAAACAAGAACTGTCCACACTTCCGGGCTTAATGTAATGTTTTCATATGGACGCAACGGTGAACAGCTGCTTTGTGCAGCAGCCTGTGTGACGTGTACAGTGACACGCATGACTTTAATAATCTAACCTTCCTGTCATTTACTCTCTTTTTTTGCAGGCGGTTCTTCTCGCACCTTCTCAGTAGCTCCTGCAATGCTGGGTAATTAAACATTTATGTTGTATATTGGTTAAAAATTAATCTTCATCATTTTCTCACTCTGCACTGTTTTCCTTCTCTCTGTATTTTCTTAAGCCCGGACCCATGTGAACTATGAAGTCAAGGGCGATGTCGCCGTCGTACGGATCAACGACCCAAACTCCAAGGTGTGCACGCATTCACATGCATTCACACGCATTCACACGCGTTCACATGCATGTGACGGTTCTCACTGGTGTGCCTGGTGTGATGTATGTGAAACGGTGATTTCTCCTCCCAGGTTAACACCCTGTCGATCCAAATGCAAAAGGAGATGGCAGAAGTAATGGAGGAAGTGTGGGCCAACAACGCTGTTCAAAGTGCCGTCCTCATCTCCTCAAAGCCAGGATGCTTCATTGCAGGAGCTGATATTAAGTAAGATACATCTCATTAAATCCACTGCCGTTTACATTTTACAAACTACTTGTTGCCTGAATGAATCATATATCTATGAATATAATATATCGATATGCTCCACATCTGTTACAGTATGATCCAGTCCTGCAACAGTGTAGAAGAGGTCACCACCCTTTCTCAGGAAGGGCAGAAGATGTTTGAGCGGATTGAAAAATCATCGAAGCCCATTGTCGCTGCCATCAACGGCTCTTGCTTAGGAGGAGGCTTGGAGGTAAACGGACATTATTTCAGGAGCCAACTTTATGCTTGACTACATTGGAAATATTTGACTAGAAGGATTTGATACCATCTTCGGTAACGGACTCTTTTTGCATTTTAGTTTGCCGTCGCCTGCCAGTACAGAGTTGCAACAAAGAGCAAGAAAACAATTCTTGGTACTCCTGAAGTAATGCTGGGTCTTCTACCTGGAGCTGGTGGTACTCAGAGACTCCCTAAAATGGTCAGTACTGGACTTCTATTCCGTACGTTTCCGGTTTGAATGATTTATTTAAGTATGCAGCATGTTGCAGATCATAATATTTGAAGTTATAACATAGTATCTTGTGTCAGGACAAGACCTGACTAAGCTCGGCTGTGAAGTGAAATAATCTGGTTAATGCTCATAATTGGTTTAAGATGTTTAGATGCTTCTTGAGGGTCCTGCAAACCGCTTATTTCCCCACTGCCCCTCATGTCTAGTGTTCATCAACGGTGTCCTTCAAAGCACAGGGTCATAATCAGCCCCTGTCCATAACATGACAAAAAAGATTCCCTTTATGCAGCACAACAAGTCCAATATTGATGATGAATCAGTTCAGATATGTTTTGTTTATTACCTGTAGGTTGGCTTACCCAGTGCCTTTGACATGATGCTGACAGGAAGAAATATCCGAGCAGACAAAGCAAAGAAGATGGGGCTTGTCGACCAACTTGTAGACCCCTTAGGTAAGTGACCTTCGACTCGCACCTAATGAAATAACATTGAACTGCTTCAAATGGGTAGATTGAAAATGTCACCCCCTGTAGAAATTGTAATCTTTAGTCAAACTGCTTGACTGTAGAATATTTTACTTTCTACCACCTGGTCCTCAGGTTAGAAGAATGGACTTGCCATGATTCTTGTGCTATTTGTGCTTGTGTTAAAGGACCTGGGCTGAAGAGTCCAGAGGAAAGAACAATAGACTACCTTGAGGAAGTTGCCATTGAATATGCCAGAGGGATTGCCAATAAGAAGATCCCTCTCCGCAAAGAGAAGGGCAAAATGCAAAGTAAGTTGTGTTGCATTTATTGAGCATGTGACTCATTTTGTAGTCATTTAAGTTAATGAATAATTATGTTCTTCTAACTATGATCTTCATAGAAATTCAAGACTACGTTATGAGCTTTGAGTTTGTCCGGAATCAGATTTACAAAACCGTCCACGGGAAAGTTATGAAGCAGAGTAAAGGACTTTATCCGGCACCCCTGAAAATAATCGATGTAAGTAAAATCTCCCTCGAAGCAAGAAGTCTAAATTCTGGATTGTGTATATGGGGAAAATTTAATAAAAATCAACAATGATAATAAAATTATAATCATAGTACACGTCAATTCTGCTTTCTTTGCTTTAATCATTATAGAATATGTTGAGAAAGTTGGTCTTCTGTTTAACATGATGTGCATTTTTTCCATTCTCAGTCTGTAAAGGCTGGAGTAGAACAAGGCCCTGTTGCTGGATACTTGGCTGAGTCTCAGGTGTGCTCTGTCGGCCTACATCTTAGCAAGTTACAATCTACAGTATTGCATTGTTGAAGTGAACGTCACCAATCTTCTGTTTCTCACAGAATTTTGGTCAGTTGGCGAAAACCTCAGAATCGGCAGCCCTGATTGGTCTCTACCATGGCCAGGTAGCCTGCAAGAAGAACCACTATGGAGTTCCTCAAAAAGAAGTAAAGTAAGTGTATTGTCTTGTGTTCAACTGTCAGACCAGTTTCTTTCAGGGTTCCCACTGATCTTAAAACATCTTGAATCTGAAAATAAGGCCTTAAATGGGATTAACATGTACTAAATCAATCTGTAGAAAGTCTTAATAAATTACATGGGGAGTAGAATGTTATGAATAGTTGTTCTGCTATTTAAAATGTCAACAATAATTAGTAACTATTTCTTAAAAATAATAGATCATCCACTATTCTCTATTGCTTGTGTTAGGTGGTAGATAACTTGTGGTTGTTGTTTACTGCTAGGACCCTTGCCATCTTGGGGGCAGGTCTGATGGGCGCAGGTATCGCCCAGGTGACTGTGGACAAGGGTGTGCACACAATCCTGAAGGACACCACTGTGTCTGGACTGGCCAGGGGAGAGCAGCAGGTTTACAAAGGGTCAGTGATCATATCTGTCATTTCAATATTAGCTGTTTCATTGCAATGTTTGTTTTGTTTTTTTATGCTTTAGCTTAAAGAGACAGTTCATTCAAATCAAACATGCGTAGATTTCCTCTTACCCATGGTGCTTTTTATTCGTCTCATTCTGGAGATATCGGCCGTATAGAGATGAAATATTACAAAAAGAAGTTGTACATCTTGTAGGACAAATGTGTTGGGACCTAAAATGTGTGTCTTCTTTTCAACAAGGCTCAACGATAAGACCAAAAAGAAGAGCATCACGTCATTTCAGAGGGACTCCATACTGTCCAGCTTGACTGGCCAGCTGGATTACAGTGGCTTTAAAAAGGCCGACATGGTTATTGAAGCTGTGTTTGAGGACATCAACATCAAGCATGCGGTCCTGAAGGAGGTGGAGGCTGTAAGTTTGACTGAAAAGAGGCTTTATAAATATCAGCCCGTTGTATGTAGATTTGCAGCATTAAATCCAAGACAGTATTGTTGTGACTTTGAGCTACAGTCTAACAAACATTGGTCTGCAGGTGGTTTCCCCTCACTGCATATTCGCCACCAACACATCGGCTCTGCCCATCAAGGATATCGCTGCAGTCAGCAAGAGACCAGACAAGGTTGGGACCTGGGAGCCTTGTGGGTTAAACGTGCTTCTAAACTAAAGAGAAAAGGTTGCTGAAGGTTTCCTGTGTGTCCTTAGGTAATTGGGATGCACTACTTCTCTCCAGTGGACAAGATGCAGCTCCTGGAAATCATTACCACCGATCAGACATCGAAGGACACTACAGCCTCCGCTGTGGCTGTCGGCCTGAAGCAGGGCAAAGTCATCATAGTTGTCGGGGTGAGGTTTAGTGTATTTATATATGTTATTTATTACTTTTAAAAATGACCAAGTGTTTGAAGGTGATTCAGCAAAAAACATTAATCACAACAGTATTGTGAAATATGAAATAAGAATTATAACGTTATTGCACTTCACTAAAATAATACACACTTATTTTCAGGATGGACCTGGATTCTATACGACAAGGTGTTTGGCTCCCATGTTGGCTGAAGCCGTACGAGTACTTCAGGTTAGTAGTATTACTGCAGTTCAAGTCGCAGCTGTGAACACTGTAGATACAGTCTCAGCAGAACCCAGAACCCTCGCTGACTCTTTGGAATTCTTGTCACATCCACATTCCACTCAAATGGCAAATCAAACAAAGCCTCCTCCTCCTCCTCCATCATAATCCCCTCGTTCTAATCACACACAAAACAACAAGCACGTCATCAGTTAATCATCCAAGACTATTGAGGCTCCCATCAGTTGAATCGGTCACATTACAAATGCACAACCAAAAATGATCCCTGTCCGCTCTCATCCAGCGCCCACCTCTTCCCGCTGATGCCCACTAGGAGGCGCTATATAATCATCCTGTTTCCCCACTGCAATAAGAACTTCTCACTAATCCTAGCAGATGTATTGTAGGTCTTGTCTTGTTAGTCATTCATCTAATGTGATGTTAATGTCTGATATTCTGACCCTGCGGTAATGAGCTTAACCACCATGCTGTACTGAACCATTAACGATTACTAGATGTTTGATTAATTTAAATTAAAAAGACTGACTTTGTTATGTACTGTGGTGGTAGGATATAGGACCTGAAATAGAATGCTCACATGAACAAAGCATATTCATCATTCTGCTATAGCTGTTATAGATATGGTACATTTATGCATTTGCACTGACAGGAAGGCGTTGACCCCAAGAAGTTGGATGCACTCACCACAAGCTTTGGGTTCCCCGTGGGCGCAGCCACACTGGCTGATGAAGTCGGCATCGACGTTGCCGCCCATGTGGCAGAGGACCTCGGCAAAGCTTTTGGCTCCCGCTTCGGCGGTGGAAACGTGGAGGTTCTGAAGACGATGGTGGACCTGGGATTCAAGGGTATGGGTGCCCAATTTTAGTTGCATAAAATACTACACACAACACATTTTATTTCAATCTATTAATTGTTGCTCTTCTTTTATTCTCAAGGCCGCAAATCAGGAAAGGGTTGCTACGTCTATCAGCCGGGACTGAAGAGCAAAGAAGTGAACCCAGAAATCGGAGATATCCTTGAGAAATTCAAGATGGCACCAAATCCTGCTGTGTAAGTTGCAACCAAGTGATTAAAGTCGCACTTTGTATTTGCAAGTATAAAATTGAATGCTGTAGATTTGGATAAATTGCTCCATTTGTTACGTATAAGAGAGACAAAACGAGAGCTATTGAGCCATGATATGAGTGATTATGAACACGTTTACTCTGTTCTTACCTGTGAATCCTTTTTTTGCTTGTGAAACAGCTCGTCGGATTCTGACGTGCAGTACCGGCTCGTTTCCCGATTCGTCAACGAGGCTGTGCTGTGTTTGCAGGAGGGCATTTTGAAAAACCCTCTGGAAGGAGACATCGGGGCTGTGTTTGGCCTGGGATTCCCCCCCTGCCTTGGAGGTCAGAGTTCAACCTTAGTCATGGTCATATGAGCCGCATCCTCATGTCCTATGAAAACAAGCCTAGGACAATATGCATGTAGTTAATATTTAATGTATCCTGCAATAATTATTTCTAACATCTTACCACTTTCAGGACCTTTCCGTTTTGTGGACAGCTTCGGCGCTGACAAGCTGGTGGAGAAGATGAGGCATTTTGAAGCAGTCTACGGGAATCAGTTCACACCGTGCCAGCTCCTTCTCGATCATGCAAAGGATTCTAGCAAGAGATTTCACAAGTGACCGACTCACCGTGTGTGCCAGTAGCTTTTAATAGACCTCCAGTCTGCCACTAGAATGTGCCTAACATTTATACCATAGAGGGCGGGGCGGTGGGAAACATCTTTAAAACGTCCCCATGTTGGCAGTTCATTAGTTACACCTTGCTAAAAGTAATGCAGTCTAATACAGCAGTCCTAAGCCTCAACCTTATAGCCTTCATGAAGGTCAGATTTATTCCAGGACTCGTGTTAAGGATTTTTAGCTGGTGCACCTAATAAAATGACAACGGAGTGTGTAATGTCAGTTTATTTTGTACTTTAACATTATTGATTTGCTTGATGATGATGTATGGATTGAGGATCAGATGGAGGCTAGTTATTCACACATTGCAGATGTAAACGGGCTGTGGCGGCAAAAGAATTAAAACATTTTCCAACTGGCAATTTAATTCTTCATTATTTATGAATGTCTACCAGTATGGTTCAGTTTTTTGTACATTAAAGACGTCCTGGCACAGGAATAATGATGTAAATGTGAAGCCTGAATAAAAAGATTTGTTATTGAATGAAAGCTGCTCTTTTTTCCACTCAAGGTGCGTTCAAGTGCTGGTTGGGGAGTTGATTTATCACGGTAACAGAATGAGACCATGGCTGTATACGAACGAGAATATGTTCGGACCAATCGCATTCGTTGCGCAGGTCACATGTCTCGGCTCCATTGTCCGCAGAGCAGGGTGTGTACGTCGGGGAGGCTGTGTGGGCTGGGCCGGGCGTCTGGCTGGTTTTCTCCTCCGCGAGCAGCATCCTTTCCTCTTCTCGTGACATCGCCTCTTTCCTGAAAGATGCTCCGCGTGCATCCGGATGCTGATGCGAGCGGCGCGCGCGAGCTGCATCTGAGCGCGCGCGTGAGCTGAATCAGCTGCACCTGTACGCAGCCGGAACAGTGGCGACCCCACCCAAGAAAACGGCTTCTTAAAATAAAGGGGTGAGGACTTAATCTGAACCAAAATGCCCAAAAGCAAGCACTGCGAGGCGGTCAGGGTGGTGGTCCGCTGCCGGCCCTTCAGCAGCCGGGAGCAGGCGGCGGACTCCGAGAACGTTTTGGAGATTGATGACCGACTGGGGCAGATCACCCTCAAGAAGCCGAAGGCGCCACCTGATGAGCCGAGCAAAGTGTTCACGTTTGACTCGGTGTACGGCTGGGAGTCAAAACAAAGCGACGTCTACGACGACGCCGTCAGACCGCTGGTGGAGTCCGTGCTCCGGGGATTCAACGGGACCATCTTTGCATACGGACAAACCGGGACAGGCAAAACGCACACCATGCAGGGGGTCTCCAATGACCCGGAGATGAGGGGGGTCATACCGAATTCATTCCAGCACATTTTCACGCAGATATCCAGAACTCAGAACCAGAAGTACCTGGTGAGGTCATCGTACATGGAGATCTACCAGGAGGAAATCCGAGATCTGCTGTGTAAGGACAACAACAAGAAGCTGGAGCTGAAGGAAAACCCCGACTGTGGGGTTTATGTGAGAGACCTGTCTTCGGTGGTCACCAAGAACGCTGCCGAGATTGAACATGTGATGAACATAGGCAACCAGTCCAGGTCTGTGGGGTTCACCAACATGAACGAGCGCAGCTCTCGGTCCCACGCCATCTTCGTCATAACTGTGGAGTGCAGCGAAGCGGGGCCAGATGGCGAGGACCACATCCGCGTGGGGAAGCTGAACATGGTCGACCTGGCAGGCAGCGAGCGCCAGAGCAAGACGGGCGCAAAGGGGAAGCGACTGAAGGAGGCAGCCAAGATCAACCTGTCCCTCTCGGCGCTGGGGAACGTCATCTCAGCCCTGGTGGACGGGAAGAGCACCCACGTCCCTTACAGAGACTCCAAACTGACCCGCTTGCTCCAGGACTCGCTGGGGGGCAACGCAAAGACGGTCATGATAGCCACGGTGGGGCCATCGCACAAGCACTTTGATGAGTCCCTGGCCACCCTGAGGTACGCCAGCAGGGCCAAGAACATCAAGAACAAACCCCGGATTAACGAGGACCCCAAAGATGCCCTGCTGAGGGAGTTTCAGGAGGAGATTGCACGGCTGAAAGCCCAGCTGGAGGAGCGTGGGATGCTGGCCAAGGAGCGGAGGAGGAAAAGGAACAGCAAAAGGCTGAGTAGAAGTATGGCCGGCATGGATGAGGAGTTGCTCAGAGAGAGGGAGGTGGATGAGTGGAAGGCTTTTGAGGAGGAACCGGAGGTGAGACATCACATGAAAGAGGAGAGTGACTTCCCCAAGGCTCTGAGCTGCCAGAGGAGCGGCGAGAAGTTAAAACACCTGAAAGACAACAGGAAAAGTTTAGTGGACATGCAGTGGGATCAAGACGCTTTGGAGAAGATCATCGAGAAATACAAGGTACTTTGTGGAGATCGTGGGGTGCGATAAATGAGACACGGGTGGAACAAAAGAAATGTCCATAAATAATTAATTGTATGTCTTTGTTCACAGGCCATGGAGAGTAAACTGTTAGTGGGAGGAAAGAATATAATCGATCACACGAACGAACAGCAAAAAATGCTGGAGCTGAAGAGGCAAGAAATTGCAGAACAGGTATCCATAAAAACATACTTTTTGACAGAAGTTTCATTGTGGGCTGTCTGAAGTCACACGGGAAGATAACCTATATATTTTTTAAGGTTCATGAATGTTCCGTGTGATTCCCAGATAAGGCGAGAGAGGGAGATCCAGCAGCAGTTGATGCTGCAGGACGAGGAGACCTTAGAAATGAGAGAGACGTTCTCCTCCCTGCAGCAGGAGGTGGAACATAAAACAAAAAAGCTGAAGAGGGTGAGATGACTCACCTGCTGACGCATCCCAATGCTATTATCACAAAGCAGTTAATCACAATTTAATCAGTTCCTTTTTACCGAGAGAGACGCCGCCTGAGGAGGTGACACTTGTGACGGAGCTCTTTCTTGGTGTTTTGGAATAACTGCTATACTTTGCATTCTGATGTAATCCCTTTTCAACACCTCGTCGAGTGACAGCAGTAATAATATTGCACTGTATTTGTGCAGTTGTACGCCAAACTACAGTTGGTGAAGGCAGAGGTGAGAGACGTCATTGATGAACACGTCGTCACCAGACAGGAGCTCGAACAGACACAGACCGAACTCACCAGGGAACTCAAGTACAAGTGAGTGTGCATCATGTGTCGTCTTGTTTTTCTGGTCACCATCATCGTACGTGGATTTGTCTTTTATTAATGTTTATGTCATTTCCATGCACGCGAAGAAAGAGGAAGCACCTTTTTTTGTCATTTTACAGTGATGTAAAAAAGTTTTGTCTATTATATATCTGATATTGGAGATATTAATTTGATGTTTGTTGTTGCCTGGCAACCTGGTTGGATAAATGGACAAGAGATGATTATTGGATGAGGTTTTTGTATACTGTACTTGTTACAGTACAATACTTGTTTACTCCGTACAGTAGGTTTGATTTTGTTGTTTCAGGACTTTTACATATAAAGGATACCTAAAGTCTGTTACAACGCCAGGGAAAGAGCTCTGTATTTCACTTCCTGTCACCTCAGCTGACACTCTTCTATTTGTCACTGCAGATATCTCTTGATTGAGAACTTCATACCTCCGGAGGAAAAGAACAAGATCATGAACAGGCTGCACTTTGACAGTGAGGAGGATCAGTGGAGGCTCCAGCCGGTCATTCCACCAGAGAGGTCAGTGATTTCATTTCACATCGCTGACGTAAGCTACTGTAAGTGGTTTAGTGCAGTAAGAAAAACTGAAACCAGTCTCTGCACCATCAGTGACCTAAATAGACCATAAAACAATGCAGCTGGAAGGTATATTGTGTACGTTTTTATTGTTTCTTTAAAACTGGCAAAACTTTAACTCTGCTATTGCTTTTTGGGTTTTTGCATGCTGGAACCTGAATGTGCTGGACGGCCAGTTAACCTTTTGGGAAATGCAGGAAATCAGTACCAGAAGTATAAATAGATAAGCAGGCTGAAGAGCAGTGAGCATGGCAAAAAAATGTACAATACATTTGAGTTTACTGTTGTATAATTGTGATTATAGCATCGGTCAAATGATTTAGTAGTTTTTGCGTGTCAGCCACAGTGTCGATGTATAACCACGAGGTGTCGCCAAAGTCAGAACATCCATTTAAAAACGTACACAGTAGGGCTGTAAACAACCTGACGTTTCATGCTATAGATCATTTATGCTTTGTGCCTCTCCAGGAAACGGATGTATTTAAATAAACAGCAGACACCCTTTTTTCCTGAGACAGTTTAAAGCTGAATGAAAGATAATACGTGGGGAGACTACGGGGGATTTTTCTGGTGGGAGCTGTCAGTTGACCATATATGGGGCACTTGAGGTTCCAGAAGCTTGTGCATCAAACCGAAAGCAAATCCTTCCCTCCCATGTCTGTTTCCCAGTGCACCCACACAGGTCAAGAGAAGGCCTCTCTCAGCTGTGGGATACAAGAGGCCAATCAGCCAATATGCACAGATGGCTGTTTCCACGGCAACTGGTGCCCCATCTAGATACCAGGTCAGTGCTCGGACAGTTGGCTAAAAATGACAGCACCTTATGGTCTACACTTTAGTTGCTCCGATGGAGGCTTCTGGCTAAAAATCTATTCGGACATGTACTTATAATATTAAAACTACAACTTGTATCTGTCCTCACAGGCTGAGAATATAATGCTGTTGGAGCTGGACATGTCTCCACCAACCATGTTCGCCTTGAACCTTGATGGAACTCACCTGGAGAGAGCCTTTTCCCCCAGGCTGATGCCGGATCTTCTGGTATCCGTTACTGTCAGAGAGAGGAGCGCAGCATCACCCAGGGTCAGGAAATCCCAATCCTGGTGAGAGAACAACCGAAAAAGGAAGACTTTTACAGAGTCTGAAAGCTTCTCCTTTTTCTGCGTTTATATGTGCAAATAGATAAACGTCTAATGTCTCAGCACTTGATTAAATGGGTAGTGATATATTGCTGTTGATCAACCCCGTGACTTCTCCTGGTCTGCAGGTATCAGGCATCACAAGCAGCATCCATGCCATCGTCGGCATCATCCACCACTCTGACATCGGCGTCTCAGAGCTTCTCTCCGTCCCAGAGACAGAGACCGCCCTCTGCTTCCTGTCTTCCACTGGGAGCTTCATTTCAGACAAGCCCCTGAACTCTGCACAGAGCTGGCCTTCGTTCAAAACGCGGAGGGATCTTATGCCTTGTTTTTAAATTGATTTCACTTTTCTTTGTGAAAGTCACTTTAGTATGCATGTATTCAACTGGAAAGACAGTTGCCTCAAAACCACGTCGTTTCTTGGCTTATCCCAGTCTCAATAAATAGCACAGCAAACACTTTATCATCGGATGAAGCAGACATACGCTAAATGGTTTTGGAGTGTCCTTACAGTTGTACTTTTGATTTTAATTCACATTTTACATGCTGGGTTAGCCTGTATGCCTGATGAATTGTTGCTTCAGTTTCTAGCAAATGAAATCGTGAGCCCAAATAAGTGGAGAAAGCCTCACCAATGCGATGCTCTCCTGATTAGCTGCCTTATTTTTTTCATAGTTGTGAAATTATGCATTTGCTCATGTGTGAAAAATAAAAACTGATCTTGGAGCTGCCGTTATGTCGCCGACTTCCTGTGCTCCCGGGTCATCATTGCAGTTAATTCGCAGTGACAGCATTATACAGTAAAGGTGACGTTTCCATTGGAGTCACGTGACTTCTTTACAGTAAGTCCAACATGGCAGACGGAGTGGCCCTTACGCGGTAACTACAGCAACATTTCAACTGGACGGACGGAACCAACGCCGCCCTGCGCCGAGGCGTCCGACATGCGGGAGAGGCAGAAGAAGAAGAAGGGCCGGACGTGGGCGGAGGCCGCGAAAACGGTACTCGGACCTGTCGTTTGTTGTGGTTGTTTTCTTCCAACGCTCCCACTGGTACAACTGTGTTTGTGAGTTCATGACCCGCTAGCGGAGACGATGCTGCTCGAGGCCCGTGTTGACGGTCCGGCGCCCGGGGAGCACCGCGGGCACGAGACACCGTAGCCCGGCGAAGCGCGATGCGGCGACCGGCAGCTGTGTGCACCCCAAGCATGTTTGAGAAAATAAAATCCTCCCCCGTGTGTGTGTGTGTGTGTGTGTGTGTGTGCGTGCCCGCGTGTGTGTGACGTGTTTGTCACGGTTTGAAGTGGAGTAAAGTAACCGTCAGGGTTAGCAACGCTAGCTCCGGCTAACGTAGAGTTCGTCAACAAGTTTGTTAGCTAGCAGCTGAAATCAAACACACACACACACGGCGAACAGCGTCTGTATTAAAGGACCCCCCCACACCTCCACCCACACGTCCACCCACGACAGATCGGCCGTATATTGTTGCCGACGTTAGGCGATACACAACACAGTCGGCAATGTTGCTAGCATTGCAGCTAGCTGTGTAGCGTAGCATGCTAATGACTGCAGAATAGCAACAACTAACGCTGTTTTCTCATTAAAGCGTCGGTTGCGTGTGTGGACATCCACCGGGTAGTTATGCATCAGCTGCACGGAGGTCCTGCTATTAGCTCGTTCATATAACGAAGCTGTAACTTTAGAGTTAACTGTAATAACGTCTCCGTCATGTTATTACAGCAACGCTGTTGGCTCAACACCAGACGTTTGTATTTACGACCAAAGTTTCTGCTCCGTTGCCTCACTTTGTTCGTGGTGAGACTGTTTAGCTTTTAGCTCATGCTAACGTTGCATTAAAGCGATATAATCGGTTAAAAGCCACAGTGTGCTGGCCTTGATTGTTCTGAGATAACCTGCATTTGCAACTTGCTAGAAAGCTTCAGTGTCTGAAATCTTCAGGGTCACATGACGACCACGTTTATCAACATGACATGTTGTAATCGTAGGTTTTGGAGAAGTACCCCAACACGCCCATGAGCCACAAAGAGATCCTGCAGGTGATCCAAAGAGAAAGGCTTAAGGAAATCAGGTACGTGTTGTCCTGACATGTAGCTTCCCAACATGCCTTCAGACACTTAGTGACAGAGAAACATGCAGCTTCCTCCCTGTTACTGCTCATGTACTTCCCATTTTAACAGTTATTTCTTTACTCAATTAATATTGTTTTGTTTCTTTTTGTTTCATTGTCACTGTTCTCATCCAGAAGGTAAGAAAAAGCTAGCCCCCCCCCTTATCTTAACCAACTCACTGCAATGCCACTTTGCATGTTCTTAAAACAACAATAGGTTCAGTTCCATGAGACGTGTGAGACTCACGCTCATACCTAGACTTGCTATAGCCACCTGTTGCGTTACAAACATAATTTAATTGCACAACGTTCTAACAAAGTGAAGCATGGATCCTGATGCTAGATTGTATTCGATAAAATCAAATGTTCAATGCACTTACATTATCCGATATGTCGTGGGAATGTAAGTTTAGTGAGATTTTTAAGCCTAACTAGTGGAATTTTCAGATTTTCTCAATGTGATTAATTACCAAACATGTTTGCTTAGTATACGTTAAGTGATATAGCGTATGTTACCCTGTGTAAAATGGCATAAAAGTGAGTTGACCTTACTGTGTACCTTTGGATACAGCTCTTGCATGGCTGCTGAGGGATTATTGTGCACTCTTAATTAATTCAAGTTGGTTTTGAATATGTTTAATTTAAATAGAGCACATAGTTATGCCAGACCAGTTCAATCTGAAAATAACAGGTCCTTGCAATGATTAGATTCTTCTGGAACCAGTTTTATAATTCTGTATAAAACATGCTGTAAGTTATCCACAACTACACTGATGTGAATCTGACCTGAACTCGTAAATGTCCTTGTGACGCATGACAGCAATTTCTCCCCAGATATCAGACCTTGCCTTTTCCTCCCAGTTGCCCGATTTATTCTCATTGATTTTTGATTTTTCTCTCCTGATCCAGTGGAACCTCGCCGCTGGCATGTCTGAATGCAATGCTCCACACAAACTCTCGCGGCGAGGAGGGGATCTTCTACAAAGTTCCAGGCAGAATGGGGGTCTACACTTTAAAGGTTGGTTAGACACAACGCAGCTACCACTATGTGCCCTGCCCTATTATGTAAACGTCTACTTTAGGGACAGGAAAAAGTCATCATGACATAAGTATGATATTCATACTCTGCGTGTGCGTGTTCCCCACAAGATGTTTTTGAAGAACTGCTCTTCTTTTCTCTAACTGTACCATCTCTGTTTTCTATGTAGAAGGACGCCTCAGATGTGGCAAAGGAGCTGTCTGAGGAAGGTTCTGAGGAGAGCAGTGACAATCTTTCTGACTCCCAAAGCACAGAAAACAACAGCAGTCCCATCGCAGGAGAGGGCAGGAGAGGAAGGTGGATGCGAAGAGGTACTGTGGGCACAGGCACCTGTTTCACAGACCATTATTTCCCAAAACAGCTTTTTATGGCTCATTAAGGAATCACAGATCTGCATGAATGATAGCTTAAATGCATGAATATTTCATGCTTACATGAACAGAATTTCTCTACAGCATTTAATTTGAGAAATGAAAAACACCTGCTCTGTTTAGAGTATTAAAGAGTAAAGGTGTGTTTCTTCATCACTGTCACTGTTGTTCAACAATCATTCAGCTGAATCCTCAGAAGAGAAACATACTCTGTTCTCCATCCACAGCAGCCCCAATAAAAATGAATGACTGTAGATTCTTAGCTCCTTTGTGCTAGGTGGTTACCTCGTTGTGACTGTGAGGGGTAATGCCCCGTCCCAGCCATGTTAAAAGTCACTGTGGAAACACAGGAAACCAGCTGAAGTAGCACGATGACAGGCAAACATACAAACACAAAAATAATTCCTGGAATACGCTGAGATATGAAAAGATATGATAGCGAAAGGTGGGCTTTATCTTTTAAGCAAACATGTTGTATCCATCACGTCTTCCGTTAATCGTCAGCAGAGAAGCTGCCGGCTGCACAAGACGGTCACATCATAGCACTTTGTGCACTTTTGTGTGTCTGTGCGGTCAAATTCTTACTTTATTGTGAATTGCACACTTGATTGCACCGGACTGCAGAGCAACTTTGCAGAATGAGCTTTTCTTGAAATGGCAATTATTTTGGACATAACGAGCAGTTGAGGTTGTTCTCTCACTGACTCATTAATTCTCTCTGCCTCTTGAATATTTTAAGTGACTGTTAAAACAGGAAACTGTATTTTCTCAGTATGACCTGTGACCACTTCCTCATTATGCACAAGTTAGAAACTGCCAAGCAAAAAACATGGTTTATATCCGAGTGAGAGGACTCCGATATTGTTTTGTTTCTGAACTAGTCAATGCAAAGAGCCAAAAGGGAAGGAAATGCAGCGACATTGAAAAAGAAACAAGTGGAGCAGCTACGGTAGGTAGGAACGGCGTTTTATTAGAAATATAGAACAGAGAGGTTGTTTTGAACAATCTTCCCGTTGAAATGTTCAGCCCATTTTCAGTCATATGATATTTTAGCAAGGTAATGCAAGCTGATGCTTTGTGCGCTGTACTGGTTTCAGTTTCACCAAAACAAAAGCATGATGTGCTAAAGTTGGTACACCACCCTCAGGAAGTGTATCTGGTAACATCTGTTTTGTGCTTTTGTATTTGGTAGTTCCCTCCAAGCTGCAGTCTCAGCCGTCCTCTCCGCAGCCTCGATGCTCGTCGCCTTCTGTCCCCAGTAAACTCATCTCTCCCTCGCAGAAACACAGCAAGAAAGCTCTGAAACAGGTACTGATGGGCTTGTTTACTTTTATTACCTCTTCTTAAGAACAGCTACTTAATGGAGTACTTGTGTAAGCACTTCTCAGATGGGACACAAGTTCCTGCCACACCCTCATACTCTACGCCGCAACACACACACACATACATTCTTGTTGAGTATACCGATATTTTCATGGATGTTTTCTTGCATTTACATACCAAGTGTAGAGTTTTTAAAGGAGACTGGTGCTCTTGAATCAAAAATCAGTGCTGATGTGAATCTGGATCTCACACCTCTAATTCATGCCAAAATATATGCTCATACTACATTTCAGCACTTTTGTCTGAGCCTTTTTTGCTAACATGCTCTCAGTAAACATAATCTATGTTGGCGTGTCAGCAGGCGCCAACTCTCCTCTCAGTCTCTGCCTGTAAAACATTATTTAAAACCAATGAGGCGGCAGGAAAAATGCCTATAGCAGGTTTTACAGTATTAAGTCCTCGTAATCCACCCTGTTAACCATTTTTCCTTTCGGCTTGCCGTGTTTCATTTAATTAGATTTCACTTGATTGCATGGATTGTAATTCACTCCATCTGTGCTGCTGTGGACTTTTCAGCTCTGTATGACCAATTTGTGTTCATTTATTGGGGCGTAAGCAACGCTAGAAGATGACCATTTGAATGAAAGAGGCTGGTTGTGTGTGTTTGTGTAGCTGAAACCAAACTAAGTGGACTGTCTTGTTTTGCTTCTTTGATCTGTTGACACTGTGAGGTGATCAGACTTCTCGACAGATTTCCAACAGAGTTGATTTATGCTCGTGTTACGCAACCTATGTTTCATTGCTGCACTGCTATTTAGCTGTTATTTAACCAGGCAAGTGGCCCGAGGGGAATAGTTGCAAGAAAGCAGAGGGTTGCACACATTCACACTCTCTCTTTCTCATACTGCTGGCTACTTGCTCCTCTCTTTTGCTTGTTTTCAGGCCTTGAAGCAGCAGCAACAGAGAAACCAGCGCAGACAGGGGGGAATGCCAACCACCTCCAGCCCTAGACTCCTTCTAAAAACCATCAAAGATATGGCTGACAACATCACTACGACGACTGGTAGGTGGCAGCTGTTAAATACAATATTAAATGAAACTAGTAGAAGTCATTTGGGATACTTTACTCATGTTCATGGAACAGTTTTGACACTAAATTGCCTATGTTGATGCAGTTCTTAGGTAGTGTCCTGTTATTACATGTTTTCATAGTTACATAACAAAAGGCATTGTGCTATCATCCAAACATCACCCATGGCACCATCAGTGTGGAAACGTTTTTTCCTTCTGTCCAAACAGACCTATGCCACCCGGTTGTCCCCAGGAAGGTTTCTCAGAGGTCAGGCCGCCTTAGTGCAGGTACGTCAGACATGTACTTTCAGTGAATGGAGGGGCTGGGGATGGTCTACACTGTTATGGTTACTCTGGAGGGAATATCTTCAAATTTGGCACAAATGTCCACCTGGACTCCAGGGTGAACTGGCTGGATTTTTGGTGGTCTCACATAACGCATGTAATGAAGGTTTATTTCTTCAGCTGGAAGGAATGTGCTGTGGGCTTTGTGCCTTTTTATTTTGGGTATAAAAAAAGAGACATCCTTGAATGCTCAGTCAACCCAGAGGTTACCCCCGTTATGAAAACAACACTCATGAAATCCATCACATCGGTTTAGTTTCACACATTCTTATAAAGCCCTCTACTCTGACTCTGTTTGATATACAGGAGGACATATTTAGAGATGGAAATATGCATTGTTGGTTTTGGTGTTTTCATTGGATTATTTGACACGATGTTGAACACTACCAACTTATCCATTTAAATTGGATGCATACTTATTTCTGCCTGTTGCCTGAACTATGATGGAGTTGACTGCATCATTTCGTTAAGATGAGCATCAGTGTTACGGAGAAAAACAAACAACATGACCACATGTGAGAGTAAATTACTCAAGATGTCAGTTGCAAGATTGGCATGTTGCTGGATCTGCCTTGGCTTACATCTGTTTCCTGTTTTGTGTTGCAGGGCAGCTGAAACGTACCAAGTGTAAAATAGATGTGGAAACACCAGACTCCATTTTGGTTAACACCAACCTGCGGGCGATCATCAACAAGCACACGTTCTCTGTGCTGCCTCCAGACTGCCAACAGAGGCTGCTCACACTGCTGCCTGAAGTTGACCGGCAGGTGGCTGTGAAATTATACATGCTTTTGTTGCATTATCTAACACTGAATGTAGAATGGAGATTATTGCATGGATGTTCACATCTTTCTGTTAGTCGTCATATAATGTGTGAAACTATCTCACAAAATAGTTGTTTTACAATGTGGAAAAGCCGATTTTACACATGTCTAACCTCCGTACAGCATTAACTAATGTCCACTGATTCTACATGCTTAACTGTGCATCACATATGGGAAGCATAACTCAATGTTCTGACGCAGTGATGGTGATAGGGATGATGGTAGTCATAATATTGTGCCTCCTCTCCCCAGGCTTGCATGGACGGCCTTCTGAAGGTCACTAGTTCTGCCTTGAACAATGAGTTCTTCACATCAGCAGCTCAGTCGTGGAAGGAGAGACTGGCTGAGGGTCAGTTCAACGCTTTCCAACGGCTAATAACGGCATTCGGTTCATATTAAAGTCACGATTAATCAGCTAGGCTCAGCGCCACCACTCAGAACGAAGGTATAACTTTTCTTTTTCCATTATGGAACTTTTTCCTTCATAGGGGAATTCACTCCTGAGTTGCAACTACGAATGCGCCAAGAAATTGAGAAGGAAAAGAGAGTTGAGCTCTGGAAGGAAGCCTTCTTTGAAAACTATTATGGTGAAAAGTAAGTCTTCACTATGATATATTATTTATTCATACAGTTTTGGGGAAGTTGGGTTTTTTTCTTGCCAATTCATTACACATTAAAAGCCCTCTAGGACCTCCAAACAGCAGAATGATTGTCTTACTTTTCTTTATGTCATTAACATGATTGAATATCTAATCTCGTAAATGCATTAAATAGCAGCACGGTGAAATGATTATTTAGAGCTTAATGAGTTTCCACATAGGATCTAAACACCACCCTCAGCTCCCTGAGATTCATTCTCACAGACATATTAAGTACTAACTAATAGTAGAATCACAGTGGGTGTTCTCAGTATCCATCACATTGTATTGCATTGCTTTGTAACATCATATCGCTTCAGGAAAGGGAAAATCAAATTGAATTTACTGGTCAGCTGCTTTAAAATGCATCTAATTTGGAGACTCATTGATTGACCAAGATGTCAATAGAAGTGGTCTCATTGGATGATATTCACCTCTCAAACAACGACTTTTTAAACGTTCAGACTCAGCATGTCGAAGCTAACACACATGAAGGGAATCTGATTAACTTGTTTTTCAGTGACCCTTAAAACAAGACAAACAAAAAGTGTTGTTTTTATTATGTTTTTGAAATACTGCCACATTTACAGCCCAACCTTTTCCATATTCCTAACGATTCCTTTAAAATCTCTGTGTTCCTTTTAAGAAAGAAATGATTGATTTATGGATTTATTTCTTTGTCTGTCTTTCTACCTCCCTCTTCTCTCTCTGTCTGTATAGTTCTGGGCTCAGCTTTGAGGAATCCAAAGAGCTGACAAAGGGTGATGTGAATCAGGAGTCTGCCAGGCCCCGGTCCCCCCTTCATCAGACAGGGCCTGCCACTCAAGCACCAGCAGATCCCAAGGGCACCGAGGACAGCAGCAGGACTGAGGCTGCCGCTGTGAAAGACACGAAGCCTCCAAAGGAGCCTCTGAAACCACAGCCTGCTCCAAGAGAGCCTGTCTCCACCTCAGAGCCCATGAAGACAAGGCGCTCACAGTACACTGAGGACCGTAAGGTGAACGCAGCAGCACAGTCTGGACCAGCACCCGCAGCGAAAACACCGGAGGTGGAGAGACGGACTGAACGGGCCGCGGTAGCTGTACGGCCTGAAAAGGAGCATAAAGAGCAAGTGAATGTGGAGAAAACCCAACTCCCCCAGTCCCCCGTGAAGAAGAGCTGCCCATCACAGACTCCTTCAGAGGTAAAAGAGGATCAGCCAGTGTCTGTGGTTAAGCCTGCTGAGGAGAGCGAAGGGGTCATTCTTGAGCCCAGTGGCCCCTCGGAGCCGCTGAAAAGGAAACCTTTCAGTGAGATTGTGGATGAATTAACACCAGAGAAAAGGCCACGTATGTCCTCAGTTTCCTCATTGTCCTCGGTCTCCTCTGTATCTCCTCCAGCATCATCCACATCCAGCCCCGCAACACCAACTTCAGCAACAAATCAAAGGGTTCCACCACTCAAGGTAGGGGAATTGTTTGTGAAAGCCTCTGATCCATCTTATCTTTCCAGTATACAAAAATAACTCTGCACTTGTAGGCTTGAAAGCTGGCTCTGACAGGTTTGTAGCTTACTTCTTCACTGAGGGCAGCAGCTGTAGTCAGTTTGGATTCACAGCACTTAGAGAGTCAATGTGTCAGAAATGATCAAAATGTTAACAGAAATGTCTCAAAACCCTCCTGCATTTCTCTCCACTGATATTTATGCTCAGTAGATTCCAAATAGTCTTAGCTTCCCTATTAAATGCCTGAATTCGCTACCTTTGCCCAGGATTTTTAGCAGTGAGGAGATGATAACGCCACATTAACGTAGTTCATTGAGCTATGTTGTGGAGAACACATTTTTCTTTTATATATGTTTATCTTGAAATCGTTCTCTAACATTTCGTTCTGTCACTTTGCAGATTCCAGTGTCACGAATTCTGCCCGTTCCTCTGTCACCTAGTCAAGTCTCACCCAGGACTCCCCTCCCGGTCCCGCTCAGCAGCCCGGGCCGCACGGGCGCTCGCACTTTGGCAGACATCAAGGCCAAAGCTCAGCTTGCCCGAGCGCAGCGAGCCGCGGCTGCCGCAGTTTCAGCTGCATCGAAGGGAGCAGTGCCAGGCCCAGGCCCAGGGGGAGGCAGTGGTGAGCAGACACAGCCGCTGCCAGCCCAGCCCAACATCCCCGCAGGCATCAAGCAGGTTATCAGCCTCCAGCGGCAGCAGTCACACCAGTACACCCCCTTCTCGTCCACTGGACCCTTTTGGACAGCTAAGCCCAAACCGGTCCCTCACAATGAAAACTGATGAAGAACATAAAAGCCATTTTGCTGGTACTGTCCCTGCAGGACCCAATGGCATTCAAATCCAGCACACTCTGTCACCTGGGCATGCTCTGAAGGGACAGGAAAACCCAGCACCTGCTGGATCATCAACCAAGAGCAGCGCCTGTATTCCTGCAAATAACCCGCTGGTCACTCAGCTGCTGCAGGGAAAAGAGGTTCCGTTGGAGCAGATCCTCCCAAAGCCGATATCCAAGGGAGAAGTGAAGATGTCAAACTTAACCTCTGGTAGTAAGGGGAAGACGCCACACTCTGCTGAGCACAAGGCTGATAAGCAGGTGTCCCACCAATTCAATACAGCAGGACGAGCAGGGCTTGTTGAATACACGAGGCACCACAGGGAACTTCCTGATAAGGAGACTCAGGAGCAGATCCTGCAGGCTCTGATGCAGAGGAAAGGCCAGCAGAGCCACCTCTCTGGCAGTCTGGGGCCTCAGCACCCTCCGTACAAAGTGCATCAGATGGTGCATGCAGAAGAGCATCAGGACCAATCCAGGATTTTGGTAGGATTTCTGGGTCGTAAGAGGATGCCCAGGCCTGCCATGACGGGACATTATCTGCTCAATGTGTCCACATACGGCCGAGGACCAGAGAGCAAGAGACTGCAGCAGTCTGTCATCCCAAACCTGTCTGTGTCCAGTTTGAAAAGGGAAAGCACAGACGGAGAGGAGGTGGCGAAGGAAGAAGAACCTGCCAGGAAATGTTTCTTTCTCACTTCTGGGATTAAAACGGAGCAGCATGGATACTCCATAACCAAGTCTGACGAAGCAGCAATCATTCAGCATCGCTCCAATGTAAAGACTGAGCCTGGATCAGAGGAAATGGCAAATAGCAACAGCACCAGCGTGACCTCCAAAGACATCAGCCCTTCCTCTCAGTCACACCGAAGGCACCTCCAACTCTGCCACAGCAACCAAGGAAGCTCCGAGCCATACCTTACCCAAGCGGACCCCAGTCACCAGCGGCAGTCTGCCTTCCAGACCCAGAGAACGCTTGAGAACCAGGAAGCGGTGGCAGCGTCATGCTATGGCGGCACCATCAGCATGTCTGTACCTCACACTTTAAACCACAGCGCTGCAGGCATCAGCTCTTCCACAGCCTCTTCAGAGGCAGGCGGCGGCGGTGGCGGCGTCCACGGGAGCGTCATGTCTTTCTCAGTGACCGTCACCACCATACCTGCCGGTCACTCGTTAGACCACGGACACCAGGACGAGCCCTCACCTGAGCAGTCGTTCATCGAGGGCGCCAACATGGAGGACGTCCAGTCTAAATGCTACTGCCGACTGAAGGCCATGATCATGTGCAAAGGATGTGGAGCCTTTTGCCACGATGACTGCATCGGCCCCTCAAAACTGTGTGTGTCATGTTTGGTCGTGCGATGATATAAAATGAACCACAAGATCCGAAGCAGTGCTGGAGGGAAGCACAGGATCCTCACAACCGGAACAACAACCAGCATGTGGTCGCTGTTGGAAAGGCAAGGATTTACACTGGAGGGTCTTTTGTTTCAACCGACATCTTTAAGAAGTTGTTTCATGCATTTCTATGATAGATATGTTGTCAATCAATTTTAAATCAAGTCAGTAGTCTGTCAGATGTGTGACAAATATAAAATCTGGCAATGTTTGCACTTGGCTAGGATTAGTCTGGTAGATTTAAATATATATATATGTATGTATATATATATATATATATATATATATATATACATATACATATATACACATATATATATATATGTATATATGTAGTTTTTTTTTAAAGAGGGAAAAATGAATGTTGCTATTTTTGTAGAACATAATGACCGTCTTGTTTAATACTGACACTTTTTATTATTGGGCCTAATTAGTTGTGGTTTAAAGGCAAAAAAAGGGTGCGAATGATAATCATTGGTTGTAGAGTACCTCCTGGCATTTATGCACGCATGGCAGGAATATACAACTCACAGGAAATATTTTATATCTAATATGTACATAACAAATTCAGATTTAAGTACTAGAAAGACCATTTATAGTTTTAGAAAGACAAATAAATTACATTTTGAATGATGCTATCAGATTAATTTGGACATGATCACTTAATGTTTGTGACTAACAGTTACAAGGCAAAGCACTTGGAAACCACCTGGATATATGGTAGTAACTGTGTACTTATATTCAAACATAGGGGATAAAAAGAATAATTTGTATATATGTCTAAATGTTCCTTTTGGCAAAGTGAGATATTTTCCATTCAAAGTCTAGAGTCACTTCCTAGTGTGTGAACCTTCATTTTCTCCCCCAAAAAGTCTGTAGATGTGGTCTCCGGTGAGGTGAGTCTGTATGTCTGTATGGATAAATCAGCAGGCGAACCGTAAGAAAACACTCGAGGCAAGGGGAGAAAATGAACATCATTACATTTTTGTTTTGTTTTTTGTAAATATTTGCTTACCTGACAGTATATGCCTAGATGTAGAAATATTTTTTATTTTATTCATGCAGCACACACTGCTTGAATATATCCTGTTAATTATAAAATCATTTTTACTGTGGAAAGAAAATGGAGAACAGTACATTATGCTAAAACGCTAAATGCTTTATCATATGATGATTCAGTATAGCATGCTTCACAAAATGATTTGGAGGTACAAACGGATTAACAGGCGGGTGTAACGCTTTACTTTGAAATGGCCTTTTTCCAGAGAACTGAGGGTTACCCCTCAATTTTAATGTGAAGTAAACACAAAATAAAACTGTATCATGTTAACATAATGTACAGTAACGTGTGTGATGTACAAGACTGTACGAGCACATTTGTGGGGGGGAAACTGTGAATGTTAACACAGTAAAAATGCATACTTTACCACATATTAACATGCAAAAAGGTCAGTGTAAAGCGTTTCCTCAGCAGGTTTGAATTAATCTTTAATTAAGATGCATCAACTTTATTTTGAAATCTCCTGGAGGTGCAAAGTAGGCTTGTTTTATAGCAATTATTTTCAAGGTAATATGCCAAAGTCACCTTTAAGGAAAGTAATATAGTAATCATAAAGTAATATATTTTAATTAATATATTTTGATATTAAAAAAATCTATTTGCTAATTGTTTTTGAAAATCAACAGGGTATTTACTACAATAATATACTGTTTTTCCTATAATTGTGTTTAAACTGGACGGACTGCCATGCAGAGAATAACTTTTATAATTCAAATTGCCCAGGTATCTACATTCTGTATGGCCCAGCTTTGTTAACGGATCCACTGATCTATTTTTTATCTACATTTGTGTCACCTTATGAAAACAAAACGATTAAATCACCATTTGAGGTCAGTGGATTAATCGAAAGTCCATTTTAAACGTGTTTTTTATTAAATGTGGGGTTGTGTCAAAATTGGTTTTAAGATTACAGGGCTAGCTAAGAGAGGTTTGCACATATTTAACATAGTCATTTCACTAAAACTGGTGTACCAGTATTTTATTCTGTTAACACAAATGTAATGTACCCCCCACCAATAAATATTGAGGGCTTATTTGGTTGAATGTGAGGGTAGGATGTTGTATTTACTCATGTAGAGTCGGGGGCTGGATGGCACTGCAAAGACAATGAACAAAAACAATCGACCAACCCGCGAGGCAGCTGAAATCTTTGTTAGAGACTGAAAACGTGAGTCGGGCAGCAGCCCCGTCCCTTCAGTCACCTGTTGTTTGTGCATTCAGAAGAGTTCCTATAGAATCGTGTGACGGCCAATCCCCACCAGTTTGAAATGCCACGTTGGTCATTTACATGTCCGAGTCATTTTGTCTTCATCTAAACTCCGGGTGAATGTAATATAGTAATCAGCACTTGTAAACAAAGTGTATTTTATCAGAAGTTATAGACTATTATGAATAAATAATGAAAAGAAAAGCATGTTGTGTGTGGTTACTGGCACTTATCTCATACAGAGGGATGTCACCTGTAGTTCAGTTTACACAGAAAGTTCTTAACTATTAAAACTTCTGTGTATAAAACCTTAAACAATAAAACCTTTGATTTACAATTTGATAACTCCCTGGGTGCATTTTCTATGCAAATGTTATTTTTAATGCCAAACTATAACAGGAGTTATCTCAGCATTTTTAATATTTTGGCAAAGGAAATCAAATCGCCAAGCTTAAAATGCATTTCTGTACACACTACTGCTAATGGTCACAAAATAATTGACTTTTGGCACCTTCCTCTCCATGGCAACGGAGGCTGAGGCTCCTGAGCGTTGTTGTGTACGGGACTGATGTTATCTGTCGTTCAACTGAAACAAACACCGTTTAATTCTTCTGCATGCAGACAAAACATGATTTATTTAGGTGGAGGAGGGCAGATCAACGCTTGCATAACCCTGCAGGGGCAACACATGTAAAACATGGACAACAATTCCAAATTGAATACTGGGTAAAACACTCCCACGCAAATGCATTGCATGATGGGAAATGTGGACCCAGTGTTTCTGCAGCTTGATTCATAAAGTCAGCATGAAGAGATGAGTCCATTCTCACTTTGAAATGTCTTTTTATGGAAGTATCGGAGCTCCATTGAAGTCGAATAAGCGTTCTCGTCGTTAGTGCGGAAGACCGAGACGCAGACGTAGTGCGCCTTTAACAGCGTGCGTGCGTGCGCACATGCGTGAGGTATAGTAGGGGGCGCGCATGGCATCTCCCTCCGCTCTGCCGTCCTCTGCCGCTGGTCGCTGATGATGCCGAGCGGCGCTGCTGTACGTCTCCGTGTGCGGCCGCACATCCGCAGTTCTCAGCACTGAAGCCGGATGAAACGGGGGAGGAGCAGGCAGAGACATGGTGCTGCTGGACCGTCCGAGCCGTTCCTCATCGCCCGGACAGCTGTAGCGGCGGCGGCGGCGGCGGCGGCGGCGGACACGCGCCCGGGATTCATCAAAAGGTGAGAGAGAGTGCGGCTGAATCACGGAGGAAATATCTCCTCGTTCTCCCTGGACCATCATCTTCCCGTCGGATGCTGCTGCCGATCATGACGCTGGTGGTGATGATGAGGATGAGGAGGATGAGGATGAGGGTGATCTAAACGCAACCTGCGTGATCGGGTAAAGGCCAAGCTCCTCTGCTATGCCTCTTATTCGACTGTCGACACGCGAGTGATTTGAAAAGATGCAGGATTGCTATTGTTTGTAACCCCCTCCTCCCCCTCCTCCTCCTCCCCCCCAAAAACGTATGAGCATCACGACCCCCTTCCCGCTGCGGAAAGCAGGTAAATAGGCAGTGACATCTTAAAGTAAAGGGGCTGCGTGTGTGGATGTGATCCGCTGTGAGGAACGGGGAGGTGGATGATCTCAGCGGAAGGGAGGGACTGCAGTGACCGAGTCCTTCTGGATGTTGTCATGAGCTCGAAGCTGAAGGTGCGGTTAGAGTACAAATACATGCACCTTTAGAATGGCCCCACACACACACACACACACACACACACACACACACACACACACACACACACACACACACACACACACACACACACACACACACACACACACACACACCGTCAACAAAGGAACAGCTGACAACGACTATAAGCTGTGATTATTCGGCCATGACTTCAGCCCTGACTGTCTGTGGATTCATTCTGGTCTATGAATTATTAACAACTTGTGTGTGTTTCCTTATCCAACGTGAAGTCATTCAGCATGCTTACATCCCCATCACTGCCTTCCGATGCACGACGCCTGGTCGCCCACTCCTGGATTTCTGCAGTTTCAATATTCACAATGAAGCGTTGTGTTATTCTGCTGACGTGTGTGTTGGGTCTCCCACTGCATAGCAAATGCCCCCCAAAGCACAGCACTGCTCCCCTCACACAAAATGCAGCATGTGTGTGTGTGTGTGTGTGTGTGTGTTGCCCCATCAGGACGTTTAATATGTAATTAGGCTGACCGAGTGTTTTCTACGTGAAGCCTTAACCCTGACTGAGTTATTGCTGTGATTTGCCCACCGAGCTGCAAAGCTGTCGTTTTCGGAGCAGTAAAATAATGCTGTTTACTTCAGCATAGTGTGTTTTATAGCTTTCTCACAATGCAGCCATATCAGTCAATTCATGGATCGCACCGATGCGAATATAAACGAGTGATAATGTCTGTCAGTTCTTACGCAAACATGGAAAACATTCTCCGGCTTCTTGAAAGCGCTTTTCTCTGTTTGACATCGCTGTCGATTCAACATTTCTGAGGTTTGGATTGTTGTTCGGGGAGCAAAAAACACACTTAAAGATGACTCTGAGGACGGGGACTGCATCTTACCGACTCATTTTCACTGTGGATTCATCTTCAGATTATTTATCAATCAATGACTTATTATTGTATTGTAATGTCCCCTAAATGTCAATGTTTTTTCCATAGAATGTCACAATATAGTGGGAAATGCCTTCGTAGAGGGACGTCTTCTCAGGTTTTATCTGATCAACTATACCGAGACTCACATCGGACATCGGGTGGATATTGACTCTAATAGCTGAATTGGGAATCCGTTTTGACAGATAACTATTTGGTAAATTTATATCTAGTATTCGTATGTTCTATTCAGTTTTTACAAAGTTAGGAAAGCAGTGTTGAAGTGAATCCTGACGTTGCCTTACAAAGGTATCAGTCAGATCAATACATCCCGATCAACACTCCCAAACCTCATATGACAGTAAAGCAATTCAATGTTCACAACCGTCAAGCTCCAATTAGCAGATGTTTGTATTTAAGCTGATGAGCTTCCTGTTGATATAAATAATACGGTTGGAGATGAATCAACTCATCGTTTTGGACTTTTATAGACTGAATCGCTTGTTGGGACCCTGATTCTAACACTTATGATGCGTGACTGCATGTCAGTGGAAACTTGTGAAAGAACCGCTCAGCAGGAGCCACACAGAGCAGGTTAGTGGCCGGAGCGAGGGTCTGTCGGTGGAGGTCAGTGTGAGAAGAAAACAATAGAGAAATCCTGCCTGTGTGTAGATGTCCTCCTGGGTAGCAGAACCTTGGGTCCTGTGCTCACGTTCTGCTGGCCAGCGAACGCACCGCGCTGAACTACCATGTGATCCAGTGTTTCTCACGCCTTGGCCGGCCGTAATGTGCTCCGTGTCTGCCGTCATGTCAGGATGCTGAGCCGGGTGTCATGATGAGAATCAGCATTAGCAGAGAGACCACAGGGCTGGAGATGATCCCCGGCCGGCTCACCGATATCTCTACAGGAGGAGGGGGGGGGTGTTAATCACTTATTCAGAAGTCAGCCAGGAAAGTCTTATCTAACAGTAATGTGAGACCCTCACTAACTCTTCCATCACGCCTCCTCTTCCTCACAGGGTCGACTTTTCAGGCTTCACTTGGTTTGACATCGAGCCGGCGACAGGTAAATGTTGAAACCCTAACTTATCTTATGTGTTCAAAGAAGTACCTGTCATAGTCTTCATGCCACTAATAATTGATACCACCACCAATCATCATCATTTCATGACAACACAGAGCAACAGGAGAAATGACCAGGACGTTAGAAGCCCAATGACACTTGCTGAAGACGGTAGAATGAAGTTTTCTTCCTCCAGTAGGAGTGCCAGACACAGACACGGATCCTCTGTGAAACCCACACTGATCATGAATCAGACTTAAAGTTTAAAGTGCACAGCAGACGAGTCCAGTCTTTGGTATGGAAGGGACGATTAGCTCTTTGTGCTCCTCCATTCAGCATCTGATACCTGCATGCTGAATATTGATCTCATATCTATATTTTGACGGCGGTATTATGAACATATCATTCCTGTGCAATAGATTTTAATGCTAAATACACATTGTCAACACACATTAAAGACATTTCCAGAACTGTCTCAGTTTGCCACACACCCAGCTCGGGAACCAGCGTTTGTAAAGATTGTAATCCGTGTTATTTTGCAATCTTTAGAGGAGCTGGAGGTTGTTTGTTCTGTTGAACACTCATACATACGTGTTAAGATCATCCCTATAACTCATATAAGTCATATAATCTCTGTGTTTGACAGCGGCGTGAAAAGCCAGTGATGACTAATACCCTTGATGTACAGAGGAACTAACAAAGATGAGAGAACACCATGTACACTGCTGGTAAACCAGCGTTCAGGAGCTAACCTTTCAGCTGAAAATAGAATATAATATCCCAATAACGCACACATGGAGATCTTCCTGTTGAGATGTGAACTCATGAGCTTAGTCATAGTCTGAAACATTTTCATCAATTGCACTGAAATTGCTATTAATCATCTTCACGTGGTTTCCTGGTTGAGTCTGGATGATGACGTGAACACGCTGCCACCTGAACAGTAAACGCCGCATGTTCTGCTGTTTGATGTGCTGCAGAATGATCGAGGAAGGCAGCAAGCGGGGCAAGGCCATGGTGGAGAAGAGGCAGCTCTTCATGGAGATGAGTGAGTGGAGCTGATTCTCTTGGGATTCTTTGACTGGGCAGGAGATGCGTGTCCCTTCACACGTACAATTCCTCCACACACACACACACACACACACACACACACACACACACACACACACACACACACACACACACACACACACACACGATGTGTTGAAATGTTCGGTTTGGTAAGACCTCCATGTTATTTCATCAAACCGGACGTTCATCTGGGATCTAAAGTGTTTTTTTCTTTGTGCTTTTCTTTTGCAGGAGCTCAAAACTTCGATGTGATCAGACTGTCGACTTACAGGACCGCCTGCAAACTCCGCTTTGTGCAAAAGAGATGCAACCGTAAGAAGATTCCCGTTTCATCCGTTCTGCTGTGAAAGCCTTCAGAAACACATGACAGTGGGTTTTCTCTCCCCTCAGTTCATCTGGTGGATGTCTGGAACATGATCGAAGCCTTTCGTGACAACGGCCTCAACACGTTGGACCACAATGCCGAGATCAATGTGTCGCGGCTGGAGACCATCCTGTCTTCGATCTACTACCAGCTCAACAAGCGGCTGCCCACCACCCACCAGATCAATGTGGAGCAGTCCATCGGGCTGCTGCTCAACTTCATGGTGGCCACTTACGACAGGTAGGGGGGGCAGGCCGTCGGCAACGCCCTGTCGGTGGTGATCACTGGGATCAATATACTGATGGTTCGCCTCCATTTTTACAAAACGTTGTGTTGAACCTGATATAAATGATGGCAATCACTTCATGGTTAGGTCCTCTTTGTGGCCGATTAAAGCAATGAATTACCCTTTAGGACACGAAAACAAAAGTCTACATTTTATTGGATTATTTATGCATTATGTATTGATTACAATGTTATATTATTATAATTCAAATTAAGCAGTTGAAGGACATTTCTTTCAACTAATTAGCTAAAAAAGTTCATTTATAGCAAAATATTAAAACAAGTATTGGAGTATCTTTTCTTAAAGTTTAGCACATTAATTATCTTTGGGTTTTTGACTGTTGGTCAAAATCAAATCTTAAGACGCCACTTTAGATTAATGAGCTGACACAGAACCTTATCAGCTTTTCATTAATACATACTTCTTTGTTTCCAGGAAAGTAAATTACAGACCTATGATTTCAAGTGCTGTCTTGCCGTTTTAAAGCCCAGTAATTCAATTCTGGTAAATGCATCATCCATGTCTAGGTTTATAACTATAGAAGGTAAACGCCCCCAAAATCCCAGAAAGAAATACAAAGCACATGCCTTTAGTGTTCTCAAGGTAACTCTGACTTCATTGTAGGTTTTAGTCCTCAGACGTCACAGCAACACATGCAAAACCCTCCCAATCAGCGGGAGTATTCCTGGCGATGCGTGACTGTATCTCCCTCCTCTTAATGTCTGCACTGCACTCGGCATCCTGCAGCACGGAGCTGTATTATTGACCGTGAAGCTCTCTCATTATTGTACCGTGCTCAAACTGATCGGCTGCTGGCTCCGTCCATTCATCGAGGCCGTTCTGGTGTCGCTTCGGTATTATTCATGCCCGCCATATCTCTAAGAAACGTTTGTGGAAATGACTATCTGTGATCACAGGAAGCAGTTTCACTATCTGTCCCTGCGGTCCAGATTGAATTAGGCAGAAGAGCTTTCATGTCCTCTGTTACCTCTTGGAAACCGGAGTATAAATGAATCTGAAATGAAAGAACTGGTCTCTCTTGGCAAGTTGAAACGATTTAAAGGGGTCTTGAGGCAGCCTGACCTGAATATGCCATGTTAATCTGTGATTTAAGGCTTAGTTCAGGATTTTGGGCATTTTATACACTATTAGATGCAAGAAAATAAAACACCATACATATTGTATGCATGACTTTATCTACGGTGACATTATAAGATTAGATTAGCAACCAAAACCAGGCAGTGATTGAATAAAAAGGTGTGTTTGAGTGCTTCTGAATCACCCTCCTTCTACTTGCAGTGAAAGCCATGGGAAGCTGACCGTGTTCTCAATGAAAGCCATGCTGTCGACAATGTGTGGAGGGAAAATTGTGGACAAACTACGCTGTAAGTACATTCTAAACATCCCTCACATACCAGTAGATATGTACGTGAACCAGCTGCATTTTTTAATGAGCTAGATATTCTCAAATCTGATGTCATCGACTCCCTTCATGCAGCTAAACAAATCAAACACATGGGGGCACTGTTGCAACATGTATGCAGAGTCATTAGTGCAGCATACAGACTGTGGACCAATGTCAAAAAGCCTGCACTTTGGTAATACATGGGACATCGGCTGTCTCAGATATTTTCTCACAGATCTCGGACTCCGGAGGAGTCATGATGTTTGCAAAGTTTGATCAGTTTCTCCGGGAGGTGCTGAAACTCCCCACGGCGGTGTTCGAGGGCCCTTCCTTCGGCTACACGGAGCATTCGGTGCGGACGTGCTTCCCTCAGCAGGTATGAGGAGGATACCTGAACACCCTGCCCTCTTCCCCATCTCTAATAATCTACACACCTGTATGACCCGTTTGTGTGTGTTTGTATCTAGAAGAAGATTATGCTGAACACCTTTTTGGATGTGTTGATGGCAGATCCTCCACCTCAATGCCTCGTATGGCTTCCCCTCATGCACCGACTTGCTAATGTTGAAAATGGTGAGTCCTGGACCTTCAGATATTTGTGTTCACTCTGCATCCATATTGGAGTTTAATTAATAATGCATGCTTTTAAGTGAGGATGCACTCATCCAATACCGACGTCGGACTCAACCGACTGCTGCCTTTCTAAAGGTTCCCAAGTCTAACAGTTTAGAAATGACTCACTTAAGACGATCATATATTTTATGTAAATTAGTAAGGTTAAGTTCAAGGTCAAGTAAAGAAGTGCCTCAAACTTTGATCCACTACGGCTCTTGAATAAATGTCGACCCCTGGCTGTGGGAGAACGTCAGACAAGCCCTCGCCTTAAAAGTACAGAAATAAAGACAATAGGATACAAATAGAAACCAGAAAAGAGTGAGCTGTTGTTTTTGCCCTCCAGTCTTCCATCCGGTGGAATGTTCATATTGCCGGAGCGAGAGCATGATGGGTTTCCGGTATCGGTGCCAACAGTGCCATGGCTACCAGCTCTGCCAGAGCTGCTTCTGGCGTGGTCATGCCAATGGTCCCCATAGCAACCAGCACCAGATGAAGGAGCACTCATCTTGGGTGAGGCGAAGCCCTGATCTCTCTCAGTAGCGCTGTTCCCTTTTCAGAACAATCCCACAACATGGCAGGTTGTCCTGTCAAAGGAGGCCAAGAGGGATTTTATGGGGTTTCACACATTTTGGCAAATTAAGTTGTATTGAATGAATTTGTTGTGTTGCCGCATCGCCGCCAAGCTTCATCATTATGTTATGAATTGAAACAAGAGAAATCAAAGGCGCTGGATCCCAAATCCAATTCCCTTCCCACTGGGAAGAGAATGACTCAGGACTTAAATAACATGAAACACACACACACACACGTTATGACGTTCGTCATGAACGTTAGGTGGATGAATCTATTCTGGATGATTTCCTCCTTTTGTGACAGATGTGAAGCACATCTGGGACATTATCCACCACATTTTATTTATTTGATTTGAATTTCCAGAGCTGAAAACCATCCAGCACAGTTCTGATTATTAAACGGACTATTTCAGCACAATGACCCAACACACAAGGCAGGCCTGAACACTAACTTCCAACCAGCCATCAGCTTTTGGAAACTGGAAATATGGTTTCCATTTTTAATCACCTTTTGTATATTTTGATTTCATTTTTCCTGGTGTTCAGTATTTTCTGGACCCAACTGCCCACAAGAGATCCATTGAGTCCTTCAGCATTGAATTCTTGGATTGTGGGTAACACCAATATCATCTCCACTTCTAGATATATGACCTCCAGTCTGTCTGGGTCCTGTTAGACCTCTGGATCCCCTCTCACATACAGCTAAAGAGACATGTTTTAAACGTCGGTTGGCATGTTGGATGTGGAGCCCTGCAAGGTGACGGATACTCTTCTTTGTCCCGCCCTCCTCACAGAAGTCTCCGGCCAAAAAGCTGAGCCACGCAATCAGTAAATCTCTGGGCTGCGTCCCCATCGGAGAGCCGCCACATCCCGTGTTCCCGGAGCAGGCCGAGAGACCGCAGGAGCTCAGCCACACTGTGTGAGTGCCATTCCCAACGCATCCCCACCTCTAGTTGTGTCATTCATTTGTCCGATTTGTCGATTCACCGGCAGCGTGCTCATGATCTACGGCCGCTCCTCGTCATGTAACTGCCGCCATCGTTCCATTCCGCCGTCACCGTCTGACTGATAAAAGTGCCATCTCGCCGAGATGTCAAGCCCGTGATTATTTGGTGATTTACTGCAGCAGCACACTCCGGGCTTTCAGGCTCTCATATGAAGTCATTATAGGAAATACATTAGATTTCACTGCCGTCTTAAATCCTGCATGCTCATTTACAGTCCAGCTGAAAAACTGTATGATTTCCATAATCAATCCCACCTCTGAGATACATCGACAGAAGTCCACATCGCAAAGGTCACGTCATATTTCTCTCTTCAGGCTTGGCCTCTGCCGAGATGGAAATCTTAGAATGTTTCAGATTTTAAAAAGTGATTTATGATTTTTGCTCATTCGTGGCATTAATAGACTGACGGAAAAAAATCTCCCAACTTACTTTCAACATTCCTCATGGCGCATTTCACGACAAAATCCTCGCATTCATATTCCAGTCACGACTATAAATCCAAGCCGCCTGTATACGGTTTCGCTTCTGGCGAGTGTCGGTGAGTAATTGATAGTGAGCGACATCACGGTGGAGGAACCGGCGCAGTGAATATCAAGAAACACAGACAAACGTCAATACATCCACAGGATTTCCTGTTCCACGGCCTGACATGCTCTCTGACGCAGTTCTCACATCGCTGCATATATATATATATATATATATATACAGTATATATATATATATATATATATATATATACAGTATATATATATATATATATAGTATATATATATATATATATATATATATATATATATATATATATATATATATATATATATATATATATATATATATATATATATATATATATAGTAAAAGGAACTTCTTGCCCCCTTTAATACTTTAAGGGACAAAGTGCATTCTCATGCCCTCTCAGATGGCATTTCATGGTTGGTGGCATCGTGTGTGTGTGTGTGTGTGTGTGTGTGTGTGTGTGTGTCTGCTTGTTTGCTGACTTTTTGGAGATTAGATGTGACTGTTGACTCCTGAGACGTCGTGCATGTCTCTATTGTATAGTGAAAAGTCCTGCCTTTGTTTGAAAAATGTCTATTTTTGGTTCCAGAAGCATTTATTTGTATGTGGTGATGAAGTAGCGCCGTTGCCATGAAAAGATCTTTTCTCACCCTGACAACCATTCAAAACATGTATTCATCAGTGACTGCCATTCTGGATTTTGACTCAGATTTAACGCTTCCATATTTAACTGTGCACGCCTTCAAACTGCAGAACAGATTGGGAAATCACAAGGAAATGCTGTGATTGTGATTAAATATCCAGATTGTATTTTGTCGTTTGGAAAGTGGCGCATCGTTTGACATCGAGCATGAAGACTAATAAACAGGGAGAAACAGCCAGCCAGGCTCTGCCCTCTGGGACTAAATCCACCAATCAGCGCTTCTAAAGTTCACTCATTAGCATGTTTGTCTTGTTTGTTTAACCCAAACACAAAGTGCAAGACTCCAGACTGCACATAACCCACAAGAGACCACAAATGGAGTTTTTCATGAAGAGGCGACTGCGGTGTCTTAACACACTTGTAGAAGTGCTGGCAGGTGGATTTGATCATCTTTAGCGGTTTCCTGTCTTTATGCTAAGCTAAGAGAACTTCATATCTACCCGAGATGTGAGAGAGGTCAATCGTCTCATCTAGCTCGGGGCAAAACATATGAACTATTCCTTCAAACACAACACACCTGTGGTAAATCCTACGTCTGCACTCTCCGGGGACATGAGCCATAAGGAAGCCGGCACTAATTGAGTAATTCTCACTGTTAATGGTCGCTTTCAGAATACAGTAATCGTCCGCCTGCCAACTCCAATGACGATTCCCCTGCTGGCTCACTGGATCCTTCAGAGAATTAGTCACAGGAACACTGCCAAGCCTCCGATTTTATTCTGAATCGACTTCATTTTACTGATATATAACAGAGAGAGAGAGAGAGAGAGACTAGTGCAGCTAGTTACCGATCCTGACGAATGTTGTCTGTGAAGAGGTGATGGATGATGTTGTGAACCAGGAGAGGATACATCAGAGTGGTCTCTCAGGTGTGTGTGTGTGTGTGTGTGTGTGTGTGTGTGTGTGTGTGTGTGAGGCTGACGACGTGGCTGTGATTGAGTCATAATGGCAGAATCAGGGTAGAGTGTCAGACTTGCTCAAAACTCCCAAACTGAGCGGACATGAGTCTCCCGGGGGTCCGAACCCCTCCAAACATCCTCCCCGGACAAAGATTCTATTCCGATGCTGCTGTTTTTAAATATTTACTGGCGTCTGAAAGCAAAGCCAACAGTTGAGCTGAGAATTTGTTTCCCTTCCACTCAAACTGTCAGCGATCGTGGATTTGTTTGGGAGCTCGGTAGGAGTGATGGGTTGGGTTCTCAGAGACTTTAAATCTATCATGGAGCTTCTTACCTCCAGACTGAGCAGCACTTCCTCAAGCACCCAAATACACTATAGTGTCACATTTAATATTTAGCCATGTTCCACTCTCCATATATAATCCCCAGAAATCCCTTGACATTTTTAAACTGCCCTCTTCTGTTTTAAACATTTAAAAATAATGTGGTTAGAATGGAGAGAGCAGGCAGGACTTTTCTATTAGAGCCAGCAGGAGAGGATGCTTCACTTCTGCGTATTATTTTTAGGCTGAGGGCAAACGAAGGCAGTCACGCATCCGTGGTTTGTTAGAAATAAGGTGAATATGTGTGTGTGCAGCCCCACCAGACTTCACCCCCCCTTTGTACCCCTGCCAACTGCCGAGTGCCAGGAAAGGTGGCACATTGTCATTCACCGCACGCAGGTAACACAAGGCTTAGCGCATTGCAGACTTTGATCTCTCAGTGCCTAAATGTTGTGTTCATTCCCTCCCATTGACCTCTGAGGCACCAGCTGAGTTACTGTGTCTTTAAATCAGCATTTCTTCGGTCCTCCTCCTCCTCCTCAGTGAACCACGAGGCTCCAGACAGACGTGAACCAACTAGGACGTCTGTTCAAATGAATCGAAATCTTAGAGGAAATACTTTTACATAAGAGGAAGCTCCTCTCTTTCTTTTCTTTTTTAAACGCGCCCCACAGTTCCACAGGAGTTATATTGGTGTGCTTGCAAAGGACTGATTATTTATAGAAGGATAGCTGTGAAGAGCTTTGACTTATGTAACTCGCTGAAGGTACGAGGAAGAGTTGAGATATGTAAATGGGATTATAGTATAGACTGCAGAGGCCAGGTTGTTTTTTCATCCGGAGGGATGAGAGTAGATTTGTGCCTTTTTTTTTTTGAAGTTGCAAGTGGTCTTTTCCTGATTTCCAGTATGAATTCATGTGTTAAAGTGGGGTGAAAAGAGCGAGCCAGAGCAGAGAGAGAGAGAGAGAGAGAGAAAGCGTGTCGTCATGAAGTCATGTGACCGCCGAGTTTCCTTGGAGACAGCAGCAGTGTAGTACATTGAGATGCTCGCTTGCTCAGTTGAGGGCAGATTAGGCATCTGGCAACAGAAGCAGTTGGATGTATTTTGCCAGCCGGGCAGGTGCTCTCTCTCCTGACAGAGGTAAGTGTGACGCCTCCTCCTCTGCTGTCTGCTACTTCAGGCTTATTGTTATTATTATTATTATTCTATTGTAATATCATGAGGGTTAAATGTGAGGGAAACATTACAACTTTGTCTGTGAAGGAGACTAAAAAAGGCAGTGTGTGCAGGTGTTGAGTAGCTGCTTTTTCTTCTTCCTGTTATTATTGCTTGAAACGTAAGAATGAGCAGGATTGTGTTCTAATCTATAGATTCCAGGGTGGTCTTTGATTTTGTTAGGCTGGTCCTGAGGGACATTTAAATGTACAAAGCAATAAATAATTGCAGCGAGTCTTTAAAAAGAGCGTGCCAAGCCCACACCAGCATCCACATGAATGCAGGGAATAATCTATATATATATGTATGTTTTGCTTCGTGAAACAACTACCAAATTGTTTGAATACAATTAGTGATCCAGAAATGATGCAGCCTCTCCTGCTCTTATTTTTAGCAGCACAATAATATTGTGTGCTGTTGAGGCATCGGAGCAGACAAACTCTCAGCGTCTTGTGCTGATAACATTATTCTGTATAATGTGGAGTTAGATTTTGGCCCAAATATGCTGATAGGACAAATAAGCCCACCAGGACACCATGCTGTTCGGTGCGATCTGCCTTTTACATGATAATGAGTGCTTTTGAATGGAATCGGGGCTGACAACTATGGAGGGATGCTACGTGCACCCCGAGGAGACGAGAACAGCAGCGACATGGAAACGGTGTGATGTCTGTGGAGCACCTGAGATGTGCAGGGTGATCCGTTGTGATCCGTTAATGAGACTCTGTGGTCCAAGGATCTGGGCTCCGATGAGCTCGCTGGGGGCCATCGAATCCGCCGCCAGATGGACCCCATCGCTTTGTTTACTCTCACAAATTACCTCCCACAATGTCACCTTTGCTAGTTTTCCACAGACTTCCAGTTTAATTAGTTTCCTTGTCTGCTGTTGTTGCTCTTGCTCATGTTAATTAGGTTGAAGCTAATAGCCCTAAAAACATTTAAATTGTTCCTGCAAAAGTCAATTATTTCGTTAACTCAAGTACAACATATAGTTCATAATGACCCCCCCGCCTTTCTTTTACAGATTCAATTGAAGTCAGGATCGCTGATTCATGATTACTAATAAAATGCTAATGCCCTCGACCCCGTTCCCTGGTGACGAGCCCCACAGGCCTCTGCAGCGTAGCATTAAAGACCTGTGATCTTGTCTTTTAGTCAGCCCAAACCAGTGGCCAACAACATGAACGACACAATGCTCATGTCCTCCGGGACCCCGACGCCTACCAAGAGGTAAGCACCCCGGGCTCAACGCACACATTTTCTTTTTAAGACAGGATTTGCTAATGTATTCTCTGAAGATGGCGGAATGTCACGGCGAGTTACACACATGCAAAAAGAAGTTCCCGTAATCCCACAGGATTCAGTCGGTGCTCAGAATAGGTGACAGGTTCTCTAGCGAGGAAAATGGGACTACAGATGTTATTCGAGCCCCCACACTTTACACACTTCTGCATCCGAGCACCTTATTTTTAGAGAGAAATCTGTCACGCAGTCATGAAGAATATCTGAGCTACTTAGAAGGTTGATTTGACAAAAAGATTACGATAGAGTTGGAGCCCCGTCCTCCTAAGTGTCCTCTCATTTCAGCCTCTCAGTTAAAGGCCACCTCCATAATGATTTACTCACAGTGGGAATGAACCACTGTGGTTATGAATGATAATGGAGAGCACTTTGAGGCTGCTGTAATGTATCCGTGCTGTCCTGTGAGTCTGTGCTGGGTGAATCTTCCCCTTTGTGTACAGTATCTGTCGCTCACATCTTTCCGGCACAAGTGTTTGCAGGATGAGTCTGCTCGGGGACTTCCCACAGCACATTAGAAGGGACGGTACCGTCTGCTGTACGGATACATCAACCCTGTTTAAGATCAGGTGTTTGATTGAAATCCAGACTTTGCCAGAAGAATTCAGAAAGCGCTTGAATGAAGTGTGTGGCGTTCATAGCGTACTACCAGGAAGTCGGCTGCTGAAGGGCAGCATGGACGCTGCAAAAAAGAGAGTGAACCTTTAAATGTGTATGAAAAGTGAAGTTCCTTCACTTACATGATGAGTGTAAGAATCTAACCTTGTGGGAAGATCTCCGCTCTGTGTTTAGGAAAAAAAAAAACGAGATGCAAACGATCAATACCGGATTACGTTTCTTGCAGAGACTGACATTTTTTGCAGCGCGGCCTTGTTTCCAAGGACTGACGGTACAAGATTAGAGCGGCTTTGAGGGGAAGCTGACAAGATAGGGACCCCCGAGGCAGTGAGCGATGCCTGGCATCCAGATCCGTGGAGGTCCGTGGAACACGTCACGTGTTGCAGGCGTGTCCGAGAGCGAGGCGACGCTCTCCTGAGGTGTTTCACCGTGGCAGCGGTGAAGAAGCCTGGTGACCTTTGTCTTGACATTTTGCTGTGAGTCAGCGCCGTTGTGGGAAGATGTCATGCTCTGATGATGCCATTGCCTGGGGGCAAATAATACCAACAAAGCTGCCACATTTAGGGCAACAATCGTGTGTGATGCTTCCACAATAGATTGTGTTGAGAGGTAGATAAGGTGTTGAATGAGGAGGGAAGTTAGAGGTTGCAGAGTTCAGGACCGGCCTGGTTTTCGTAGCTATGAATCTATTATATTATTCTAATTAGCCGGCACCAGTCTGCCTGCTCTTACACGAGTGTCCTATGAGTCAAAGATGCTGCTGCTGAATAATGCAGAGCTCCTTGTGGCGCTGCCTCAGCTGAAGAGCCCTGAACGGAAAAAGCAGCACCGGTGCCGTCCTTGTTTGTTGACCCCTTCACATCCAAAAGGGGGAAAAAACACAAAACACATTCATGATGGTGTGTGTTCTCAGTGCAGGGCTGAAGCTGAAACGCTCCCCGGCCTCCATCACACTGTGCTCTGATATTGTCGGCTCTGCTGACATGGCATCTGCTCCCTCCCACCTCGCTCTGCTCTCACAGACAATCGCTCACCACGAGCTTGTCCTCCAAGGGCGAACCGCAATTTATTACCTGTTAGTCATGCAGAACCGCGGCTGCAGAAGATGGAGTTAGAAAAAAAGGAAAACGCTGTCTTCAGCTTGATGAGTTTTAATTCAGAGTTAATTGAGAATTGACCAAATGTGAGTCAGAATGGAAACACGGCAGTTTGTGTTTCTATCAGGAGGCTTTGTTACATAAGACTAACTCCTTTAACCAGTGGAACATCCAACTGAAACGGCATTTCAAGAGTATCTGGCTTCCGTATTTCTGAGTGAAACGGGACACAACGCCGGGTGGAATTTGATTTGATGGTTGAAAAGATTACGACCTTCTCTAGCTCCGTGCAGAACCGAAGTCTCAGGTCGATTCAGCGATCGCTGATTGGTTGGGACCGGCTGATGTAGGTATGAGTCATATTTTGTTTTCCAGGAAGAAAAACAAATTGGATTTAATGTTAGAAATATGAACAAACAGATTTTTTGTATTTTTTTTAAGCTATGTTGTTAGATAGGTGAACTCTATGACTGGGGCTCAAAAAACACAGATTATAAAGAAAAGCTAAGAAAATGAGTTTCCTTAGACATAATGCGTAACCATGGAACAAAGTTCTTTTAACATTTAATTAATCAAACACTACTGTAATGCATGCATGCCACTCATGTAAATCATCTTTATGGAAGGGAACACGAGGCCGGGATGACTGAAGGATGGAGAGATTACTATGCCTCCTTTGCAATACAGAGTCAAGTATGACATTTGTTGTGGGTTCAGGTTTAGTACCATCCAGCCAATCAAAACACGCCGTTTAAAGAGCAACATGTTTCCGGCCTATGGGACGAGGGGTGTCTGAGATTCTGTGAGAGTAACAAAGCTGGTGCTATCTTCAGATGTGAGACAAAAATACAAGTATCTGGGAGAGATGCCAGTTCAGGAGGGCTTGAAGGCAAGTTCATGCATCTTTGTCCAAAACCTACATCAAGTACAACCATCAGGTAGTGCCAGGAGACTCCCCGATGGAGCCGCTTCTATACGGATAGCCCAAAGATCCAGACACGCAGTCCAGCTCCCCAAGACCCCGTTGGGTCGCGGCGTTTCCAGAGCCAAACCAGCAGCTTCCTGATGTGCGTTAATGTATTACTTTCATTTGACAAAAATACCTCAGGCTCTGTCTACGCTGTAGCCCGAGGATGAGGGTGAATTATTTAGAGAGTGTCCCATTTCTCGTCTTCTGAAGACCAACTGAATGCTTGTTTTGCTGAGTCAGGTGACATCGTCTTTGAACAAGTGGAACGATCCTCAGTAGCCAGTATTTTAAGATCTAAATGATGTCACTGGCAGCTTTGAGAAAGATAAGATGTTCATACAGGATTGGGTCAAAAGGCTGGTTTGCAGTGTGTTTAGGACTCTGGTTGTTGCTGTGGTGGGTTTTCGGAGCCAGATTGGGTTTAATGGTGATAATCAGCGCTCCGGTCAGAGTGAGTTGCACTATTTCAGTTCCCTTCACTCTCCATCGCAGACCGCCGGCCACAAAGGGACAGCATATGTCCTGTCATCTGCCCATGCCATATGCCACGCCCACGATCACTGAAAGCATCGTGCCCTATTTGACATTTGCAGTCAGCGATGAAATGACCAGAACCGGCCGTTGGCACAAATGCACGCCGCGTTCTCCCCGCTCATATCCATCTCAGCTCATTGTTATGGCCAATTATGTGTCTATCAACACTAAGTGATATATATTAAGGTCACCTCAATTATGAAGCGTCACAGAATCACTTTGACAAACTTTCTTTTTGTCTTACATACTGTGTGTGTGTGTGTGTGTGTGTGTGTGTGTGTCTGACATCTTCCTCCTCTGTGACTTTGGGCAGCGTGTTGGAGAGTCCGAGCCGGCTCGATGAAGAGCATCGCCTCATCGCTCGCTACGCCGCACGCCTGGCAGCCGAGGCGGGCAACTCCACGGTGAGTTTCTCACGGGGCGGCCCCCCGAGGTGGGCTTCAGTCAACACGCATTTCACTCCTCATGCTCTGACAAGTTATCGCCGCGTCATCGTGGCTGGAGAACTTCAACGCTGAGTCACACCGTGGAACACTAGTGCTCTTATTCTGAAGTAGCAAAAATGTCAAAATCTTGTTTTATAGACACTTTTTCACATCATCATCATCATCACCATCACGGTGACAAATACAACCAATGAAATGGCACTGGTTGTGTGTGAATGCCTCATGTGTACTGTATGGAGGTAATCTAAATCCAGTGCTGGAATGGGGGACTCCACCGGACTCCGCCGCTACCATCAAAAACCACTTCACAGAGAGAGAATTACCCAATGTGAATAGATTCATGACTATTAAAGACGTGAAATCTGAAGCATTATATCTTCAAAGCGTTGAAAAAAATAAATATTCGTAACGAAATGAGCACCAAACGAGGTAGAAGCTTGTGCTAAATATGACCCCCATGTCGGGTTGCCTTGGGTTTATTTAGAGTTTGCATCACTGTGAGCTGGAGGAGAAAGGAAAGCTGTGAGCTGAAACGGCTCCCTGTTAACGTGATACGTCTCCAGCAGGGAGTCGTAGCGGGTCACTGGGGTCACTGGGGTCAGAAGGTCCTCATTAATGCTATTCTATGCTCATTTTCAGCAACAGTGTCCTCCAACAGATCTGACTTTCAACTTTGATGCCAATAAGCAACAGAGACAACTGATTGCAGAGCTGGAGAACAAAAACAGGTACCGTTCATCATTTAAACACCAGTTATTCACTGGAATCAAACAGCATCATGTGACTCGCTATCATCAGTTCCATTACTACAGTACTGCACTTAAATATAGTTTCTAAGTACCTGTACTTTACTTGAGTATTATTATGCCAATTCATACTTCTACTATATTCTCAGAAAAACATTTTTTACTTACTTTGCAGATTAACACATGTGATACTATTCATTTGCCACCCAGTTAAAAAAGCTGCTTTAAGTCATGAAAAATAATACAAATAATAATCCAATAAAAACATACATATAATAATTTGAGTAGTCCTTTTCATTTGTTTTTCGATGGTGGATTTTGACTGTATTTTCCTTTCTACGGCAGCCCAGAACAGACAAACCAAGCTCTCGCTCTAGAGAGGGCCTCTTGTGTATTTACATTACAGGCAGCTTGAAATTGGTTGAACAAATGCACCTTAAGGCCAGCTGTAGATGCCACTGCTTCCTACACCCTGGTCCTTCAATGTATCCGTTTGCTTAAATGACTGATGATCTCATACAGGGAGATCCTCCAGGAGATCCAGCGGCTGCGTTTGGAGCACGAGCAGGCCTCTCAGCCGACCCCAGAGAAAGCCCAGCAGAACCCCACGCTTCTGACCGAGCTGCGACTCCTCAGGTATCGTCCCGGCTCGCACCAGAGCCAACGCCTCCCTCCCAACGATAAGAGGGATATAGAGCCATATATTAGAATCATGTAGTGCTTCAGGCCCCTGAATTAATGTCCTGCTAATTCTGGAGGGTGTTTTTGTATTAGTCGCACCAGCAGCAGCAGGATGGATCATTTGTCATGCTGGCAGGACGCTGACACCCTTGGGTTCAGTTCTTGGAAGAAACTCACCCTGAGAGGACACATTACAGCCCTGAATGACTCCTTGTTTTTTCAGGCTTGGCCTAAATAATGAATCAGCAGTCAGGTTCACGGTCAACAGCTTATTCAAGTTTTTCTTACATAGACTATTGGCTACCCTTCGATGCTGGGTCATTATCGGTACACACATTCTATACCAGGACCCAGACTTTGGCTGTGATGATGCCTTCATCCAGTCTGGCGGTGCAGAACAGAGATCAGAGGTTTGGATACGTCGACTCTGATCATGATTTTGTTTTGCAAAATGCAGTTACCCGTTGTGAACACCAGAGGGTGATAATAAGCCAGAATATTTACTGTGTCAAAGTCAAGTTACAGGGACACATTGTTCCCTTCTGCTCTGCTTGTTTAGAGCGACTGACGCTGCTGAGATTTCCTGGTGAATGGCGGCTTTCTCCTCGCCGACGAGGTGATGGATAGTCGCATGTGTACGCCTTTTTGGTTCTTAAAAAGGTCAAGTGCACCACAATTCATAAGACTTGTGTCGGTCACAGATATTTGACCAGTAGTACAGCTAGGTGCAGCTTGTGAATGTTAAGTGTGGGCCCATTCTAATGCTCCAACACTGCAGCGACCCTAAAAATAAAGTGGAAAACGATAATTATAGATATTTGTTACCATGGTGGTTAAAATACTTTGCAGTGGCATGATACAAATGCAATATGACTCCACAAACATGATGCAACATGCTGTGTCTGCAACTGATCCTTGACCTTCAGGTAAATGTGAACCCCTCACACACACCTGTACAGGTATCTGGCAGCCAAACAAAACCCCTACAGGAAATAGTTTGTGCAATGGTTTAAAGACGAGATGTACTCCTTTGTTAAAGAATTGTGTCTTTGCCCTGAACTCTGTCCTGCAGACACAGGAAGGACGAGCTGGAGAGGCGTATGTCGGCCCTGCAGGAGAGCAGACGGGAGCTGATGGTGCAGCTGGAGGGACTCATGAGGCTGCTAAAGGTAAGATGGTCAGATGTTTCTAGAAGAATTAGGTGCGATGTGAAAGCCCTCTGAATCAAACAATATCCTAGGACGGTGCATAAACACTGAGCCTAAATCAGAATTGCACTGTGCTGATCTCATTTATATGATTCAGTGGCATGTTTATTTCATATTGTTTTGTGGCATGTTTGGAGATTTTGTGGTGATCTTAAGTAATGCTAAATAGTTGGTTTGGTTTCTTCTTCCGCTGCTTTAATTCTGTTGCTCTCACTCTTCTTGCTCTCTCTCACTGCTTACCTTTGCTGGCTGATAGGATGAGGAGCAGAAACAGGCTGTAAGTTGCCCTTAATTCAGTTTGCAAGGCTAAAATCCCTGACCACAGTCTCAGCACTCAGTTTGATGCGACTGACTCCCGCGCTCACGCAGATGTGATTGAAGGAAGTGTTTTAAATTGGTTTTAGGAAGGATCTTCAGGAAGATAATAGGATTCCATCCTCTAACTGGGTTACACTGATCTGGTCTTCTTAATCCGGCTACTTCAACACCTCCTTGCTAGCACCAGCATTGCAGAACTCAAACTACAGATTGCGACACAGTCTTTAAAATCTTCTCAGGTCGTTGTTCCAAACGAGCCCAAATGTCAGGGACCTGTTCCTTTCATCTGCACTAACAACCTCCCGTCTAATGTGACGGCAGTCTGGCTGGCCATCTGCTGCCTGGCTCAGAGCCACCGACCTGGGCCTGCAGTCCCAGAGACACACAGGGATCCTTTCTCTGTGAGATACGGCCTCATCTCCCGTCTCAGCTCAGGCCCAGTCGCCCACCACACATGGTTCTCGTTACTGCCTTGATGCAGTAAAGGTGCACTGTAGACACATGGAGTATAGCCAGCCAGTATAGGATTCCCAGAAGGGTCTCTTGCTTTTTGTTTGTTCTCCCTATGAGGATCAAGTCTGTGTCCGTTTGAATAAAAGTCACCTTTAGAAGCAGAAGCGCGGCCATTCTCTTGTCAAAAGTGCAGTCTGTGATACGTTGCTGCGTCGGCGGTCCAAAATGGGTCTCGTTGACGTAAAGGCTTGCAGATGGAAGACTACCCAGTATGCCATGTTATCGGCTAACGATGCACCAGCAAAGACATGCCTATAACATTGGTCAGCTCGGATACATACAATACAAAATGCATATCTTATTCTTTTGGTGATGTAGTATTTAGTTGCTCATCAAGATTGTGGCCGATTCATAAACGTGTTTCACAACAGTTGCCAGATTCTTTCGGTTGCATTTTTCTAACTGACGATGCTGTGTGGCGTTGCAGTCCCAGTCTGGAGGCTCCCCTCATTCCTCCCCGAGCCACGGTGCGGGCTGCTCCATGCCCATGCCCATACGCTCCACCTCGGCCGGGTCCACCCCGACTCACACACCACAGGACTGCCTGGCGGGGGTGGGGGGCGACGTGCTCGAGGCCTTTGCTCAGGGTGAGTGTGCACAGACTCCCCAAACAAGGAGCACTTTTTATGAAGTCTTATAGTAGAGTTTTGTCTATTTCCTCGTTCTGGTGGTAACACAGACTCAACGCTGTTTTTAATTTCATTTGGAAAATGTCTGTTTTCTAGGTGTACCTAGAAATCTCCGGAATGATCTATTAGTTGCTGCTGATTCGATCACAAACACCATGTCGTCACTGGTGAAAGAGCTCCACTCAGGTCAGTTCATACCAATGTTTCTCAACCACTGTGCCTCACATCGCCATCTACTGGGCCCTGGAGGTACTGCCATGCAGTTGGATTATATTTTTAAATATAGCATAACACATATTCACATCCCAGTTCACCTATTCTCCTTTTTTTCCATGTGATGTTTTTTTATCATTTATTTGAGAAGGAAATGTTTAGCAATCAGAATTGTTGGTAAATGTCATTGCTGAGATATATTTCTCTGCATGTTTGTTATTCTCACACCTGCTTCTGCTGTTTTATTTTCTCAGTTGATGACGTGGGATTGGATGAGGAGACAACGATGAGGAACGGTGGGGACAGAGGTAAGTCTCATAGAACCTCATAGTCCCTACTTTAATCTCTCAGAGTATCCCATCTCCACGATGCCACGCCAACACACACACTGTAGAAATACTTATCAGAAATATAGGCTTAAACGTCAGTACTCCTTCCTTTCTTACAGCCGAAGCAGAATGAGCAACAAGAAGTAGGACTTCATATGATATGATGCATATATAATATAGTATGGAGGCAGAGAACGTAAGAGAGTGGTACGTTTTGAGCTAATTATTATTATTATGAGATATCAAAGTTCCTTTCTCGTGATAATGTAATAAACAAGCTGTTTCCCAACATACAACAACAGAAGGTGCTTTTCTCTAGATAACGGGTTAAATATTTTATTTAATGAAAAGAAAAGATAATACTATTTTCCCATTGTCTCAAAAACACGCCGTTCTGTCGACATAAAATGACCTGCTGTTGCATCATGGGAAGATGACGCGATAATTAACCAACAATCATTCTCGTCATATAAAAATGATTTTATACAAACAAGTTGCCTGAAGTACATCGATTCTCTGCAACCGGACAAAAAGTAGTTGGTGCTAATATATGACAGCAACGGACAGCAATGCCACACAGACATGCATCCCTGCTTCACAACGTGGTTCAGACTCTCAGGCCGGCATCATCACTAAAAGTGCTCTTCTCTGTGTGAATCCAGGCACATTGAGAGTACAGAAGCACTGAGGACAAGCTAACAACACACCACCCTGTAAGGACACAGTCATCAACCGGGAAGAATCAGCAACAACAACAACCACCACCACCCCTGGCATTAGCACGTAGAGTAATGCATGCTGTAAACTAACAGGATTTCACTATGTGAAAAAAAGTCTCTTCACATCTTGCAGGTAGTGAGATGTGTCTAATTAGCGAGTGTGTATGTTGTCCTGTAAACAGAAACTGCTGTAATTATTGATGATTTCCCTCATGACTGCTAAGGAATGGCTTGCTGTGCTTTCTCCCCCAACTGTTCCATCGCAGCAGATCATTCTGTACATAAGATACTGGAAGCACATGATGAAGGGGTCAATATGTCCCCCGTTATTGACTTTCTATGATTAGCGGTAGTATTTTCTTTTTATTTATTATTTGTTTAAATTATTTCTGCATGAAGTTGCACCCATGTTTGGTTGTAGGTATTTACCATGCGACGCCAGCTCTCTGTGGGTTTGTGAGGACAGCTGGAGGGTCAGAAGTTGCCTCTGAATTCAGGCCGAGTGAAGTTTCCTTCAGAATTCTGGATATGCTCCGGTTTTAATGAATAATTCTTTGACATTATGGTGGAAAAGAACCTATTCCCCGATCGATACCATTCTCATGAAGAAGGTTATCTTAGTGAGCTAGCCATCACTAGCTAACTAACCACCAGCTGTGTGAATGTGTTGGAGATGAACAGCAAATCTCATACGATGACAATAACATTCTATTCTACTTATAAAGACTGAAAACCGGAGGAAACGGCTAGCCTGGCTCTGTGGAAATGTAAAAGGAGTGCTGAAGCTAAATATGAAGCACCACCACCAGCAGCTAAATAGCTTAGCTTAGCATAAAGACTGGAACCAGGTTAACAGTTAGATTTGCTCTGTCCAGAGGTAACAGAACCCACCTACCAGCATCAAGCATCAACTGTTGTACAGGATCTTAGTTGCTGGCCTATATCTGGGTCAAGCACAGTGACTTCCTGCATTCCTGCTGTTAAAGTGAGGCCGACCGGCAAAACCACAATTTTTACGCTTTGTTTTTATACAGCTAAAACAAATGCGATACAGCCAGGCTAGCTCTTTCCCCCCTGTTTTGAGTCTTTATGCTAAGCTATTTTCTTACAGACGTGAGAATTCTCATCCGACTCTCGGCAAGACGGTAAATGATGTTGAGCTGTTCCTTTCCACCGCTGTGTTTCCATGATGCTACTATTCTTTCTATGAATGTGTGCAGAGGCGGCGTCTAAAGAGCGTGGCGCCCCGCATGCATGAAAACACTCACACACTGACACTTTGCTGCTGCTGCTGCTGTGCTCTCAGCGAGCGTCCCTTCTAAATACGAGGGCCGGGCGATTAAGAGAAAACCACAAACACAACAATGAGCCGAGTCTCATTTCCTCCCTGTGAAAACCCAACCCACCTGACGGTCCTTATTGTTACTAGTGTAGGGAAGTAGCTCTTCCTTATACCTTATACACTTATACAAGTAGGCTAGTAGGAAAAGGATCGCTTTATTTAGTTGATAAAGGAATAGTGAAAGTGTTTATGTGCAATGAGGTGCTCAGGGACTGCAGGGCCACTCTTTTATGTTGGTAATGTCCTTTAACTGCTAGACGTTGATGGCCTCGGAGGTCAAAGGTCGATGATGATCAAAAATGGAGGGTTTCACCGGTCGATTTGTCTCATTTCGGAATTAAACACTTCAATAAATATATAGAGGAAACGGCGGCAAGAGATGAAGTTGCTGGATCAAGAAGAATGTGGATCATTTGAAGGAAGAAGAAGAAGAAGTTCTGTTTGGTGACGCATGTGTTTGGATATAGTTTGTCTGTGTGAATTTGTGTCTTTGGCAGAAAAGCAAAGGGAGAGGTAGCTGTCGACCAGATAGGATGTTCATTTTGAGTCCCTTTTTCATTTTTGTCTTCTGGTTCCATGTTTTTTGTCCTTCAGGGTCACCATACATCTCAAAAATGAGCATGTTTGGTGTTTTAGTCAATGCAATGTGATGAAGGTCTGGGAGTAGATTATTATGCTCAGCTCTCTAAGGAAGTCAAGTTTGTTGAGTTCTGTGCAGTAAGCCGATCCCATAAGCTATATAAGGTTATTAGTATAAGGTTTCAACAACCTGCTACACTGTGTCAAGAACAAAAAGAGGCTTCTCTGTCGTCCACATTTTAAATGTGATGTTTTTATTCAGTTCTCCATTCTGTTATTCTATGTCATTATTGTTTAGTATTAGTGGAGTAACAGTCAATGTAATGAGTTTGTTAAAACAGAGATTCACACTCGCACTTGCGTACACGCCCAACTATAAATGAACACCAAGAAGAAGATGTAAACGTTGAAGAGCCGACATTCTGCTGTCAAAATGTTTGGTTCGTTCAGTGAAAAAACCGGTGCAGAAATGATTCAAACTTGAAGAGTTACTGTCTTCCCCTTCATTTCAATTCAAACGTTTCTTTCTTTCAGTTTGTGCCTGTAGCTGTTCTGTAAAGTGCTGTATAAAAGTAAGCGTTACAAATACGATGATCCATCAGCCTTTATGTGCGACTTTGTAAAGATTTTATTTATTTATTTAACGTGTTCTGGGGGAACTCATGCTCAGCCTTTACATTCGTGCCAAACTATCCATACATACGTCTGCATTAGTATGTTGTTGTTGCCCATAGTTTATCCACTGAATGCCTGGAGATGCAAATAAAAAAAAGACAGACAACACATTCCAAATCTACTGGTAGACTCACTGATGTCATGAGAGCCTACAGAGGCAACACTGCACAGCCGGTCAGAGCAACACAATAGAAGGCAGCCGGTCATAACGAGGTGCACACATCGATGCTGTTATTGTTTGCAGAGAGAGACCAGCACCATGACGACGCTCCCCTGATGTTACTTATCTATGTCTGTGTTCTGTACGGTTACGCTTCTGCTACACGTTGGTTTCTCATGTTGATTTTACAAAACATAGTTTTATGTCACAAAGCCACTGTCTTTTGTAAATAAATCAAATGTGAGATATATTAAAAAGGATTTAAAATATGGCCTCGACCGCTCATGTCCTGATTGTTGGTGTGGTTTTGATTGATCATCACTAAAGGTCCCTTTACCGTTTCCAAGCAGTGTTGGGAAATAAGGTACATTTCTTAAATATCATTTTGAGGTACTTTATATTTCTACTTTTATAACTACTTTCTACTTCCACCTCTTTTCAGCAGGAAATATGACACTTTTTACCTATTACATGACAGCTGAAGTTATTTGGTACTATGCAAACAGTAACAGCACATTTTGCTGATAATATTTTTTTACTTTTTAAACATAGAACTTTTACTATAAGAGTATTTCACCACATGTGTAGTCGTACATCTTCCCCTTCTGTTTCTTTGTAACTCATTTTTAATTTCCTCGGCTCATAGGGAGCTAGAAATAACTATTTCTTTGTTGTTTTAAACGTACGCACATTCCAGTTAAAGTGGTTTGCTTCTCATGGACATGGAAGAAAATAAAACCATGTGTCTCCTGTGCCCGAGCTGTCCCTCACAAGCTTAGCTTATTTTAAACGGTAAAACGTTTCAACAACAACAAAAAGCCCTTTTTCCTGCTTCACCTACGGACCCAGATCACAAACTGGCCTCTTTCCTGTTCCGGCTCACAGATCATGACAAAGGCTATCCAGGTGAAATGAGGTCACTCTTGTCTGTAGGTCATGTGGCCTGTCTTTTCTGCGGCTGCTGTCCTCAGTTGAACCACTCGGTGAAACTGAAAGGAGAGACGCCGCTGCTTCCAGATCAGTGAACCACATCCGCCTGCTGCTACACATTTCCTCTCTCCCTCGTTGCCCCTAAAGTGTGCTCAGTCTGTCTCACATGGAGCCGCGCCGTTCTGCCTTCAACCTTCCTGCATCTTTAGCGTCCAGCTCACTGTGTCTCCGACTAGCGGCGTCTACGGGATGAGTGTCGGCGTAGTGAGATGCATGTAACAACAGTCCACACGGCGTTCTAGCTGCACTCTAGGAAATGAAATGTAGATGTGCAGGACGAATATCCTGCTCAGAGGAGTAACATCGAGAATGCATGAGATGAGCCATGTGCTCTTACATCCGTTTTGATATTCAGATTCATGCAGAGTCACAGGCAGTACAGGCGACAGCTCGGGGACAAAATAATCTAAATGTATTCATTACTCTTTATTAATACTATTTTCTGACCAGTAATTCTAAATATTGGTCCACAACAACATAACTGTATGACTGTATTTATTAGGCTCTATTTTGCATGTTGCCTGCAGCATCACCAAAACGAATGGTTACAGACTTGGCTGTGATGAAATGTGCACCAGCTAAATTCTTGCCTAGGGCGCTGAACTGGTCAGGGTCAGCGCTGGTTTAAGGCCGAATAGATGATTAGCCCGGTGCACCCAGGAATGTTGGACAATCTCCTTTACAGAGTCTTGTGCTGCTTGGTGAGCTGCTTGGTGAGCTGCTTGGTGAGCTGCTTGGTGAGCTGCTTGGTGAGCTGCTTGGTGAGCTGCTTGGTGAGCTGCTTGGTGAGCTGCTTGGTGAGCTGCTTGGTGAGCATGAGAAATGTGTACAATGTTGTTTAGATACATCCACGCTGGTGGAGTCTGCATCGCTCCCTTTAATGTAGACTACAGGACGGGAGTCCCAAACTCATTCTGTCCGTAGCCCCGTTGGAAGTGAAAACAATCTAAAAAAATGTCTTGAATTTTAATGATCTGGTAACAATACTGGAGAAACTAACAATGGAGCGTAACGGAATTTCACTCAAATACTGTCACATGATCAAAGACATGAATGGTCTCTTCCTACATGGTTCTTATTAGTTAATGCAAATAAAAATTCCAGAGGTTTATACACAAAAGACAAAGAACTTCCTGCCACACCAGCTGTAACTCCATTGTTCTGGATTTCCACGCTTCATGCATTATGAGCAGCGTCGCAAAAGTACAAGTTTGTCTCTCAAGTTTGTACTTTACATGCCCTTTTTTTACTCTCTGAATCGATTTACTTGATACTGTCAGAGGACTCTCGTTTCTTTATTATTCCTAAATTAATCTGATTCATCAAACACAGCAGACATTTATTCGTCATAGCAGGGGAAACATAGGTGTAACTAATAACATTAATGGAGCAACGCAACGCAGCAATTAAAGTTATTAGTCACATGGGTGGACCATGAGTCAGGATGTCTGTCGTGAAAATGGTCAATTCAACCTGAGACAGCATAAGAGGACACGGTTTTTATCCCTAAATACATCGCAGGTATCACGGCAGCCCGAGAGTACACAGAACATCGGAGAAATATACGAAAAATACATGTCAAAAGAGTAGAAATCTAACTGTTGCACAAGCAGTAGGCTAGAGGACCAATGTGATGCAAAAGTTGAGGTTTGTGCACATGGACGGTGCAGAATATGCAAATGCACCCCACACACACACACACACACACACAGACACACACACACACACACAGACACACACACACACACACAGACACACACACACACACACAGACACAGACACACAGACACACACACACACAGACACACACACACACACACACACACACACACAGACACACACAGACACACACACACACACACACACAGACACACACACACACACAGACACACACACACACACCACACACACACACACACACACACACACGACACACAGACACACACACACACACACAGAACACACACACACACACACACACAGACACACACACACAGACACACACACACACACACACACACACACACACACACAGACACACACACACACACACACACACACACACACACACACACACAGACTGATATACACAGACACACTCACACACACACACACACACACACACAC
>CM056833.1:542500-720000 GCA_029853015.1 Chelidonichthys spinosus
TACACATTAAGCAGGGAAGTGTTCCAGTTGGCCTACTAATACTTCAAAATACTGAGGCATCCCTGGGATGCGGATCAGCTGATCCCCACTGCCCTCGGTCACTTATTCCTTCATCCTCTTTGCCGTCTGTATCTCAGCGGTCAAATAAAGATATTGACCACAGAAAATAAATATAATAATGAATCACAAAAATGTGTTTAAATGACAATTAAACGGCCGTTTGCGTCGTTCCCCGTGCCAAGAAGAGATCTCGACGTGTCTATTAGGGATGATTAGAAGGATCCATGATCATGATCGATTAGCCTCAGCCCACCTTAACCCCCACTTCTGCACACTGAGACGAGCCGGCCGTCTTTAGGACCCTGTGGCAGACCGTCCGCCGGCCCCTGCAGTGAGAGCGGTGCATCTGGAAGAGAGCTGGCCGGCTGGGGGAGGCGGAGGACGGGGAGAGAAGAGGAAGGAGGCTCCGGGAGCAAGCGAGACAAAAAAGGTCAGGCCTGGGACTTGGGGAAACCGGGTAACGAACACAGAGATCCGCGCATTTCGATCCGCGGTAACCGGCCGCGCTCACCGCAGGAAGGCTAGCCTTCACGTGAACGGCAGCAGCCCCGACAGCGGAAGGCTCGGTGGAAATGGGGAAATAGCGATTCAGGGCTGCTGCTGCTGCTGCTGCTGCTGCTTTTTACCCCTTTTCGCGTTTTTGCAGATGTGCAGATTGGACATCGCGATGTGCACTTGAACTTGGCGGATTTGTGCAGCACGGAACCGGGACCACGGGACCGGGACCGGCACCTGAAAACACTGGCCTCCTTAGAAAGAAAGAAAGAAATACAGGAACGGGGATTTGGACTTGAGTGGCCGTGGCCTATAGAAGAACCACAACCCCCCTCCCTGCTGCAAAGACGTGTGAAACTTTGCCATTTTAACGCACAGCCCGAACCGGCCGCGGTGCTATAACGGGGCCGGGTCCGGGTCCGGGTCCGGGGCCGGGCCCGGCGGTGCAGGGACATGCGGTGACATGCAACGTCTGTGTGGCCCAATAATACATGATCCCCCCCCAGATGACACGTTCTGGTTGTTGTCCGGTTCTTTTACAGCTCCGGAGACTTGCAGCCTTTAGACCTTTTCATTTAACCAGAACCGCCTGTCATCCATCTTGACGTAACCGCAAAAGGAAATTAATCACATCCTGTGCCTATATGAATATAGACAGATTATTTTTATGGGCTACACTTCCACGAGTGTAACCGGCTTCTCTGTCCGCGCATGGCTGCTAGTGTGACTTTAAAAAACCCTTCATTTTAAAAGCAGACAATCGTCCTGGGATTATCTGCACAGCGTCCCTGCAGGTAGTGGTGCACACATGAGCAGCCATGACTGCTGTACTCCATGCATCCATGTGGTGTAAAAGGCCCTATAGGCGGTGGTAGCCATACAGTATCCTATACAGGGTCCTACACGACGTGCACATAACAGAAGGAAAGCTTTATGACACAAAATATACTATATTTAACCAAACTGATGTGCTGCATGAAACTATCCTCAACTTATTCCTTATCTAAAGGATTCCTAATTAACACGTTTGTCTTTCTTTATCTTCCAGGAGAGCGGAGAGAAAAGGGATCATCTCTCTTTTTTATTTTTTGTTCCTTTTGAGTTTACTTTCACCTCATCATCTACATCATCGCCCCATTATCAGACGTCACCCATAAACTTTCAACGATGCCGTCCAACACCGTCACCACCACCACCACCACCACCACTGCATTCAAAGGCTCCGACTACAGCGATCCGCCCGGAAAGAGAATGGTAAGCAACACGTGAAATGTGAATCTGGCTCCAGGTGTTTGAGACTCCTCTGAAGCTCCGTTTGTTGCTGAATGAACCGCGGTTTATAGACGGTTGTGGCTAGTGGCTTCAGAGAGCTCATGCCATTGGTTTTGAATGACTTGAGCTGATCTGTTGATTAATATTGGATTTCAGTCTCCATCACTGCAAAATGCAATTTTTTTGAAAGCCCTCAAACTCTGCAGATTTAAAAAAGGAGATTAGTCCCTCCTGTGTTTATCCAGCAGCAAAGATGCAGTGCCTTCTAGTCCTGAACTATCGAGTGCATGTGTGCATGTTTGCTCATAGTACCGTTTGTTAGCATTACTGATGTCACATGCTCCTTTAAACTCGTCCCGTTTTATGAATGGAGTTGATCAATCTCTGCCATTTAAGAGAGACTGGAGCCATATTTGTACTGAAGGATCCAACAGCCTGCGGAGAGCCATGTCACCTGTTATGATGCAGACAGACGTGGAGGCTGTGGCGAGATGCAGCTGTATTATGTGATGTCGCTGTTGGAACGGTGGTCGGTGACGTGGGCGTTGGCTGGTGTAGGTTGGAGCTGGAACAGCTCTACAGCCTTTTTATTTTACTGGGGGGGTGGGGGGGGGGGGATCCGTCCTCTTCTACGTTCCCATTACACAGTACTGCCCCTTAGTCTTGTTGCCTGGCAACAGACATTGCCTTAAATAACTGGCTACCCAGACAGAAATAGTGCAGATATTGACAATGTAGTAGGGTTCACTCGAGGCAACAACAACAACAAATCAGATTTCAGCCTTTACTGTTCTTATTTTTTCCTCTTCTTCTCTCCAGAAAATATGAGGGTGAAGCTGCGTGTGAAAATGGCGTGTGTTATTTCCGTTCAGTGTGTCTGAGGGGTTGGGGATTGAGCGGCGTGGCGTATGTAGGCTGTTCCTGCACAGATAGCCGAGCCCACTGAATTGTGTCACCCATGTAAGTGGTTCCTGAATGAGGCTGCACACCAGGCTGCATTCAAAATGTGCTATTATCTATGCAAATTCTGCCACCCTGTAAGAGAAAAAAAGCACCAGCCTCTCTATTAGTAATCAGAAAATGAACCGCCAGCATCTGCAAAACATCCTCTCACAACGCATCCATATCTACATTTAAAATGACCTTTTAGCAGCTCGGCGGTAACCTGTCTTCATATCCAGAAATTCACCGATGAATATTCTACGATGACTTTTCTAGCAGGATTTATCAATTATAACCAGCTATTATATCAGCTACTCTGATCACATCTTTCTCTTTATGCAAATCAGGTCATCACCCTGGGACACTAATAGTTGATGATTTATTCCATTTTAGCAGCAAACACTGTCAACAGAGAGAGAAGGTGATGAGATTTCACATTTACAATGCAAACCGTGACCTGTGAGATTGAAAGTTTAGGATTTTAATTAAACTTATTGTGTTATTTATTGTGTCAAACCCACATGGACTGATTACATCTTCTGGTCCAAATGCTATACTATTTAGATGTACAAAAACAGCAGTTACAGATGCTAACCTTATTATATTTAGATGTTGACGCGTTTTGAAAGCAGTGATTGATCCGAAAAACAAATCTATATTCTTAAAATTAAATGCAGAAAAGACATGCTGGTGTAATGAATGTAAAGGAAGTGTGCGTGCCTTCAACTGATGTTTTTATAAAGTGATACAAAGATTGGCAGCGAAGGTCATTATTACAACTGCATGACCACTATTACACAGGAATACATCACTGACTGCTCCGTAGCCAGGACAGCACAGTTATCAATATCATGTTCAAATTCACCATGTTTCCAGATAGTTCTGAGATAATGTTCTCAAGTAGCAGCGGTACTGAGGTACTGCACCTGCCCCGATCTCCGTTACCTTTCCTCTGTAATTAAGTCACTGGATTGAGTTGCTGCATCATCATTCATTAGTCAAATAGAGAGTCATGTAAAAGTTGTCTTCTGCCACGTCATCCCGCGCCACAGCGCCCAAGATTAAAATTAAACCACTTAACAAGTTAGCAGAGGAACTCCTTGCAGAATGCCTTACAGTGCAGAGAGCTCATTTATCTTTGAGGGAATCTCACGTTCAATACTGAAGGAATTTAATAAGGACCCAGTCCTCCACCCCCCACCCCAGCTGTCAGGAATGGCCTTGCAATCTCATTTGCATGCAGACCTGGTGCTGGTGGTCCTATTCAGTCAATATTGAAACTCAAAGCATCTACATTAGGATCATCTTTTCTCCCATCAACCCCAGGGGTACTTGGTGGTGGCGGACATGGGGCTTTGTTCACGGGGGTAGACAGTTTTATTAATCAAAGGGAAATTGCAGAAGGAGGAAGGTGGGGGTCGGTCAACGTCTTTGTAGCGGTGTCAAGTGGGGGTTGTCTGTGGAAGGTCAGCGTTGCGTCCGTGGAGCTTTCACTTCAGCCGGTTTCAAAGGGAACACGCTCTTCAGTTTCTATCTGTGTCATTGTCCACTCAGCCAAAGACACTCAAAGACCCGCTGGAGTCCCCCGCCAAATGTTCAAGTGTTTCACGGTGCAGGTTTTGTGTGCGTCCTGCAGATCTAGGATCACTTCTGCTGAACCTTTGGCTGAGGTGAAAACCGCCACTTAGCCTACTGTATGCACAAGTACAGTTGGTCAACACCTGGAAAGAGGCGTATGTGCATTGAGGCCTGAAATGTAAATCTGACATTCCCATAGGAGCACTGTTGGTTGGATTATTACAGTTTACCGAGTCTAAGTCATGATGTGTTGTTAACAGGGTGAAAGCACAATACGGGACATGGACCTGACCACAGAGGAGAAGTCGGCTAAAAGTAGTGCCTCTTGTAAAGCCGGCAAGCCTGGAAGAAAGCGGAAGCAGTTATCAGTGAGTGTTGATCAGACACACAGCACCACATCCATCCTTGCATACTTGGTTATTGTCACCCGTTTTACAAATATATAGATAAATATCGCTCATAGTCAGGATGAGGGTTCATTTTAAACACATTTTATTTGTTTATTTATTGGATCACTAGTGCCTTTTGTGAAATCATTCTAATGTCATCCTGCTATTGAATAGGAAGTGTGTGTGTGTGTGTGTGTGTGTGTGTGTGTGGGGGGGGGGGGTGTAATCTTTAAAATATGGAGATAATTAGTGCATAGATATGAAACGTGACAGAAATAGCTAAACAATATTGAAGTGATGTCAGATTACACAAACTCTCCGGGATGGGAGGGCGTTTCAGATGCTGCTTGACCACTTGGGTTGGTGGACGACGGTCTATTAGCCTTCAACCAGCTGAGGAATCTTAACCTTTCATAACCGACAACTGGACATAATGTTCACTTGATCAACCAAAGGCGGTTGTTTGGAGGCGGGTCAGCTCTCTTTTTGACATTGTTCTTAAAAATTAGCACAATAGTGATTGCCTTTGAGGGGAAACTGTCTAAAAGTGTACACTGTGATCTCATGTCCACTAACACCACCACCAAGTGTCATGTGAACGAGTTTTAACAGTCTCAAGTCTGGCAGGGTGGGCTTCTCAAAAGTCTTGGGGAACATTGCAAGTGTGTGCAAATTTCAGTTTTTGTTGTAATGATTTAAAAACATTGACATGTCTGCACAAGATGACGCCCATCAACAGCCTCTGTACCAAACAGAAAGACTTTCAGAAACACCACATGTACTACAACGTAAAACATCACTACGCACAACAAACTACATCAACACCATTTTAAAGTTTGTCTTTTTCCGTTAAAAGCCCCGATTTAATAACAACTCCTGGACCAACTTGTACCTGGGTATTTTTTTTTCCCTTAGATGTTATCATTTGAATAAACAATAATAAATTGATTAACGTGATGCTTTAAACATCACGTTAATCAATTCTCATTGTGATAACCACAAAAAACACCAAAAGCAGGATCGATGTTGTGTGGTAGGGAGGGATGTTTGCTAGTCTGTGTCAGTGTGTATTTATAGCAGCTGAGTGGTGCTGCCAGGAAAAGATAAAGAAAAGTTATATTCAGAATCAGCGTCTCTGAGCCAGTGTTTTCACAGTCGTGGGGGATTGACACCACATGTGACAGATGCTCTACTGACAAAGGTGTTCCGTTATTCTCCTCAATGAGTACAAATGTACTTGTTATGCTGTCTATAAGGCTTTTCTTCTAAGTCTGAATCCTGAGGACACTTGGATGTGGATTAAATGTTGCATTTCGTATTATTAAATATCAGTCAAAGCCGGTGAGTAGCTGTTAATAGTTGTACAACACAAGTGTGACTGCGTGAAAAACGGAACCCAAATCAAGCATCTATTCATTCACCTCAGGTCACACGGTTTTAGATTTCATGTATTAACTGACTTGCTGCTCTGGACCATCATGGATACAGGCTGTAACATTCATTTTATATATATATATATATATATATATATATATATAAACATGCTTCATAGCAGTGAAAGACAGTTTTTCATTCAGTGCATCTGCTTGTCTCGTGAATATGATGCATTGTTTGGCATCCGGTGCAATTCATTATCATCCTACTTACTCATTACTGTATAACCAAATAGCCAAGTGAAATCATGACTAATTATATCACATACTACATACTATAGCAACCAGCCAGCAGTCTTACAAATATTCTATATTATATTTGAAATTTCCCCTCGAGATCAATTAAGTATCGATCTATCTAAATACATTTGTAATTTTAAGAATCAAGAACACTCATTTCAACAATATGATCTGGCTCTTTAATGGTGAAATGCTCCACGATGTTCACCAGGTAGTCGCTCACTGTCTGTCTGCTGTTTGGTGTGAAGCATCATCAGCGTACAGTATGACGAGCACAATGCTCCACGATGTTCACCAGGTAGTCGCTCACTGTCTGTCTGCTGTTTGGTGTGAAGCATCATCAGCGTACAGTATGACGAGCACAATGCTCCACGATGTTCACCAGGTAGTCACTCACTGTCTGTCTGCTGTTTGGTGTGAAGCATCATCAGCGTACAGTATGACGAGCACAATGCTCCACGATGTTCACCAGGTAGTCGCTCACTGTCTGTCTGCTGTTTGGTGTGAAGCATCATCAGCGTACAGTATGACGAGCACAATGCTCCACGATGTTCACCAGGTAGTCACTCACTGTCTGTCTGCTGTTTGGTGTGAAGCATCATCAGCGTACAGTATGACGAGCACAATGCTCCACGATGTTCACCAGGTAGTCACTCACTGTCTGTCTGCTGTTTGGTGTGAAGCATCATCAGCGTACAGTATGACGAGCACAATGCTCCACGATGTTCACCAGGTAGTCGCTCACTGTCTGTCTGCTGTTTGGTGTGAAGCATCATCAGCGTACAGTATGACGAGCACAATGCTCCACGATGTTCACCAGGTAGTCACTCACTGTCTGTCTGCTGTTTGGTGTGAAGCATCATCAGCGTACAGTATGACGAGCACAATGCTCCACGATGTTCACCAGGTAGTCACTCACTGTCTGTCTGCTGTTTGGTGTGAAGCATCATCAGCGTACAGTATGACGAGCACAATGCTCCACGATGTTCACCAGGTAGTCACTCACTGTCTGTCTGCTGTTTGGTGTGAAGCATCATCAGCGTACAGTATGACGAGCACAATGCTCCACGATGTTCACCAGGTAGTCACTCACTGTCTGTCTGCTGTTTGGTGTGAAGCATCATCAGCGTACAGTCTGACGAGCACAACCTACGTTCTGAAAACAGCTGAGTGACACAGCTGCATTTGACACTGATGAGAGCAAAAGGTTGTGGACTGCAAAACTAGAACAAGGCCCTGAAACAGAAAGCGGTCCGTGGAGCTGAGGCGAACTGCATCACTGGATGATAACTACATGTGTGTTTGTCGGTTCAGTGATTGGAAGTGATGTCTTCCACATTATACATGATAGCTGTAATAGATTAGGTAGTCAGTGTTTCAATATGTCCACTCTCTGCTCGTCTGAGCTGCCTGATGTACTGACTGTGACCTTTGACCTCTGGCAGGGGCAACATGTAGTTCACTAGGTCACTAATATGTTGCATAATTCTTTCAGTGGCAGTCGTGTGTACCGTGTGTGTGTGTGTGTCACTTGAGTTTGCGTGCGTCTGGCTTACTGTTTGCCTGAAACTCACACAAACACACAAACCACTAACTCTTTTTCCAGTTATGAATATTAAACTGTGGATTTGTTGTTTTCATTCTTCGTGTCAACCAGATTAACTGGAGTGCTGCTGTTTGAATGAGTGCAGCTCTTCAACATTCACAGGTCATTTGCTCTCGTTTACAACAATGATGAAGTCATTAGAGTTTTGTGGCCTGCCAGGAATGCTTTAAATAAAGGTTGGCTTTATGAAGTATGACTTTGGATGTTTATTCTGCATCTTTTTAGTAGCATAATTGGCATCACATTCATTACGCAGACGGTCACATTAAGCTCGTTCTATGTTGTGTTTTCTTATTCGCCCTGAAAGGATGAGATTACATTTGCCCTTTTAGCTTCAGGCACAGGGTCTTTGGGTTTATTAAACACCGTCCGCTGAACGACAGGTACCGCCTGAGGCACTGCTGTCGCCCGCCTTTAATGCTGTACCTACATGTCCCGGAGATGAAAGCTCCACCGCCGCTCTCATCACTGATGTCAGTGTGATCTCACAAGACATGCTCCACTTTCTGCTCCCAGTTACCCAGGAATGGGATCGTCTGAGGAAGTGTGTTTTTCTGGCTATTTTTAGCACATTTATTCAAACTTGTGTAGTTGAAACCAAACTTTTCTATGTCAGTTGTAAGAAAGTGTAAGAGCTGAATACCTACCACCGTAAACTGCAGCTTTAGACAGGTCAGCACTCTTTTAAAGTCACTCCTCTGCAAAAGAATGAAATACTTTAACTGGGCGGAGAGAGAGAAAACGGCGTCTTTGTTGTCAAACAGCAAACATTCTTGACATATTTCCATGCTGCTGTAATAATGAATGTGAGACTACAGGAAGCTCAGAGGTGTACCCGATGAACTCTAATGTAATCCCTGGCTCGCTTGCAAGTTAATAGCTGTACGGCAGATTTACTGGCACGGCTTTGAAGTTTACAACTCAACAGTGTAGTTTAACAGAACTGAATGGGAAATGACATAATTCACTGGCTAATAACTGTAGAACATGAGCTACGGGTTTGATTCTTTCCTGATAGAGCGGAGAGGATTTGAGGGATGAAATTAAGCTTGTCTAATATGAAATGAATGAATGCTTTAATTTATATTTTATGTCAAATAGCCCATTGAGCTAACGGAGACTGAGGAGTGCTTATCCTCACTCTGATGGTGCCAGCTGTTTTATTGTTGCCATGTTATTTTCTCTGCCTGCTGGATGGTTTGTTGTCTTCCCTGAAAGGTTTGGTGTATTTCACAGCCAGCTACGGTGATGTGGCACAACTGACTGTTCAAAGCATCATATCCTAACATTCTGCTACAGCAATAACAACCTCTAAACCTCTAAGGTTGCCAGTGTTAACATTTCAACCTCTTCCTCCGCCTGCAGGTCGAGAGCTCGGGCTCTCTCAGAGGCATTGTGGGTGTGGGCAACAGCTACACTGGGGTGGGTAGGCCGTCCATGGCACAGGTCCACAATGGAGATGTGGGCGGGCACAGAGACAGGACGTCCGACGCCTGCTTCCCCAAACAGGAGAAGAGGGAAGTGGAGAACGGGATCCCCAGAGACCCTCCCTCCTGCCGGGCAGAGGACAGCTCCGAGGGTCAGAGCCTGAATCCGTCCCCGGAGAACGGATTCCTGCTCAGTCGGGAAGACCAGGACTCTGAGAAAGACAAGGACGACGGCCTGCCGACGCCGTGCAAGAAACGAGGGAGGCGGAAACTGGAGCGGCCGACAAAATGTGAGTTTTTTCTTCTTCTGGTTGTTTGGCTCGGCTATCTTTTGATCTGCCCTCTGTGGACACAGCAGGGGAAGACATGTGACTAGTACATGATGTTGACTAAACAAGTGTAAAGGGTGTAAGACTGACTGATGATGCGTGCCACGGACACGGCCAGGATTAGTAACACTGAGGCTAAAAGTGTTGCATCCATGCTGCTGCCAGGAAGGAAAGGCAGGAGTAAATATTACAGCTGCAGCGTAAATCACACATATAATATTTATACGGTACATATTAAACTGAATGTTATGCCTCTTGAATGACTGTGTGGCTTACCTACATGCTTTCAACATGTACTACCAGCTACATTGGAATGTGCAATTAAAAATATAATAAATTAAAACAGGCTACTGGACCCTTCGCTTCGCATGGAGCCCACACTGTCACTAATGCTCTCACTGAACAAATATCAACCCATTTGTGGAAAAACAAAAAAGGGATTAGAGAGAAGCAGATAAAGGTCTGAAGGATATATCCAGCATGTCAAACGTGTAAAAGTGAAGCATCAAGACAGGAGGAAATGAACTGAAGGAACAACACTGTTCCTGTAAAGTCAGGTCTATATTCACTGAAACAATCACAAAAAAGCAAAAGCAGCGTGTGCACATTTAAAAAAACATATCTCTGATCACGACTAGACACATAAATAATCAGGACTAGTTCAAAATCCCCCAAAACTGCCAGAAAACGAGGAAAGTCTGAAACGATGGTATGAATCCGCCGGTTGTCGGACCCGGGTCGGAGCTGGCTGAAGCAACGGTCGGCCAGTCTGCATTCGATGGTATAAATCACGGGGCACTGTTGGGAGCCGACAGGTAGTTTTTTAGTTAGGAGATTAACAAATTCACCGAGCCGCCCCTCCACTCTCTGCTTTTTTTGTCCTATCGCTGCCTTTCAGCCACGTGTCTCTGCTGCTCCTCTCTCAGCCTCAGAGACACTGGCTATGACCTTGATGAGGAGTGCAGTAAATAAAGCCAGGGGAGGAGCAACCGTCTCCTGGCAACCAGCCTCTGTTGGGAGTTGGCAGGTCTCTGTTGTGGCCGCCTCCCCGTCGGGGGCCCTGCCAGGTGGATGGCGTCATGCCCAGAGCTCTTTAGAAACTGAGTCTGCACTCTGTATTCACCTGATTACTGTGTCTCGGATCTGTTACTATACTTTGAAGCAGATATCTGGGATAACCCTGTTAGCCTTCTTTGTAAAGGGCTAGAAACGGGTTTTCCCGAACCAGGTCTGCAACTCTGCTGCCTAATCTTTGTTTGGCTCCGATGCTGCTCGGCTCCAGTATGATACAGTGGTGAACACAAAGCACACGACAAACATCTGAATGTACAGTTTCACCTGAACGTTTCCAACGGTGTTCCCCAACTGTTTGACAAATCTGCGTAAACTTAACGACTTAAAGGTTCTTCGCTGCTATTTAAATGCTCTGAATAAGTAAAGTCGAGTAACGTTTCCATGAGCACAGACTGATGTCGCTCTCCCTCTGTGTGTGTTGTATATGAGCCTCTCCGTTCTGTGTTGACGGAGCCCGTCTGGCCCGTGCATGCTTTAAATGCATGTTCATGAATGTTAGCCTAGCCCACTGGCTAGCTCATGGCCACCGTTCTGCACTGCCCTTAGACAGGGGTTACAGCTGTGTGCATTATAGAATAGAAATTGCATGTTTTTGTTTTTTATCACAATGGAGCTTCAACATGATTATATCAACGTGGCATCATGACTTTTCGTAAATATACACGCCACTTCCTGTGGCGTGTTATCCGTACGCAATTCGAGTTATCCGCGTGTATGTGTACGTTCTGAGGGAAACGACCCATCACATCCGCGTGTATGTAAACGCCCTTTAGGGTTCAGCGTTGATAAACACGTGAAAAGGCGATTGTGCGTAGTGATAACACGCCATAATGGCATATGAGTTGGCGTGTCATACATACGCCACTTCATGAGATCAGTCTGATTATATAGACAAACTCAAGCTTACCAGACTTGCAGAAATAAATTAGAATACATTGCATCCAACTCTCACAAAGGATCTCACAGAAATCCCTTTCATCCTGACTGACAGGCTTCATGCCATCTAAGCTTAACCTTTAACTGAGCAGTAGCTACAACAAACACTTTTCATCTCTAAGTGAACGACCACGTTTAAGCACAGCGACACTCGCAACATAACGCCTGACGCTTCAAGTCACTCTTAATAAGCCGTTTTAAAATGTCAGTTCAAACTTAGACACACAGGATGTGTCTTTTGCCTTCTCAACTGCTTGGAATCAACAGAAAGAGGAACTAAGCTGTCACCATTAGCAGTTCTAGCCACAAAACCAGAGGAAAGACTAGATTAGTGGGCTGTCGGGGGTCCGCAGGTCCCTTAAGACCTGCAGCAGATGTTTAAGATGTTTTTGTACTTCAAGGCTGCAGGCACTGGCAGTCACGTTACAGGGTTAGGGGGTTAAGGTTAGGGGTTAAGGTTAGGGGTTAAGGTTAGGGGGTTAAGGTTAGGGGGTTAAGGGGTCAGGGTTAGGAGGTTAAGGTTAGGGGGTTAGGGTTAGGAGGTTAAGGTTAGGGGGTTAGGGTAAGGGGGTTAAGGTTAGGGGGTTAGGGTTAGGAGGTTAAGGTTAGGGGGTTAGGGTTAGGGGGTTAAGGTTAGGGGGTTAGGGTTAGGAGGTTAAGGTTAGGGGGTTAGGGTAAGGGGGTTAAGGTTAAGGGGTTAAGGTTAGGGTTAAGGGGTTAGGTAGGAGGTTAAGGTTAGGTTTAGGGGGTTAAGGTTAGGGGGTTAAGGTTAAGGGGTCAGGGTTAGGAGGTTAAGGTTAGGGGGTTAGGGTTAGGAGGTTAAGGTTAGGTTAGGGGGTTAGGGTAAGGGGGTTAAGGTTAAGGGGTTAAGGTTAGGGGGTTTAGGTTAGGGGGTTAAGGTTAAGGGGTTAGGGTTTGGAGGTTAAGGTTAGGGGTTAGGTTTAGGGGGTTAGGGTTAGTGAACACAGTGCAGGATGGATCGTTTGTTGTTTGCAAGTTGCACACACAGATTTGCTGTCTGTGAGTAATATCCGATGCCGATGAGACGCTGAAACAAAATTTATTGGATCAAACTAATGTGGAGGATTAAGAAAATAAATGGCATACTGTAACAATTGCAATTTAGTAAACAGGCCGGCTGCAGAGCATTATGGAGCAGACTGTAGCAGAAAGCAGCAGGAGGGGGCACGTGCAAGCTTTTTAAAAAAAATCCTTCAATTCTGATTACATCAGCAAAACCTGCCCACAGTACTGCCAGGAGTTTTTAAGTGCAAAACCCACCACACTGTACGATACCTCGATTGACTTTAAATGTACTTAAAGAAACATTATACATGCAGGGAGGTATGAAACGAGTTTGAATAGAGGGAGCGTTGGTATATTCATCTCGCAGGGGCAAGTCCTTGGTGGGGGGGCAGTGTGGTAGATCGATACGTCCAGCTAAACAGGGTTTCTGTTATCCATCTGGAGGGCACAGGAAGGATACGAGCTCCGGCTGGAGTGGAACGGAGCTCTAGCAATACGAGAGCTGGAACCCGCTCAAACTGGCAAGGTATACTCTCTGTGGGCAGCATTAGCCAGCTCCCCTCATAAACTCATTGACCTTGGCAGCCTGCACCGCCTCGCCGATTTGTTATATAGTCACTTATTCCCGATGAGAACAAGGAGACCAGGAGAGAGGGCAGGGAGGAGCAAAGGGGCTCAGCTGCACATGGAACCAACTTGAAGAGGGTGCTAAGAGTGCGGACTATTGTTTGGACAGGTCTGTAGGGTCCTTCACTGAAAGCCGGTGTTGGCTGTGCAGAAAACATGCCATCAAAAGTTGTTCTTAGCCTCTCAGGACTCAAGTGTTATGATAGTGTTTGGGCTTCGACGCTGCAGATCGTCGCAGTGCCATCGTGCTAATTTAAGGCACAGCTGCTTGAATGAAGCGACGCTCCACTGGTGTCACATCAAAGTCTGGGCACAGCAACAAACGCTTTGATTGAAAATTAAAAACACTGTGAAAGTAATACCAGAGGTGTTGATTTCAGCTTCTTCGACGATGCTGATTTGCTTCCTAATCCTGTTTTTTCTACCACTGCTGCTTTTCATGACTCACAGATCCCGACACCGCTATCTCTGTGTTTCAGTTGGGTTGTATCCACGCTCCCTGGCTAACCCTCGCTGCTCTGCTGGACACCACATGCCCCTGTTGTTGTTGTTTTAGACCTCCACATCCTAAATCATGGCCAATTAAATGGGAAATCCCAACTGGAGCTTTTATTGTGTTCAAGACATTTTTATTAGACTGCGGTTTCAGTGAGTTTCACCAAATATTTCTGTGCTATTTTCGATGATCTTCGCCCTGCTGCTGTACCTCTCGCCTCTGGTTTGGCAACTTCCTCTATATATACACATGAGCATTTCCTTTCTTGTGGAAAATGTGTCCTTACTAAGACACTGCTGATGTACTTCAAGAGTCCTGAATCTTTTCAATAAGTCAGTGTCGCAAGAAGCATTTACATCATTTACTTAAAAGTAGCAGTATAAGAATTAAAACAAATACTCCATTCCAGGTAAAAGTCCTGAATAAAAAAAAGTCAAAGTCTTTAATACAAATGGCAGAAAGTGTTTTTATTGTTAACATGTGTTGATCATTAAATCTGTAAGTGATTAGTAATTTGAACAAGTTTGTATGCTGACATGTTGTACAAATATACTGTATGTAGTCTGTCAGTCATTCATTAGAAGTATAGAAGTCGCAGAAAATGTACTAAAGTACAGGTATTTAACAAACAAGCTTACCTCAAGGTCCATTTAGCAGCTGGGGCTTTCAGTCTTATCACATGACCTTCATCAGCAGATTGAATTTGCCCAGTTGTCATGGTGGTATTAGGGAACACCTATCCATGAAGTATTTAAAATCTTTGGTAATCTGTGACATTTCGGTCGATGAAGATCATGTCATATGACGGAAAGCTCCAGAACAGCTAATAAATGGACCTTAAAGTGAAATTATATTGTAATCCTGTTTCTGGTCAATTTTGTAGGCCCTGCCACCATTTTATGTTCCAAAATACAATATACTGCAGCAAGAAATATCGAATCAAAGAGTACAAAATAACAGTCTAAAATGATAAAAAAAAAAGGTGCCAATGAAAATATATACAATCAGTATGATTATAACAATATAAACAGGTTAATAGCAGTATCACATCTGAAGTATAGGTAGAGAACGTGGCTAATACCGACTAGTCATGATTATGTCCATGATATTGTACTTAATGTCTCATTATTGCCTCATGTCTTGATGATGTTCAGGCTTTGGAGATCATATACTGTACGGTCCCGGAGTCACAGGCAAGTGAGTCAGTACGTGGTTGCCTCTGCAGCTCCATGTTAGCGGGCGTAGGAGGACCCGTGCTTATAGCAACCAGCTGTGTGTTGCATGAAGGGGGGATATAAGGTCAGAAGGGTGACATTTGCCAAAGTAAACCTGGCCTGTCTTCACACTGATCATAAACTGGGCAGCCACTCCAAACCCTCTGGGTTGCATCAAATCCTCACATGGCACCTGAGCACACAAGCTCCCATGATCACAACCATTTTTACTTACTTAACTCGAGTCAGTATCTCAAAGTAGTTGTATGAATGTGACTTTAATTTGATCAAACATGTACTTAATGGGATGAGGAGGAGGGTGAGCTGAACAATTTGTGTTCATAAATGTGTCATGTGGGTCATCCATGAACGCGAGGCACTTCGGTCCAACGTAGGAAGATAACCGATGTGGTCATTTTCCACTCTCTTATAAATGATTCAGGCCATCCATTGTGTCGCTGTCTTCTCTCTAGATGTGGAGCACAAGGAGGAGGATGGGCGTGATGCAGTCAAGACCGAGGTAAGATTTCTGCTCAGTCTTTTCTTTCTGTGGCTGCTTACTCTCAAAGGTGTCTCTCCTACTTGCCAGGGCTATAGGTTCCCGTTTAGGGGGAATTACTGTTTCCTCACAACTGCGAACCCTGTGCTTGCCAGCGTGATGAATGTCCTGGTGCAGCTTGAACAGAAGCAAAAGTGCTTCTTTGAGTAGAACAGTCTAGTAACTCCATCATGTTGTAAATACATCAACCCACGCAGCAGAGAGTAACTTTGTCCAGTTACTCTCCTGATTCTAGTCCAGGTTGTGTGCTCGAGGTGAGGTTTCCATGTTGTTTTGTATGATTAGAGTTCGGCACGAATTGTTCGGAAATACATTTGTTTTCTTTCTCAGAGTTAAATGAGAAGATGAAGGCAATTCGCCTCGCTTAGCATAAAGACTGGATATAAGGGGAAATGGCTAGCCTGGCTTTGTCCAAAGATAGTCTGGGACGTTTGTTCCCTTTAAAAAAGGAACATTTTGTTTTATAGGCTAATTTGCTTTGTTGCAGAGAGTTAGATGCCAGTCTTATATCTTTCCATAGGTTATGAAGATGGAGCCTGTTAGCTTAGCATAACATAGTGACTGGGAACAGAGGGAAACTGTTAGCCCCCTACCACCACCCTTGAAGTTCACTAATGAAGATGAACCCGTCTTTTCTTCTTCCTCTCTCATCAAGAAAGTGAAATAGCGTATTGTTGTCCTTTTGCTGTCTTCTCTCCCACAAAGAGCTTGCACTGAAATAATCTGTATCTGCACCATTGAAGTTTTGCATAGTTGCCCATCTTCAGGGTCCAGACAAACTGAGTAGTTCTCTAGCCTTTGGACTTGTGAAAGAAATGGTACCTAATGGTGAATAGATTTGAAATATCAAATACACTTGGGAGCTATATTGAATCAGTTGGTGCTGGTGACCTTGATACTGTTTGCCAGATAGTTGTGATAAGACCCTTTGGCATCATTCCTTGCTGCATGCTAAATCACAAGCTGATGGCACCATACGGCACACCAACATGTGAGTCATCATCTTTTTAGAAATTAGGCATCCCCATCGCCTCAACTGCAATTACTCACTTGTTGAGTCTGTCTCTAGTGACGGACTGGAAGCACAGATTTACCACGAATCTGGATGCTTCCTAATGAGAAAAAGGAAGAATAATAAGTAGCTAACTTTTTTTTTTTTTTTTTTAACACCTTAAACAGGGAGGTCGAGACAGGAGGGGAGTTGGTTGGGAGATCAGCCTTCGTCAGAGGCCCATGCCCAGAATAACCTTCCAGGCTGGTGACCCTTATTACATTAGCAAGAGGACCAGGGAGGAGTGGCTGGCCAAGTGGAAGATGGAGGTGAGTACCCCAGCTCTGTCCCAGCCACCGTAGATTACAGGATCAGGCGTGGACTAAAGCTGCAAGGGCCAAAGACAGGGCGTGTGGTGCATTAACAGCCAAGTGTATTTGATGGGTCATTTGATATCTCATGAAGGTACCATTTATTTCAGTTGATTTCCAGGGCCTTTGTCTCAGTTGGATCCTGCATTTCCTGACTTTGTTTTTGAGGAAAATGTCTCGACGTGATTCAAGGTTGCCGACATTTTCTGTGATGACAAATATTTCCATTAAAACTTTCCACATAAATGTAGAGCGATAATAAAACACGCTTGTTCTCAACCTTGAAACAGTAGATGACAAAACAATCTCACCACAAGATTTACAACAGCTATGAAATGGACATTTTGGTGAGATTGTTTTGCCAACTTTTCAAGAACAACCGACAACTAAGCAAGCTCCATCTACTCTCCTCATAGTCAATTCAATGGAAAACTACAAAATCAAGGACCTTGCCTCATCAATAAACCGGTATATCTTCACTGCATTCAGAATGATCACACAGCACGTCTCAGCAAATGCAGTCCCTCCTACTGCAGCATGATGCTCAATCCTATAACACGTTGCTCAGTACTTAGTGATGTCAAATATGACTGCTGGTAGTAATGTGATGTAGTGCAACTCCATGTGCGAGTTACATAACGAAGAGTCTCCGTAGTATCAACATGGGCTCTTCCATTCCTTGTGCCTGTCCGCCCCCTGTGCTCCACTCTGGAGCAGGCTCAGAGAGCCGCCATAAAAATGTCTCCAGGGAGGAAATATTGCCAAATTAGCAGGACATGCCGGGGTCCCACGAGTGAAATGCCGTAAAATAGGAGGCAAGCAGGCAGTCCACATTTCCTCGGTTCCACCTTTTCTTGAGTGTGCCTGTTTTCCCCCCTTTTTTCATCTGGCGTATGGCAAGCTTTGATCTCATTTGCACAAAGACTGATTTGTTTTGGCATCAAAGCCCTTTTCCTGGGGAGAAATATGATGCATGGCTTTCCTGCTCTTCACACACAGCTTTGCTGTTACATGTTTCTGCAGCAGGAAGGACACGGTGGCTGAAAGGGTTAATGCTGTCTTGCACTTCTCCAGGATCTCTCTTTTTTTTTTTTTTTTTTATCTGCCTTGTGTTACAGTGGACTTCTCCGTCTCTCCCTCTCCGTTTCCCTCCCCCATTCTTCCCTTGACCCCTCCCCCAGCTATGGAAATGAACTCTGTGCTATGGATATGAGGGTGAAGATGAGGTTTGCAGCAAATTTCCAGCCCTGCTTGCAAGACAGCCTCTTGGCTCGCTGCCAACATTTTGCAAGTCCTCTCTAGCCAACCAGAATTCCTGTCGGCAATCACCTGACTCTGAATTCCCAGACAAAGAAATGTTCATGCTTTCTTTTTTTAAGCGATCTCTTCTACCCTGAGAGTGGGGGTGAAAAAAACTCAAGCCCCACACTGGATTATGAGGGTTGCGCGCTGGTGTGTATGGGTATGTGCACTGCATTGTTTGTTTGCTAACATGGAGGCATAGTGTGCATGTCTGATTAGCCTGCTTACGGCGGAGGGAATATGCTGACTTCAGGTATTTCCACCAGAGTTGTCGTGGACCATCTGCTCTGCTCTGCTTAAAGGGAAACAGTCTCTTTAAAAAGGAAGAGTGAGCAGGCTTTAGTCGTGTTTGGGGGGAAAAAAGTTGCTTGCGGGAAAAAAGTTTTTCCCGTGGGGTGAATATGTGCTGAAACTATTTCCTGTTTCATAGCAGCGCCTAGAAATGTCAGAGTAGGATCATTTTATTTTAGGTCAGATATATTTACCTTAAGAATGTGGCTGTTTTGTAAGAGCCACCATGATTTATAACATTTAACTGGGAAAAATGTGATTTTTGTAGGCCTTAAATCTCATTCTTTCCCTTTCATGATGTACTTTGTTCTGTTTGACTCATATTTACTATAGGAAGAGTTATTTGATAACTTGATTTTTTATTTTAAAGGGCTTTGAAGGAAGCAGAGAAGCCTATTGGAGCATGTTTAACAACTCCACTTGTGGATTCATGGGGAATCTTGTTTATGTATTCATGGCTGACTCTGTAATATTCCTAATTATCTCTTAAAAGGATGCAATACAATGAGAACCAGATGGTCTATTTGGGTGTGACCCCCCAAGGCCACTCGTGAAATACACAGGCTTTGTAGGGATCTGTGCAAAAATCAGGCTAATGAATGCAGTGGCCACATTGCTGCACAATATACCCTGCCACCAATGCATTTCCAGACTTTGCACTTTAACAGCATACTGTTTTCAAGGTGTGGGATCAGCTTTTGCAGCATTCCTGGTCTGATGCACCTCGAGGTGCCTACACCTGTCGTGACTCAAGGATGTTTTTATTGTTTGTCCGCAGTCCTGCAGCAGATAAACTTCAGTCTTTGCACTGAAGATATATGTCACTGTACAATCCATCAAAAAAGTCCCTGCTGCGTCTCTGCTGGTGTGCAAGAGAGACGACTGCATTCAAAGGTCAAACTCTTTTGTGTTGCTTCAAAGACTCACTGTCACATTGCTTGAGGAGTAAATGTTCAGTGATAGTTTATTTCATTTAACCTTTAATCTCTCCCCTCCCATATGTCTGATTTGATGCTTGTCCATGCATTACAAGCGAGTTTTCGGGGCTCACACACAACGGCGCTTCATCTCAACAACTGCACTTTTGACTCTTCGAGACGAAGACATTTCCTCGTAATGTTAACAGCCTTTTAATAGGCAGTTATGATCATATAAATGAAACTGAAGCTGTGCTGTAAACCTTTTCGTGAACAATAACAGCCAAGTTTGGATACTAAAGTATTATCTGCACACCCCAGGGACCAATATCACGTCTCTTTTTTTCTCCCTCACAATGCACTCCGTCACCCATTGAGCCCTCAGGCTATCATGCTGCACAGTCCTCTAAGTCAGATTATCTCTTACTGTGCACCCGACATGTCTCCACTGCCAGAAGCCTGTAGAGCTTCTGCTTTCACTCCACCATAACAAAATCCACCATGACGTCAGGACGGTGACTTAGCGTGGCTTTTCTGTTGTACTCATGTATAACGTAGTTGTTTCCAAAGGGGGCAAAGTGCAGATGTGTTCACTGTCTTGTTGTTTCACGGTTTTGAGATAATAATAATTTGCGTTCTCTCAATATTCATTATCAACGAGTCCCTTTAAATCACATCAAAATGGAACTGAATGCAACCTCCGCGTGTTAACCATTACTAGATCTCCTGCTGACTGAAACACACATTTGTTGTTCACACTGTAGTATTATCAGGGATCAGCGATCAGGATCAACTACCTGCTGTATTTAAACATCTCCAGTTTATCTGCTGTCATTTTTGGAATTTGCCTTCAGTGCGGCGTGACAGCGAGTGTAAGTGGTGGCATTTCTGAGCTGTCAGTGACGGGCAGGCGTGTGTAAATGATAAAGGCTGCATTGTGCTGCCTCCTTTCCTAGTTCCCCCTTTAGACTCGGAGGGCCTGTCTTGCTGGTGGAGCTGCACACACACTGTGAGGCCCCCAAAAGGGGGCATTTACAACTGGGAAGAAGTCCAGAGACAAATATCTGGTTCTTATAGCCACTGTACTTTCTCTCCTCCCCCCACTGGCATTTTCAGCGTCACTTTCTCATTGGCTAAGCGGAGAAGGAACCCTGGAGACAGCCTGACCCTAAACACACCAAATGGAGCACAGTAACAGTAGCTCAGTGGCTTTATTGTCACTTATAGATCAGTGCTTGTGATTACTGGTCACCACAGAAGCAGCATATTCAGAAAACGCCGCTTTGGAGTTATTCTCCGTCAGCACATTTCTTCCTGCGACTGCTCTCCTCGTTTGTATGATCATCGATGTTTCCCCCCGTACACATTCAGCAGTTTAATTGACATTTGTTAGTTTTTTTTACCATGGGGAACCAAACATCCCGGCAGGCTGTCGAACACTTACTCCAATGTGCTGGTGCTGGAGCCAAGAAGCCTGACACATATGGCAGAGGGCTTTGAAACATCCATCCAGCAGTACAGTACAGATATTTATAAACCACAGCAGAGCCTCTGATTGAAGAGCACATGTTTCTACTCTGCTGCGCTGAAAGCCCTCCCCGTGCATCTAAGCACCGCCTCCCCTTAAAGGCACTATTGTTTACGAGTCACACTGGGAGAGAGGACGGAGGGCTTTACTCGCTCCCAGTCTCTTTTTCTTCTCACACCCAGTCCACCTCTGGACATTTGCACAGTGTGTGAGACCTGAGAACCTGAGGAGGACGTGAGGAAAGTAAGCACAGCTGTGCAGCACTGCTCTCACGTGGAGCCTATAGAATGACTAACACGTGTTTACATACGGGACTGCAGATACACTGTGTATTCTGCAAGTGTGTGCGTGATTTGAAGGAAAAGAGGAAAGTTAACATGTGTGCCCATGTTGAGTCCTACCGTGTGTGTGTGTGTGTGTGTGTGTGTGTGTGTGTGAGGGAGAGAGAGAGAGAGAGACATCAGAATGAGTGCAGCTGTTGGGGATTTACTGTGAGAGGCTTAAATCCCGACGAGGTCTCGTCCTCTCTGATCGACCTAGCGGTTCAGTGTCAGGTACCACAAACCCAGTGAACTCTCCGCTGCAGCTCTAGACACTATAGAGTTACTGTATACCAGGCTGTTGATGAATGAGCCTTGCAGTCGGAGATAAAGTCATGTTTACAAAGGCTGTCAGGCTCCCACAATCAAGACTCTGCACTTACACAGCAGAGACGAGGTGCAAAGCCTGGATGTAAATGAATAAGGCCGTAATACACTGTTATTGAGAGTCCTGCATGGTGACGATACAGGCAGGCTTATGATTACATGTATTATATGATCACGTCGCTGCATTAATCGATTTCTTTAAATTAATAATTCAGTGACGAACCCACAGAGAATTCTTCTTTTGTTTTGGTTTTCCATTAAAAAATGATTTTACCTTCTTTTGGTTAACTTAGCGTTGCATGTTCGTTCTGAGTAAAAAACTACAAACTCAAGTATTCAAAGATGACACTAAATGCTTGGTCAGATTCTACTTTCCTTCTTTATGACTTATTTCCCGATTCATTTTGTCAATTTCACCTTCATTTCATTTTTCTGAGGTCGTCCGTTTTATTATGGCCTTATTCTTTCTATTCGTTTTAGAGTTGACCACTAATAAGTGGGAAAGGGTTTTTCCCAAAACCGCACCATTTGTAGATGAGTAAGCAGAAGTTTGACATGTTTCCCGATTTAACGGGGACATATTATGAAAAACAAACTACTTGTGCACAAACATTTGGCTGACTGGATTGCATACCAACCCACAACTGGTGAAATAAGACGACCGGTCGTCTTTTTCTGGAATGCCATTCAATGACTGGTTGAATATAATGACCCCCATCGAGTGTCTCCACCAGCGGCTCCAGAACTACATTTGCAAAGTCGCACCATATTTTCTCACAAGCTAATCGGAGCAGATGGCTTTACAGAAGTATTAACTGGAAAATGTTGATATCCCTTTAAATACTTTTTTCATTATGTTTTTATTTTACTGTGCATTTTTGTAAAAAGCTCTTGTGCAGCTATTTATATAAACTTAACACCTTATCTAAGAAGACCTGTCTCACCATCTCTCACCTCAACACTGCGCTGTGTTTCAGGCAGAGAAAAAGTCCAAACTGACGTCAGCAATGAACGCGATGAAGGATCCCGAGGAGAACGAAACAGAGATCCAGAAAGAAGAAGTCTCAATAATCAAGCACCCATCGCCTTCGAGCAGCAGCAGCAGCAGCAGCCTCAGTTGCACACTCAGTCACAGCCTCAGTATCAACAGCAATCACAGCCATCGCTGCCACAACAACAACAACAACAACATCAGCAGCTGCCTCAGCAGCAGCAGCCGCCGCCTCAGCCTCCACAGCAGCCGCCGCCGCCGCCCTCAGCAGCAGCCTACTGATCCCGCTTCCCCCACCGTGGCCACGACCCCTGAGCCAGTCGCCATCGGTGGTGGAGACAAGGCGTCCCCCAAGCCTGCAGACACTGAGCCCGAGTATGAGGTAAGGCAGTGATGAGTCATACTGATTAATGTGCGACTGTACACCAACATGATCTTACAACAGATCTCTGCTGGATTATTCCGTAAAGCAGCCATTTGGGAATGTATTCAACCAGTCAAGTCGTTTACATCAGCCTTGTGGAGAGACAAACTTTTACACAGCAAACATGTTAACTTTTAACAAACGTGTACTAAATGATGCAGAAGATACGGCACATTTACGTTTGATGTAATGTATCATAAAAATGTTAATGGTAGGTTTGTATATTTCACTCAACAAATATGGAATGTAAGACAATATTAAATAAATATACAAATAAATATGCCTTTATAAACCCTCAAATAAATGAGGCAATAAATGTATAAATACATTTCATCATAATTTCTATTAGAGCTGAAACTCTTAGACAAACATACAACCCGAAATGTTTATTTTAATAAATGATTTTATATAAACATATATATAATTTTTAGGGCAAAAACACCCTTTCAACTTATTGTAAGGGTTTCATTTCTTTGGGTTCTGGCCGGTTGACTGAGGAATTTGAGGAGGTCTGCTGGGGATTTGGGAAAAGTCATTTTTCACTTTGATTGCCAATAAAGCAAGTTGTTTTTGGGAGTTCTATTTTATCCAAATCGAGGGTCTAAGGATAGACACTGCCATACGCTGTACAGATTGCTAAGCCCCTTGTGGTGATATTGGTCTGTAAAACTGAATTGACTTTACTATCCCATGTAAAAAAACAAACTGAAACCGGCAGGATTCACAATAATGCCCAGACGTTAATAAAGAGTGGATGATTTCTCTGTTATTTTGGCTACAGGACGGTCGTGGTTTTGGCATCGGAGAACTGGTTTGGGGGAAGCTTCGAGGGTTCTCGTGGTGGCCAGGCCGCATTGTATCCTGGTGGATGACAGGTCGGAGCAGAGCTGCTGAGGGAACCAGATGGGTCATGTGGTTTGGGGATGGAAAGTTCTCAGTGGTGAGTGTGTAGAGACATCGTTAATATTGCTGTCAGGTGATTTTTAGATTTTTCACCCACAATTAAGCCAACAGCCTTTTCTTTGTATTGACATCCACATGCTCTATAATGTGCCTTTTTTGTTCTATTCGCTCCAGTTGCTCTTTTTCCACATAAACACAAAAGTCATCAATCCCCAAACACTATTTTTTACCTCCAGAACACAACTGTTCTGACAAGTAAACGATGACATGATTCTGTGTATGTTTACAGGTTTGTGTAGAGAAACTCATGCCTTTAAGTTCCTTCAATAATGCCTTTCACCAACCAACTTACAACAAGCAGCCCATGTACAAGAAAGCCATCTATGAGGTGCTACAGGTGAGTATAAGAGCAGTTCAAACAACCTGGTTCACTCATAATAAACTATTGGTTCAAACGTTGTAGAATAACCGCGTTTCTTTTAATGATGCATGTTTTAGTAAGGAAATATTAGACTTCTCATTTAGTGCTCTGTAAGAATTCCCAATATGCTGAGTTATTCCTCGAGGCCTTTCCTGAGCATCCATATACAGAGGCTGTTTGTGTACTGTCCATAAACAAGAAAAATATATTGTAATTCAGTGGTATTAGTACAGGCAGATACAAAAACTGCTATTTCAAAATAAATGCTTAGATGAGCAATAACGAGAAACCAATTATGATCCCTTTTTGGGCTAGCTGGTAGTTGAAGTATTTTGTGGAGACATTGCCCACACTGAATTATTTATTCGACGACCATTTCTGTAAGTATATGGAGGATGAACTTCAGTCATGAATGTTTTTTTAATGTGTTCGTAGGCGGCTAGCAGCCGGGCAGGCAAAGCCTTCATGGCCTGCCCCGACAGTGATGAGACAGAAAGCTCAAAATCTGTTGAAATGCTGAACAAGCAGATGATAGACTGGGCTATGACAGGATTCCAGCCCACTGGACCCAAGGCTTTAGAGCCACCAGAAGGTAAGAGGAAGTCAGCATTATGAAGATGAATGGTTGGACTTCTGCTACAACTGGGGTTCTCATAGAAAAATGTCAACTACAATCGTATTAAATCAAGCAAATGATTGAATTATTCGTCATGTGGCCTGTAATATGAATTTTCTGACACGCTGTGCACCCCCAGAGGAGCGTAACCCATACAAAGAGGTTTACCCTGAGATGTGGGTGGAGCCTGAAGCAGCAGCCTATACGCCTCCTCCAGCCAAAAAGCCTCGCAAAAGCACAGCTGAGAAACCCAAGGTCAAGGACATCATCGATGAGAGGACCCGAGGTAAGGCGCCTCATTTATTAGGTCAAATCGGAGTGGTGACCTCTGTATCCGCACCCCTGGGACGGACGCAGCAGAGTAGGTAGCTGGAGACGGACAAGAGGTCCATCACAGTGGCAGCTTTAACATGGAAGTGGGTGAAGTGACATGCATAGACATGCATGTCATATCGGAGTAAGAAATCATCTAAAACAGAACAAACAAATCGCAGGTTGAAAGGAGACACATTTTGAACACTAATGGAGTGTTTTGACCTACATTGCTCATAAGGTGTACCATGTGTTGTATTTTCAGAGCGGCTTGTTCATGAAGTGAGACAAAAGTGCCGCAGCATCGAGGGTAAGTGGTGCATCCTCTTTGCTCTGTAGCTTGTAGCAGCATGTCAAGGGATGAACACCTAGACGCCTTACACTTATTAATATATGCACAAAATATATGCATCAGTATTAATCTCTTGTGAGTTCTCCAGAAATATATCAGCTAAGCTCATTAGATCACATCTGCTCAAATCATTTCATTGAAATGTGAAGTTCACGCCTCTCTGACCTCCCTCTGTTAAACGCCGACACACTGAACCTCTTCCTACAGACATCTGTATCTCCTGTGGAAGCCTGAATGTTAGCCTTGAGCACCCGCTGTTTGCTGGAGGAATGTGCCAGAGCTGTAAGGTAAGCTGTGATAGAGAGAATTAAAATCTGGGACTCAACTTCAACTACTTTGTTGTAAAAAAAACATAGCTCATAAAAAAGCTAATAATCCACACATTTAAAGCAGCATCTGATGCCCCAATGTTGTTGTTTTTGATAATAATATGTAAACTCTCTATGTTGTGTCTTTTTCACAGAATTGTTTCCTAGAATGTGCATATCAATACGACGACGATGGTTACCAGTCATACTGCACGATCTGCTGCGGAGGCCGAGAGGTGCTCATGTGTGGAAACAACAACTGCTGTCGGTGAGGTTTCTACTATTCTGTAATGGAGGTGGCAGGAGGTGATAAAACAAATATATGAAATTTCATTTCATTTGATAATTTCCTAAAACAGCAGAAGACTTGTTTAATTTGTGCAAACGTTACTTAGAGGGGAATAAATAGGTATAACTTGGTGTTTTTACAGCAGAGGGATTGTGTTTGTGGGACTGACTTGAAATAAATGTCAGTGCCCATGTTTGTTTGCATCTATGTGGCTCACTGATCTCATCTTCTACTAGATCTGATGTTGGTATATCGTGGCTTGTACTAATCATCCCCCCTGGCCCACAGGTGTTTCTGTGTGGAGTGTGTTGACCTCCTCGTTGGTCAAGGAGCGGCCCAATTAGCCATCAAAGAGGACCCGTGGAACTGCTTCATGTGTGGTCAGAAGGATGCGTTTGGTCTACTGGGGCGTCGCACCGACTGGCCCAGCCGTCTCCAGCACTTCTTCGCAAATAATCATGACCAAGATTTTGTGAGTAATGGACCTTTAGGCTGAAAATCAAAATAAGTGCTTTCCCCCTCTGTCGGACTCATTTTATTTGTCCCTCTCTGTCTGTCTGGGTGTTGTGTTCCAGGATGCACCAAAGCTTTACCCCCCAGTCATGGTGGAGAAGAGGAAGCCCATCCGCGTGCTGTCGCTGTTTGATGGCATAGCAACAGGTTAGACCAGGAATGTGGAGTTTCTTTATTAAACTCCACGTTTATATTCTAACTTTGTTGTATATCAAGTATCACACATACACTTTCATAAACACCATCTTCGTCATTGGAACGGATTATCAGACAATATGTGACTAATCAAAGCATAGTATTGATGAGACTGATGGTTGAGAATGCTTCAGATGCTGTTTGAGTATTAAATGGAGGATTTGAGTGGTTCATTACGACAGCGTGTGATCGGTTTTTGAATCAGAGACTGCTCCAGAGCTACACATGTCAGATTCTTTATTTTATCGTGCACGCCTAAGTTCTGTCTGACCTTTGACCCCGACCTGTGCAGGGCTGTTGGTGCTGAAAGAACTGGGCATCCATGTGGATCGCTATGTAGCTTCTGAAGTGTGTGAAGACTCGATTACTGTGGGTATCGTCAGACATCAGGGTCGCATCATGTATGTTGGCGATGTGAGGAGCGTCACACGCAAACATGTGAGTTTGATTATGTTCTTTGCCGAGGGTGTGAAGTATGCATGGTCCTTTTTGGAGTACTATGGTTCACGTTCACGTTCATACACCGAGTTTGCTTTTGTAAGCTTTCTGGTCAAATCGCAGTAATACAGTATTAACATGCACATGGGAAGAGAATGTAAAAACACCTCACACACAAGGAAATCCTGCAAGAAGGTCACTTATCCTCATGCTCCTAAACCACAACAGAATTCCTCAACACTGCACACTATCATTTTATCTGTCATTACCAAACTGAACCAGACTAGAAATGACTCCAGCTGGAGTCATTCATTTAAAACATAAAAAAAACTCAGTTTCTCATCCAAAATAGGGCCCAACATAACTGCAGGGGTCCCCATTGACGACCATATATTGATGTTCTCCCTACTTGATATTTCTGATATGACATACAGATGTTCGTATGGACCATTTTGCTATAGAAAGATGTTATTTAGCATACAGTCTTACGCTATACTGACACTGCTGTTTGTCAACTGGTGACACCAGTATGAAATTCCTCTTTTTATGATTGGTAACATTTTTGTGAATGACACCGTCAAACAGCCTGAGTGAGGTGTTTGGTGAACATAGGAGAAAACCTTGAAAATTAAAATTAAGCCTTCTAGATATAAAATAATCTGTAGTCTCTCTAATGCCGGATTATCAAGGTTTCTTAACGTGCCAGATGCACAGTTTACCGACACTGTATTACTTTGTTCATGGCCAATATTTTCAAGACAAAAACTAAAATGTTGCAAACACGCCCCATAACCAAAGTGCATGTCATTAACGGAGGAAACTAAAACACAATAAAAATGGACCACTTACAACATATGCCATTATCTATACGGTGTCTGTCCTTAGCGCTGTTTTTCTGACTCTTTATCTTATCTGTATACAGATACTGGAGTGGGGTCCTTTTGACCTAGTTATTGGTGGAAGTCCATGCAATGACCTGTCTATAGTCAATCCTGCTAGGAAAGGTCTTTTTGGTAGGTTGACTGTACAACGACTTTCTGTGTTTTCTTATTGATCAACATTATGTCATATATATCTTAATAGAAAAATCCACAACGTAGTATCAGAGTGTGCCTTTTGCCATACTTCTAAAACTGTTCAATGCATGTTTCTGTCCCACAGAGGGCACTGGCCGCCTGTTCTTTGAGTTTTACAGGCTGCTGCACGAGGCTCGGCCGAAGGAAGGAGAGCACCGGCCTTTCTTCTGGCTCTTTGAAAATGTGGTTGCCATGGGAGTCAGTGATAAGAGGGACATATCTCGCTTTTTAGAGGTCAGCTTCTCTCCGTCCGTTGAACTTTGTTGCTGAAGATTTATCTAATCCTCCAGGTCGTAACTACTCATAACTTCTAGACACATTAGGACGTGAGGCCAAGAATTGTTTGCTTATGAATGCCCCCTTGTGGCACTAATTAGTTAACTTGAGACACAGGTCACGAGAAAGGAGCACTGATGTCATTATTTGAATGTGCTATGTTTAATGTGCTGGTTTAAATGGTGGTAAACTGTGAAAACTGCATTGAAAATGACATTTCGGTGGTATTCACCTGACCCAACACTGATATTAGTAAATTCAAAGTATACAAGGATGTTTTCCCCCAATTAAATCTACTTCACTGTACTCTAATGCATCCTTTGTAAATCAGTATCTTACCTCGGTTCCTGATGTCTTTTCTCCTCTGATTTACTTGGATTTCAGTGCAACCCAGTGATGATCGATGCCAAGGAAGTGTCCGCTGCCCACCGCGCCCGCTACTTCTGGGGAAACCTTCCTGGGATGAACAGGTTGGTGTGTGAATGGTGAGGGAAGCAGCAGCCTGTGGCCTAAACAACGGGAAAAACAGACCTTTTGAACCAGGGACTAAATGCACAGAGCTGCTGTGTAACATAGTTAACAAAGTGACTATCCAGTCATATACGGACTACCTTAACTTGAAGACAACTTGTAAATATAAAAACAGAGCATGATCTGGCTTATTCTCAAACCGAGTAGTTTGTCGTTTTCAATGCCAGTGCATATGGAATCGGATGGGTAACTAAATAAATATAAATACATGTTTGTATGTATATGTGTGTACAAACGGTCACCTTTAAAGAAAGTGAAAGGATGTAGTTTGCCACAAGCTGTCTGCTCACTTCAACCTCAGCCTGAGACAATGGTTCCTTTTATTTTAAATCACTTTTACTTAGTGGTACATTTACTCCAGTACTGTACTTAAAGGGATAACCCGGGTATATTTCAACCCAACAGTAGATAACAGTTAAAATCGTCTCCACCCCAAACAGTCAAACATACATGTGACGCAGCAGTGACGTCAATCCCGAACCTATATAATAGTAAGACATCAACAGGTCAACACTTTTCATTACTTTTAATGCTCTAAGTACATGTTGCTGATTTTGTTCCCTACCTTATCTTCGCCTGCGGAGACGCGCTAGCTAGCTTATGTTGCTAGCTTATGTAGCTAGCTTATGTAGCTAGCGTATGTAGCTACGCGACACACCGACTCGCTGACGCGCTGATGTTACGTCACCATTTCGTCAAACCTTTCATCGCTTCCGACGGGACGTCGTTGTGTTATATTTCCGCCTCGCCGTCTCCAGGCAGCTGTTTAACTAGTTCTAACGGATAATAATTCATTCACATTATTGCAGACTGCGCTCACAAAACACCACAAATCAAAGGTAGCGGCACCTGACGCGCACCTCGAGTTTACGCTCACGTGATTGGCTGGCATGAATGAGCTATCTGATTGGCTAGGCGGGAGCGCGTCGGTTTACTTTACTTTGGCTCAGACGTTTATTTCAATTACGCATTCAAATAGGATTTTCATTGAAAATTGCAAAAACGTACCAATAAAATAAATATATTTGTAGATTTATATTACATGTAAGCAGTAAATACGATGTATAAAAAGATGCATTGTTTGCAATGAATTTTTTTTTTTTTACGGAGGGAGTGGTTTATATATAAATCCACAAAACACGTGCAAACACATCGGTGTCCTTCAATAATACTGAGACTCATCTGATTCCACTCAGCCCAGCAAGGTGTGTGTGTTTTAATGAGGTGTAAGTCTGTTTGGATGTAAGAACTGGAAGTTACACAGTACTCTAAGTCTTCATATTGCCTCCTGTTCATTCTTTTTCAGGCCTTTGAGTGCGATGTGCAATGACAGGGTTGACCTCCAGGACTGTTTAGAACATGGCAGAACAGCTAAGGTACCGGTGTAACCCTTCGATTGAACAAGGAAATGACAGAAATGCATGCATCTTCACTTTGCTTACATTACATTCATTCAGTAGAGGCCACTGTCCAAAGCAACCTTCAATGAGTGCATTAAAAATATGAATCTGCAGCAAGATAAGTTACATTCTCCTCATCATCTCATGGAAAGGAAACCAGTTTGTGACTGAGAACCGTAACTTTAGGGGAAATTACATGAAATAAGAAAAGAAAAACAATTTAATTCCTCAAAGCAAATCAACTTTGCACACGGGAGCCTCCCACTGGCAGCAAGAGGCAACAGTTTGAAAGTCTGTCAGTCAGTATTTACAACTGAATCCAATCTGTAATGCAGTAACGATAAAGGGGGAACCTCAGGTTTTGCAGCTTCCATATGCGTCAAACAATGAAAAAACATAGACTCATGGAATAATATTTCTCTCAGTTTGGCAAGGTGAGGACCATCACCACCAGGTCCAATTCCATCAAGCAGGGCAAGGACCAGCACTTCCCTGTGTATATGAACGAGAAGGAAGACATACTCTGGTGCACTGAGATGGAGAGGTATGTAAAGATAAACATTACCCTCCAAACTACCAAACCAAGCTTTTTCAGCCATCAAAATCTCAAAAATGTCTCCCTGTCTCTCCCCCTGTTCTACTCCGTGCCCGTCTGTCTGTCTCGCTGGTTGTTTCATGTCTGTCTGGTTTCCCTGTCAGGATCTTTGGCTTCCCAGTCCACTATACAGATGTGTCCAACATGAGCCGACTGGCAAGGCAAAGGCTCCTGGGCCGATCATGGAGTGTCCCGGTTATCCGCCACCTGTTTGCACCACTCAAAGATTACTTTGCCTGCATTTGAGCAGCAAGAAAACTTGCTCGGAAACCATTTAGGAGCTACAACTTTATGTTGTGACCAGAAATAAGAGCCTTGATCCTCAAATTATACTCTCGTATAATTTGCAAGCGAAACATTGACGTAGAATTCACATTATTTCTTGTATTTGAATTGTAATTCTTATTCTATTTAATTTTGATATGTCATTTTACCTTTTTAGCAGTGTTATCACGTATTGTTGATTTGTTTGTGCAAGCTATACTTGAGACTATGCTTTCTTCTCAAGACACTGAGACAGAAAAGTGCTAAACATGTGTTTTTAAAGAGACAGCAATGCGATGGGAAAGACCCCGAAGGATAGGAAATGTGTGAGCGTACTGTGCGTCGGGGCTGCGGTATTCCCACCTGCAGTGCGGCCAAAGCGTCCAGCTTCTGAGCCTCGCAGCGATGTTGAGAGAAAGGCGATTTTCTTCCATGTCAGGAGAGTTGTGTCTCTAAGAATCCAAAACACCAGATCACATATACCTCTTTGTTTACAGTTTCTATACACAACTGAAGGTAATAAAGGTACTACTGTAATATGGTTACAATACCATGGTGCTCCAAGATGATGAAACATCATAGCCCATGTGGCACTACAACTTAGGACAATACGGCGCTCTTTAACCTGTTGCTGGAAAAACGTGCGTTTGCTGTTGACCGATTCTGTTCTGTGGCGTTTTGTTCACTTCAAAAGCGACGTGACGGTAGACTGCAAACTAGAGCGCGTGCTCTTTTCAGCATTTTACAGCTTTTATACAGTTTGTACTGGTGCTCATTTAACGTCTCAGCCTTTGCCACACTCAGGCTCACTGCCTGGATCTGCACAAACAGAAAGTGAAGCTACCCACATGGGCAATGATGTTTTCTGTCATTCAAAAAAGAAAAACAAAAAAAAAACAAGATCATGTCTGTGAAACTACATTTTTTTCTAGTTTCATCCTGACCAATGATATTACTGTACAACTGTTAAGTAAGTGTGGTGGCTGGAGGGAACCTCTCTTCATCAACTTCCACCTCTCTAAACTGAAAAACTGTCAGGTGCAAATCCTCAACAATATGGTGCGGCTTCACAAAGTTCTTCTACCTTTTTATAGCAATTCTGTGCTGTTTTATCAACATTATAAAGCACTTTTATATGTATACTTTCTTTATTTCTTGATATTTTAAAAAGAATATTGGTTCTTGTGAATTTCTTTGTTTTGTTTTGGTTTGTTTTTGGTTATGATGTGAACTGATCTACCCTCGTGTAATACGTTTTGTATACAGTAGGGCTGTGCCAATAGAAGTGAAAGGATGGATTTTGATATGTGAAACCCATGTTATTTGACTCTGTACAGTAGATAGATTGACATTTGTAACCCCCCAAACCCCTTCCCCGTTCTCCATCGTCCATATTGTTCCCTGTTTTAAAGCAGCGATACAGTATGATTACTACCCAGATTCAAAGAATGTCTATTTCTATTAAGATTGTAAAATGTAAGACAGAGTTAGGGAACTATGTAATGCGCTTTGTATAATATTTTTGCCATTTCCCTGATAAATCGTAGTGGTCATGTTGACAAATTAAAGTGCTGATCCAAAATTTGGATTACGTTCACAAACTAAATTCTCTTGATTGTAACCTCTAGGATGAATATGGAGGATTTAGGCTGCAGTTTGTCAAAACGAAAAACTGACACAAGTGTTTGGCAAAGAAGTCGGCACTCAAAGAGTAAAGAGGGTAATAAAAACAGAAGTTATCGCTTATCTATATCATATTTAAGATTCTAAATTTGAAATTTAATTTCTTAATGTAATTAATTTCTTAAGTGACCTTATTGCCATCATTTTTATCCATGCACACCGGGGTTCAATATAAGCTCTTGTGCTTTGTGATACTTTAACCAGATGTTACCCCTCCCTCCTCCCCATAATACTTTACATCCCCTCATGTTTGTACATTTTTGTACATAGTTTTCCGGTTGCTGTTTTCAATTTGTTTTTATCTTTTTTTTTTTGTTATTACGTATGAGATGTACAAATATAATTCTTTGCTAATATATATCATCAAATTAGGAAAAGAAATCTTAGGTTAAAAATTAAAAAAATCAAGTGACAAATTTGATTCAAAACTTGCTTTGAGCATTAGATGTAGGGAGACTCCAAGTCGACTACTTTATCGTACTGATTCATTTGTGTCGAGTAAATCCAGATTTGATGTCATGTGATCTGAATGGTGGCCTATGGACAGCTTTAAGATGAACGGTCTCCACTTCACTGCACAGCCCTACATGGTGGTGTTTTGTTTTACCTTCTTCTTCTGTTTCCTTTGGTAAGACTTTAAAAAGAGGGATTGTCGGTGTTTCTGATGGTGCTAATTTTATCTAAACAAGAAAAATATATTTGATTGGAAGAGAAATAATGTCTTGACAATTGACTGTTTTTAAGTTCCTCGTAGTAACGGAAAATAACTATTATTTCACTCATAAATATATTAACAAAGGTATTTTAACTTTGTACTTGAAAAAATAAGGATAACAAATAATGAAAGGTTTCCTATATTGTTTTAGACTAGAGATTGCTGTAGTTGGTGCTTATCTGTGGGAAAATCGTGAGAAAAAAACGGTAATAACTTTTACTGTAGCATAATGTATGCTTAATACGCTATTGCTTCTTAATCCTACATTCCATGCCGTAATATTCTCCATGTCTGTTTTCAAAATGTTGTTTTTTTGTTTTGTTTTTTTAAAATCAGAAACAACATTTGAGTTTTTTCTGTTCAAGGCAGGTCAATAATTCTATATTCGGTGATACTGTTGACACTCTGTGTGACTTTTTTTCTGTCATAATTGTTTATGACCTATACGCTTTTCCTCAAGACCAGTTCGTACAGCAAATGTAGCAATCATGTTCCATGTCCATGCCCCCCCACCCCCCAACTCCACCACCCCATACTTAAGTTTAGTGTCCAGAGAGAAGATAGAGGCTCCGTATGTACTTGTGCTGGAGAACACTTGAATAAATGTATTGTTTTTGTGCAAGTCTGCCCCCTCCTGTCTTTTTTTATTCATGCAGACATTCAAAGTGACCTGACCTTTTCAATTAAAACCCCTGAAAATGTGGATGACGATTTCTTGAATATGTCTTTGTAATATTAACTATTTATTGTTAAATGTTCCACAATCAAATATCAAATATTTGTATTTCGATAATAGGTCGAGTAAGGAGACCAACGTAATAATATATCCAATTAAAGGTCATAGAGCCATTAAGACGTCAACCCCGTGATAATATAACATTCCAATAACCTGTGATTTCGCTGCCGTTATGTTTATGCCACCCCCTTCATCACAGAGTGGTACAGACTCCTCGCAGTGGAAACGCCCCACGCCCACAGTAATTGGTTGCTTAGGCGACCGAGCCTTCACGGAGCGCTGCTGATTGGAGCGTCACACCGTCTGGATGCTGCAAACTGTATCGAGTTTACCTCAGAAAGATGGAGGAGTACCGGAAACGTAGCGATTAGCCAACAAAATAAAAGCCTAGACATGAGTCCAGAGTGCGCCCGTGTGGAGCCTGTAGTCAAAACCTGATGGTTGTATTACTTCATGTCTGTAATAGTATGTGGGTTTACAGTATTAGGCACAAGCTTAACTAACTGATCCAACATTCACAGCCTAAATGACCCAACTACGGCTTTTCCTGGTGCATGATGGGAGAAGGTCTACATGGGGCTGATAGTAGACCAGGTGTAGGAGGAACATTTTGGATTTCATGCAGCCTGGTCCTCTTCATTCCAGCCATTTAAACAGTCAGTGGAGTGAAATAAAATGACATTTCAACGTTTGTCTCCTTCATCCTTTGCAAAGGAAAACAATGCGGGTTGTATTTTGAAAGCCATTACCGGAAATGTCCCGTGTGCCTCCCCGCTGACCTGACGGTGATGATGCTGCGGTCTGCTGGTCCCGGACCGGCGAGGAAGGCAGGCATCCATCTGGTGTGTGTGTGTGTGTGTCCTCGGGAAGAGCCGTCCACGGATCGTGTTGCATTCCGTCCTGTAAGAAAGTAAGCAGAGAGCCGGTGGAGCAGCAGGCCCGTAGAGGAGGTACGTGGTCCACATCCATCCAGACCGGCTGGCTGCAGAGACCCTCTCCCGGAGCATGGACACCGTTTCCGTGCCCCGGGCTACACGTCTGGGTGTCTGCACGTCCAGACTGGATCTACACACACACACCCCTGGAGCACATCTCCACCTCTAAACGTGGCAGCCGGGCTGTGATATCACAGCGGGAGCGGGGAGGGGACGGAGACCGGGACAGACGGGCGGGTTCCGGGTCGCTAATGAGCGCCTGCACGGCGCTCATGCCGGATGGAGACCGGGTTCTTTGTGTCAGGTCCCACACGGTCACACGGTGTCGGTGACGGTTCGCCTGGATCCCTGCTCGGTTTGATGCTCGTGGACGTGTAGTCCTGGTTTAACGCGTTAATACGGATCGATGTAGCAGCAGGGCCTTGGGTTGGACAGTTGTACTCCAAGTCAGTTTAAAACGCGTGGATTTGATTGAATCTGGAATGGATTAGTGATCTAGTTTCACATGTGTTATTGTGCTAGATTTAAACAGGACGTCGCCTCACCTGTTTATCAGTGTGCTTACTGCTCGATGGGACTCGATGGGACCCGATGGGACTCGATGGGACCCGATGGGACCCGATCATCACTATGACAGCCTGCAGGACACACTTCATGTTACAGATTCACAGTTAGTGTTAGTGCCGTCCCCAGCATCCTCCTCCACATCTCACATCTGGAGCTGTGGAGGAGCCTATGCCATGCAGTAAAGCTGCCGCACCCTCATACGTACGCATCCTGCACGCAAGCACGCAGGGTGGGCACGGAGACACACACACACACACACACACACACACATCATTACTATAGTGGTGTAAAGGGAAGGGAGGAGGCGGGACATGGAGATTGTTTCTTTGTTAATGATGAATTGATCAGTGATCACACCCAGTTTTCCCCAGAACTGATTGAAGATTCATTTTTCCTTATTGTTCCTGTGATTTTTGGGGGGGTGTTGTTTAGAATAGAGAGCAGCACAGTAGAGTACAGCAACCTTCGTGGGTTTGGAGCCAGAATTGTAGACATACTGGAGTTGTGAGACCCCAACACATCACAAAATCTGAACCGGTCACCTGATACTTACAATATTAAAGGGGAAAAAAGATTGATTTATTTAATTATGCAAATGTAATTTGGAGGTGGAAGTGATGCTTTGACTCTCCACTCTGCCAGGAATAAAAAGCTGCATCCATTATTCTGTTTTCTGGGGTTCAAAAGTAGCTTAAATCTGTCGGGTCTATAACGTGTATATTTGTGCTGAATTTAAACTCCAACTACAAGTTCCTAAAATGCTTTGCTGGAAAAGGCAGTTTAATTCAATCAGTGATTTTAGCTTTTCACATTATCTCATTAGAAACAGCTTTGATGCTGAAAAGGTAAAAGTGTGAGGAGTAGAATCTACTAGAATGATTTGCTCCCCTGGTAATCATGTCAGATTAATCGGGCAACGCCTTTAGGGGGTATTGATCCCCAGGTTGGCAGCACTGGCATAGAGCAGAGATATGAGAGATATTTCCATGAATGTAGGGAGCGAACGCACCTCAGCTTTCTTATTTCAGCCACTATTATTCTGTGGTTATAGCTTTGTCTTGAGTAAGTAGCTTTATGCTGCTTTTGTCCTTTCAAAATAATGGCCTTATTGACCCACGTCTGCCTTATTGTGACCCACAACTGTACTCGGCTTCTCTCTGTGCTCCACTACGTCACTGTGTCCTGGGACGCCAGGCCACAGGCGGTGACTGACACAGCGTAGTCAGTGTGGTGGCTGATGTCAGCCACCGCCTGCCAGACTGGTCTCAGGGCAGCATCACTGATTCCTGTCTCTGCTAGACTTACCACACCGTCTCAGGATGAGGTTCTCTCTCTTTCTCTCAACGTTTCTTGCCGTAGCTGTAACATTTCTAGATAGTGGTTGATAGAGTTAGTCACTCCAGTTTAAGCAGCTGCTCACAATGCCAGACAAACCCTCTTTATCTCTCTCCCCGTCTCCTTACAGAGCTATAGCCATGTCTTCCAGCTCAGCGAATGTGCGGATCCTGATAAAGGGCGGCAAGGTGGTGAACGACGACTGCACTCAGGAGGCCGACGTCTACATCGAGAATGGCATCATCCAGCAGGTGGGGAAGGAGCTGATGATCCCAGGTGGAGCCAAAGTGATCGATGCCTCGGGGAAACTGGTCCTCCCCGGAGGCATCGACACCAGCGTCCACTTGGAGGAGAACTTCATGAACGCCACCACGGCGGACGACTTTTACAGCGGCACCAAGGTAACGTCCTGCTGGAAATAGAAAGAAAGAAGAAGAGAAGTAGGGCAACTGGCATAGTCCGAAATGTAGAACAGAGCAAACGCAGCACTTTCTGAATATTAACATGCCAAATCCTGCTTGATTTGTATTGCTTACCATCACAAATATGTTGTTTTCCCTCTGAGATAGAGATCAATGAAAGCTCCTCACTGATGCTACTTTCAGCCCTGATGTCAGCGATGCTGCTTTGATTTGGTTTGGATGAGAAAGCTTTCTTAATATTTTGGCATCAAATATGATGGTTATTTTAGACACAACCATTCTGAGAGCATAATGTTAACACTAAACTAAAGTAGTTAAATATAAAGCATTAGAACAGCATGTTAACAGTTATTTAAATGAGGCAGATCATGAAGATGTATTGCTTGGAAGCAAGGTCAGTTATTTCATAGTTACATCTAAGCCATGGAACTTAGACGTAGAGCCCCAATCACGAGGTGATTAATCAATTAGTAAATGGACAGAACAATAATCAGATACTATTTTGTAAAAAGCGGTAATAAAAACATCCACATTCGATATTGAAGAAGCCTTATATAAATATAACAAGCTGCAATCTAAAGTGCACATTTGTCCAAATTTCAGGCACTGTACAGACAAATGGATGAATCCAGTCACGGAAATGATTAGTAGATTTATAGATAGAAATGCCCTACTTGGCACTTTTACCTGTGTTTTTTTCATAAAGTGATACAAATGTGCCGAGCCTGCGTTTGACCATCATCATTGCTGTCGCTAGGCTGCCAGTAGGTGTGGAATGAAGTCACCACGGCTGCTGATAAAGACTGGGATGCCCCGCTCTGCTTTAGGGCACCATGATGACTCATCAGTCCGTAGCACTTTGAGATGATGGAGTATAAGGGAGGACGGAGGCTCGGGTTCGTTTGTTTTAGTCACTGAACGGACAGACGTGGGCCGGGAGTCGCTGGTGACAGACACTACTCTCCTCCTTCTTCCCTCCTGGCCCCTCCCTGCCCGCTACGCTGCCGCCGCGCTCCAGAATCATTCTGGAGACAAATGCAGATCAGTGTCAGTTTCCATGGAAACCAGAGGGCTGCTGCAAAGACTGCTGCGAAGCCTTTTCACTCACGCCATTGTGCTCGGAGACAATGGCTCTCAGACACACCCCCCCTCGTCTTCCCTCCCCCCCACTACCCACCCCTCCACTCTCTAGGGTCAGCTGACAGATGCTCCGTGAAGCGTGCACTTATACACAACACACTCTGTTTTCACTCGCTGGGGTTTTTAAGATTTGCTTGAGTGTGAGTTTAAAGCATCTCAATCTGTTTTTGTAAATGAATAAGTAGGAGGTGCTGAATTTATTCAGCTATTGCTGTGATTATACTGTAACAGGGGGTCAACCATGCTTTAACTACGAAGGATTTATGTTTCCCTCAGCAGTCATGTGCAAATAACCATAAAAATATGCATTAATGCCAATAGAGGCTTCTGTTTTGATTCTTCGGGCGGGCAAGGAGCAGTAGATTACAGCCCCTTCAGTATTTATGGGCTTGATAAATCAGTATCTTCTGCTTTACTGTCACTTAAAGACACGGCTTAATGATCATTTTACTTAACCTTCCTTTTAAATGCATTGATGAACTAGAATTAGCTCACCATTGTATATGCCTCCGCCAACCAGTCAAGTTGTGATTCACATCCATGTGTCTGGACTCATTTAATATGTGTGGTGAAGGATTTTAATACGGGTATTAAGTTTATCCAGTGAGTAACATGCATCTTTTAACAGAGGTGAACGACGATCACCTGAAGCTCAATATCATCAAAATCAATGAGCTTGTATTTGAGAGAACAGGAGGCCCCTTGTGCTGGTGGTCATCCAGGAAGAGGAAGTGGAAACGGGAGACTGACACAAGTAGCTTGGGGTCCAAATTAGTAAAAAAAACTGAGGAACAGACATGACAGTCGCTGGTGCGAAGGCATTAAAACACACTGAAAGATTTGAATTACTTCCTCCAATTAAATGACTTGAGAGCTGCTGTTTGCATTTCTTTTAGGCTGCTCTTGCTGGCGGTACAACAATGGTGATAGGACACATTCTGCCAGAGAAGAACGAGTCTCTGCTGGAAGCCTACGAGAAGGGCCGCAGCTCGGCGGACTCCAAAGCCTGCTGTGACTACGCTCTGCACGTAGGAGTTACCTGGTGGGGACCCAAGGTACTGCAACACCGGACCCCGCACTCCACGGCATCATTTTCCAGAGTGCTGACTGTATAATGGTTGTTTGCAATATTTAGGACTGCTTTTCCACAAGAATACACCACCAAATAACAACAAGGAGACAAAGGACATATAGCTGACACCTGCATTCTTCTCTGTACACGGATGTTGAAGCAGAGGGATGCTGCTGCTCATTCACACGTTCTCTTTTCCTGCAGGTGCGAGCCGAGATGGAGAAGCTGGTGAGGGAGAAAGGAGTGAATTCTTTTCAGATGTTCATGGCCTATAAGGACATGTTCATGCTGAGGGACAGCGAGCTCTTCCAGGCTCTGCAACACTGCAAGGACATCGGAGCAATAGCAAGAGTCCATGCTGAGAATGGGGAATTGGTGGCAGAGGTGAGGGGGAATCATTTCCCTGCCTTGTCATTCTGTCTCTTGTATATTTTGTAGTTTATACAAGTGAAATGATCATAAATGCTTGTTTTAATGAACCTCATGCTCATTGTTCTTGCATACATTCATGACGGCGTCTTGCCTCTTCCTAGGGTGCAAAAGAAGCATTGGACCTGGGCATCAGTGGCCCAGAGGGGATTGAAATCAGTAGGCCTGAAGAGGTATTATAGTTAGGATTACTTTTATTATATCTGGACTCTCGTCAAGAGTATTGACATTATTTTAGTGATGAAATAAATCCAGTGTCTAACTTCTGACAGTGAATCCTCACAGTCTTCTGTTCCTTTGTAGTTGGAAGCAGAGGCGACCCACAGGGCAATAACCATCTCCAACAGGGTGAGAGAGATCCCTCCAGCACAAATATAGAAATGTATAATGGGGAAGTTTTCCTATATTACATGCTGTACCTTGTGTGTGATTGCGTGTCTTCTGTTAGGCCCACTGCCCGCTCTATCTCGTCAACGTGTCCAGTATATCTGCAGGAGATGTCGTAGCTACAGCCAAGATGCAGGGTGAGGCGGCTTTTCTGTTGGGAAGCAGATAGTATTCATTTAGAAATACAACACCCTAAAAAGACAGTCGCTTTTATGAAATTACAGGAGATTCATTTTGAAGTTGTAATTTTCTCAATTATACGAGGAAAGCTCCATTAAATTCCCTCACCTGGGGAGACTGTTGATGGGAACATTGATGGACCATGCCCACATATTTTGGAATTACCCAATTATGCATCATTTATTTTAGTATTAATTTCTTTCTGTGTACTACGATCCTTGTGACGGCAAAAACTCTGTTATCAACACCATTTTTTAACATTCCTTTTTATTTCTCCTTTTTGTGATCAATACTAAACAATGGTGCCAAAATTCCTGTGCAATTAAGTTTCAGTCCATCAACCTCAATCCTTATATTCCAGTTTCTTTGTTAAATGTTAGAAAAATAAATGATTTTTAAAATGTCAGTGCTATGTTTTCACAAAGTGATTAGAGTGAAACAAGTCATGGTTTGCTTGCTTAATCTTTTAATCTCCTGCTTGCTTAATCTCTGCTCCTTTTCTTACAACACTCTTTTCACTATCATTTGATCCAGTGTGCACCCATATTGTACTGTCTAACCACAGGTAAGGTGGTCCACGGTGAAACCACCACGGCCCACGCTGTGCTGAACGGTATGCAGTACTACCATCAGGACTGGGTTCATGCCGCTGCCCATGTCACCGTGCCTCCTCTCCGTCTGGAGCCCAGTACTCCCAATTTCCTAATGGGCCTCCTGGGAAAGTGAGGGAAACGTGACAAAATCTCACATTAAATGGAATATGATGTTTTTGGCTTCTGCCTCAGCTGCAGGAATCAATGTGACCTTCCATCTCACTTTGTTTGGCTGCAGTGACACTCTGAATGTTGTGGTGTCCGACCACCGGCCATTCACCATCAAACAGAGAGCCATGGGCAAGGATGACTTCACAAAGATTCCCCACGGGGTTCCCGGCATTCAGGATCGCATGAGCGTCATCTGGGAGAAAGGAGTGGTATGTGTAGCCCTTTTGTTCCTGCCTGGCTGTCAGAGGACTTCCACAAATAGAGTCATCGATTTCAACAAAATAAAACAAAACAATACCCATCTGCTTGGTGCATCAGTTGTTTTAGTCAGATGTCTTATTATGTGAGGTAAAGTTCATTTTTAAGATAACAAACCTAAAATTATATAACTCATAGATTGGAGGAAAGATGGATGAGAATCGCTTCGTTGCTGTCACGAGCTCAAATGCAGCCAAGATCTACAACCTCTATCCCAGGAAAGGAAGGATCATCCCGGGAGCAGATGCTGATGTGGTGGTTTGGGACCCCGAGGGATCCAAGTATGAAACTCGATCCATCCATTCATCGACCAGCTTTTCCTCACTGCAGCTTCTATCTCAAAGCCCTGAAGCTGATAAGCTTTTTGTCTGATTTAACTGGGTCATCTTGTTCTTTTTCATCTCTGTCTGCAGGACCGTTTCTGTGGAGAGCCAGTTCCAGGGAGGAGATACGAACCTGTACGAAGGTCTCCGTTGTCATGGTGTGCCCTTGTTTACCATCAGCCGTGGCCGCCTGGTCTATGAGAGTGGCATGTTCACGTGTGCTGAGGGCTCTGGAAAGTTCTGCCCCCTGAGGACCTTTCCAGATTACCTCTACAAGAAGATGGTTCAGAGGGAAAAGGTCTCAGCCTTCTTTGATTTTTCCTTGCTTCTTTCCTATGATTCTTTCTTAAATTCCCCTTTTTAGTCTCATTGTTGCCTTGTTTTGTTTTTCCAATGCTTTCCTCCTTTCCCTGCCTTCCTTCTTTTTATTCATTCTTAAGCCTCACTGTGTCCTCCTCTTGCTTCCTTCCCTCCTCTTGTTTCCTAGGTGTCATCCTCCCCCCTGTTTATTTCTTCCTTGGCTCCTCCCTTCTTTCCATCTTTCCCTCCACCTGTCTTTATTTATTTTCATTATAGATATGTGATATTTGACAGAGCTGAATCTTACAGTCCTGCTATCTTGGTTGTCAAAGAGTGACTTTTGGTCTTTCATATAAGACGTTGTCAACACAAAGTAATCTTAATTGTAATTGAGTAATATTACTATGAAGTATCAGCAATAACACTTGAGAAGGACATTCTAGAGCTCTGTTCACCCCTGCTGGTTTACTACTGCTATTTCACTAGTTTCTCCCAAAAATATGGTATAAAACTATTCAAATATGTTTGTTTCATATTGTATTCATGTGTATGTGTAATATATATGTGCATGTGTGTTGACCTACCAGTGCCAGGCTGTGAAAGCTGTCGAACGGGAGCCCTACACAGGTGATGTTGTTGCCGTGCTCAACTCAGGAAAGAGAGACTTTGGGGCTCAGGATCTGGACACTCCGACGCGCCCCTGTACCCGGCACGGGGGCGTCAGGGACCTCCAAGAGTCCAGCTTCAGCCTGTCTGGTAAGAATCCACAGACTCCATCAGATATCAGTGAACATTTGTATTGTTCATTCACATGATGATACTTCCAAGGGTACGAGGGAGTATTTTTGGGCCGTTTTCTTTCAAGCAGCGGTTACTGGAGTATTTTATCTGAAAGTATTTTATGTCAGAGGGATATGAGAATGAGATGTAACACCTCAGTTCCTATACTAAAGAACCTAATTATAAAACGCGTACTGACATAAACAACATTACGTAACATAACGCACGCTGCGAATACACAGATAGAGAAAGCTGGCTCAGCCTCTACCACCCACACTCACATTCCTCTGCTGTCGTACAATAAAAACAATTACAATGACCCAGATAATGAATCAAAGGCCGTTTGTCTTCCGTTTGTTTGGAAGTATGCACAAATAAAAAGCAGAACCGGGTGAGAAAATAAAGATGTTATGAGGAATAGGAAGTAAGATTGTTTGGCATCAAATGGACAATATGTATACATATTGTCAATAAGTTGACATAGCACTCTGTGTTTGATTCTAACAGGCAACAAAGCACCAGACTTAAATTTAAACTTTACACCCAAATACTTAGTAGCCATGAATGCTGCATGCAGCATTTTGAAACGATCTTCTGAAGTATGCTGCATTGTTCCGCCTGGAACATAAGCTGTTTAGAGAACCCTTTACCAGAAAACATGCCTGAGCTGCACATAAATACTACTAGGAAGTATAGCTCCATGTGTTCCACTGCTGAAGCCATGGTCACCCTCCCTTCCACTCCAGGTGCCCAGATCGATGACAACATTCCAAAGAGGTCCTCGGCCAGGATCCTCGCTCCTCCTGGAGGGAGATCCAGCGGGATCTGGTAACCAATCACACGGCTTAAACGTAAAGCAGAAGAATGACACCTAAAAGGGAAACTTATGGCCAAGCAGGATGACTTGTTTTTCTTTCTGGGAGCTTAGAAAACGTGTGATGGAGTCATGTTTTTTTATTTCTAACAGCACAGTTACATAGGACTGTAAAATGTTAAACTGTATGACATTTGCCGTAATAATATTGGAGTATGAATCAAGGAAAACAAATTCTGTCAAATGTCAACAGGCAGCAAATAAAAGATGAGTTGCCTGTGAATGACTTTGGCCGCTCCGTTTCACGTTAGGTGAAATATCTTACTAACAGTTTTAGGAATGTGAAGGTGAGTCATGGTTTTTATGATGCGATTGTGTTACCTCACTGTAAAATACGATTTTGCACTTGTATCATGTACTATTTAGATGCCTTTTTACATGATTTAATGTCACAAATATCACAAATGTCTTTTCGATGCGAGCCACGGAGAATGAAATGTGATAAATTATTACCAGGGTGTCGGCATGACATTACTATGTCAGTTATGAGAAAATATAATTGATCAATTGATGAAAAGTATCCTAATGCAAGCTAACCTTTTATATGCGTTTGTTTATTTATTACTTATATTGCATTATTTGTGCTGTTTCACATCGATGCTACGTGTTAAAATGATTTCCTAAGTAAGAATGAGGTCTTTTTTTCTCTCATCATTGTCAGATTAACGTGTTTACAGCCTTTTAGCAGAATAGACTTCTGTTCCACCCCCACCAAATGTGAATGAACTCTGCTGTGTGTACTGTGCATGGCAGCATAGTTAGAACTACTGTAATAAGCACCGATGTCGCTCATGTTTCGCAGCATCCTTCGTGATCATGTCCATTTTTCCACAGAGAGCAAAAAGTCTCAACCAAACTGCCTTTTTCTCACCTGAGAACACCTGACACCCACAAAACACATCTTCCCCCTCACCGCCAGCACGGATGCTGAACGCTGTCGTCTCCTCGGAGCGGGCGTTCAACATGTTCTGCTGACTAACACTTCCAATGTAACGCACCACTGTGAAGCATATAGAGAAGGTGAAGTGATCCCCTTCAACATTTGAGTTGAAAATTTAAAAAATGTTGGTCAATTGATGCCATTTGTTCAGGGGATGGAATGCCTTCACACTGTACGCCACACAAAGCTCAGCATCATAGCAGGAAGCATGCTTACAGAAAAGCACTGATACTACTACTGTATTTGTATTGTTTGCTTTTAGTTCCAAAGTTTTGTTTTGTGAACTCTTTTAGTCATTTACTTTTGTTGTGTTTTTTTTTTCAAAACTGCAGTGTCAGCAGGGATGCACACAAGATATTGATCATGTTTTAGCCATGTTTTAGTTATGTACAGAAGATCACCACGCTACAGTAAAACCCTACATCATTGTTTGTTTTAGTCAGATTTCACTTTAGAAGTTCCAGTGAATCTTGTTGTGTCTTCCCCTCCCAAATGTACACTGGTGCTGAACAATGTGTTTGTCACATTGACTTCCTTTTATCTCGTTTCTTCTTGCAGCTCTTTATCACATGATTTGAGTGCAAATAAACCACAATGAAATCTCCAAATGAATGCTCTGTCTGATTGCTCTAACAAAAAAAGAAGAGTTTAGTTTGAGCCCTTTCTCACATGTAAAAGTACATTTTACTGATAATACTTCTGTACTTTCACATAGGTAGGATTTTTAATGTAAGACTCACTCGTAAAGGTTTATTTTGACACTGTTGGTTGAGCTGAAAAAAACCAGTTGGTCGATCAAAAGTAATCTGCAGCTATTTTGATTATTATTATTGATATATAATTTGTTCAGATTCTCAGTTCAGCTTGTGCAACATGGGGATTTTCTGCTTTCCTCTGTTTAGGACGTTAAGTTGGACATTTGAAAACATTCCTAGACATAAAAAATGACAATGATTGGCTGGATTTTTGCTATTTTAGTGACATTTGAGACATAATCAATTAGTCAGTAACTCTAGTGTCATTATGCAAGCATAAAGCAGTCGTGTCACCCTGAAATGGAGTTTGTATTAAAAGACTTCAAACATGTTACAGAAATAAGGCGAATGAGAAGATGATACAAATCAGTGACAAAAATTACAAAAATATAAGCAATATGAAGCAATAAAATACAACTAAGTGATCTTCATGAAAATAATGTCTGGTTTTAGTCCTTCGTAGTTCCACCTTTTATGCAGCAGCAGAGCGAACATTACAGCAGTTTGTGGAGCCTGTAAAACCTCAGTCACAAGCGGGCCTAAAAGTCCACCAGACGCATCATGTGTCTCCTGGCTCGAACAGGCCAAAGTCCTATTTATAATGAACATTTAGCAGCATGGAGTCAGGCGCATGCGCGGTCGGAGCCGGATTGTTGCAGCCCCAGACAGGGCGGCCCGTTACCAGGCACTGCACCGCGCAGGGGGTTTGACAACGACGGCAGCAGCGGGCATTGACACCAGGAATCCTGCCAGCGTGACAACAACACCGACTCTCCCGAACACAGTGAGTACGAACACGGGGAGCAGCGTTCCTCTCGGCCCGGTCCCCTGCCGTGTGCGTGGCGACGCGTTCGCGGAGGGCAGCTCGTGTTTTATGCCCATGCAGTGAGGCTCTCTCCCCCCGTGACAGTCCTGACTTAACCGCGGAGGCCTGTAGAGGGGGCCGCTTCGACAGCAGCACCAGCGTCGCAGGGCTTTTCACCGAGAGGCGCCCAGCGAACGGGCACATGTATTGTTCTCAGCTCGGCCCGACATGTCAGACCCCCCTCCCACTCGTTCCTGTTACACTGGGGGGCTTGCATCCTGGAATTTGCTGCAGTCATTACTGGAGCTTTCTCGAAGGCCCGGCAGGTTTGGGGGGAGAATACCATTCCGCGCGACATAATACTAGGTTTTATTAGACATGATGTGAATGCAGCTGGACCCGCTAACATGGGGTTATTGCTGGGTATACGGCTGCAGTTTATTATCATGTAACAGTAAGCTAGCCAAGCCCCAGGGAGGCTGCTGCACGCTGCTGCTGCTATTATCACTGTTATTATCACCAGAAACCACAGCTCACGCTGCAGGTGATTCAGTGGTTTTCCATGTGAAATCTGCAGAGCGGAATGTCTTTCCCCTGTAGACACAGAGCGACGGGTGACCCTTGCACCATCATTGCACAGTGCACCGAACACTTTTGTGTTAATGAGCATTTCTTTTAACTGCAAGGGGTGCAAGGTGTCATACAGGCCCGTTTTTGACACCAAGGCATTAAGCGAGCGAGCAAAGTGAGCACAGAGAAGGCTGCAGCCGCCAGATCTGTTTAATCTAGGGGGATTATGCTCTCAACACATCTGGAGATTAAAGCGCAAAGTAAAGATGCCTCTCATTCCACTGTGTTTACAGTCAAAAATCTAGTGTATTTCCAAAAAGCCAGACGTGCCTGCAAGGTTTCTGACTCAGCCCGGGACAACCAGAAAGAAGGCAGAACCCTCCAGAAAGCAGGTTTAAAGAGAGGCAGCGAGCTGGAACTACAAGATATTTGTGAACGTTAATACAGATTCTAGCATGGTCTAATGCTACCCACAGCCTACTGCAGTAATCCAGGACATTTTCATCAAGAAACGGGTTCATGGAATTTAGTTCAGTAAAGTAGGGCCATGAATAAATCTGAAATATTGAGTCAACATACAGTGAGGCCAGAAAATTCATTAAAAAAGAATGTGTTCTGATAATAAATGATTTCTAAAAGTAAACACCCTCATGTTGTTCTTTTTATATGGAAGTAAATTGATGATTTCTGGGGTTTGGATTCTTGATCAGACAAAAGAAGTAGTAGTTGAAGACATTTAGGGAAGTTATGTATGAACTAACGTATGTCGTGACTTTTTTTAGGCAGAATGACTAAGCAAGAAAATCCTCAACAGATAAATCAATAATGAAATAGTTATTAATTACAGCCCTAAATAGGTTAAGTGGAGCTTGTTCGAGTAGAGGGTGGGATATCTTGGAAGGTGGATAGGATAAGAGCAATCTGTGTATATCTCGTTACACATAAAGATTAAGTCATTGATTGGGATGATTATTCAGCTAAATGTGTATTTGTCTCCCTGGTGTTGTTTGCTTCAGGTTGGGGATGGCAGTGAATGTGTACGCCACGTCTGTGTCCATTGACAACCTCAGCAGACATGACATGCTGGCGTGGGTCAACGATTCTTTGCACCTCACCTACACGAAGATCGAGCAGCTCTGTTCAGGTGAGCCTTCAAAGTTCCCATCAGATACTTCTCAACAAAGAAATCAGAGCAAGACAACAAAAACAACGTGTTGTCTTTTCTCTCTCCAGGAGCGGCGTATTGCCAGTTCATGGACATGTTGTTTCCAGGCTGTATCCTACTGAAGAAGGTCAAATTTCAAGCCAAGCTGGAGCATGAATCTATACACAACTTCAAAGTTCTTCAGGCAGCTTTCAAAAGGATGAGTGTTGACAAAGTCAGAATGCTTTTATCATATTAGCATGTATTCCACCACATTTTTGGCTAATATTTAGGATGATTTATTGGGTCATCACATCAACAGCAGCACAAGACATTTGTTGTATTACATGGAGCTATTCAAGTATTTCCCCGTTTCCATCCTCCAGATAATTCCTGTAGAAAAGCTTGTCAAAGGGAAGTTCCAGGACAACTTTGAATTTGTGCAGTGGTTCAAGAAGTTTTTCGACGCCAACTATGATGGGAAGGAATATGACCCTTTACTATCCAGACAGGGGCAGGACGTGGCCCCCGCCCCCAACCCAGGTGATCACTTTATCCACAAACCAAAGAGAAACCCAGGTAAACCAAACAGTTTTGCCCTTTGCTGCACAGTCTTGCTGAGCTTTGGATGGCTCAAAAGCGCTCCCTGCAAGCAAGTGGTGTGAGCAGCACGATTCACAGACTGACTGCTGCCTTCCTAGATCCATCTCACTGCCCAGCATTCACAAGCAACATGACCCCGGGGAGGTATGACCAGTCACTGGTGGGATTGGAGCAATCACCTCAGTGACTAGTGGGATGCGGCATTAGCAGGGTGGAAAATCCACAACCTTCCCAATTCTAATTGATCCGTGATCAGCGGTGCCAGAAGACCCACCGAAATGTGGGTTGCAACCATTTTCCTGCAGTGTCCTGCATCGAGCAGCTGATGCAACGCTGTCACAGCTCCATCTCTGTCTGAAAGCTGGACAGGAACGCTAGAAAGTTTGTCTCATTGTACTAACAAGAGTGACGTCAGCCTGGCCAGCCTTGCTATGTCTCTGTGAAAGCTTTATTTGCTTGAAAATCATGGCGAACAATCTAATTTGACTTGTCGTGTGTTACAAGCCTGCTTTGTGACGTTGTCACTGGTAAGCAGTGAAGTTGTCAATTTAAAACTTGAATAATGCGTGTTGGCATGTTTTGAGTTTGAGAACACCTCCGCGCTGAAGCACTTATAGAGGTTTGGCAGGACGCAGGGTTTACGGTTTTAAACATTTTGTCAAGTCAACCTCTTTAAAATAAATTTTTTTATTTATAATTTGGACTTTTTTATTTTAAATCTGGCAATTCAAATGTTTGTCTTTAATAGCAGTTGTATTGTAAAACATTTTTAAATTCTTTCACAAAAATGGCATATCAAAAGGCACACAACACTATGCTATAAGCTGATGACATCAGCGCTCTATAATGTGCTATATCCATCGCCACAATTGCTACAAAGCCAACATAAATGCATCAAATCCATTTGAATTCAAATGATAAACATCTCAGATATCATCTCTGACCACTGCAGGACCACAGAGGACGTCTCCCACAGTTCCCAAAAACATGCCAACACCACAGCGGGTCCAACACACCACTCCAGCTTTGAGGAAGAATCCGTCTTTGTCTAGAAACGGGGGCAGCGATGCTGAGATCATGGAGCTAAATCAACAGGTAGACGACTCGTGTTGTGATGTGTTACAGTTATGCAGTGACACCTGTTCATTCCTTAAAGGAATGAATGTCTGCTTCAAAAAAACCTTTACTATAACAATTGGTTTTCTGTGCATTATATCTATATTTGTTATGTTTTTCTTCCCTCTTTTAGTTGATGGAGTTGAAGTTGACTGTGGACGGACTAGAGAAGGAGAGAGACTTCTACTTCAGCAAACTACGGGATATTGAGCTGATCTGCCAGGAACACGAGAGTGAAAACAACTCCGTCCTCAGCAGTATAATCAACATTCTCTACGCAACAGAGGTATCTGTCCTTTATCAGCAACAAATGCAGGCTGCACTGCACCATTTTGGATTTGCATGTTCTTTACGCGCTGAGTTCTGTCCCCGAAGGAAGTAAAAACAGCATTGACATTTCGTATTAAGTAATTACTTGGAACATAGCCTTACTCAACGGTATGCCACGTGGCTTACTCCATATTTTCAGATAAGATTGGTTATAGAAAAACAATATTTCCTAGAAAGATCTGTGTAGAGGACAATGTTTATATTTCTGTACGTCATTTTAATCTGGATTTTCTTTTTTTAACAGGATGGCTTTGCACCTCCTGAGGATGAGGAGCTCGATGAACAAGCTCACCTGGACCAGGATGAATACTGAGCCCTTTATTTCCCTCCCCACACCTAACATGTTCATCTTCCCTTTCCTTTTCTTTTGCCCTAATTTGTTTTCTACTCTCTCTGCACGCTCTCTATAAATACTCTCCATCATCCCTGCTCGCTGTTTCTTTTCTTTTCTTTCCCATATGTATTATCTGTTCGTAACCTCCCCCCACTCACCCTCTGGCTGTCTACACACTATACACAACTACTCTGCATCATCATCATCATCATCTGCTGCTCCTCCCTGCCTCCACTTACACAGTAACAATAACAACAATGTACAACGTATCCCTGTTATTTTAGCATGAGAAACACAGAAAATCGATCCGAGTCTGGCACGGAGCTGGTTATGGCAAACAGTGAATTTTTGGTCTGTAAATATTGCCGACATTGTGATTTCTGAGAGAGCAATGTCTTTGCTCGGTATGGAGTTATTTATTTGCCTTTGGTGCGCTGTGATATTTCTATTAGAGCACAGATCAACGCTGCTCCAATGTGCCATCAGGACACTCCCAGAGCTACTAAAACTGTAACAAAAGTGACTTTTTAAATAACAATTTCTTATTTATTTAACTTATATTTAATTTAGATTAACTTTCTGTAGCATAATTGGTGCAAAGCCTACTGTACATGAATTGAAAGTTGAGGCCGTGTGTGTTATTTCAGTTATGGTTTACGTTTCTGTTACGTGGGTTCATGGCATGTAGGAATGCTGAAGGAAATTCTTTGGTGTAATGACTCAAGGCGTGTGATCGGTGCTCTGTGATTATTCATTAGTGATCAGCAACATATCTGAGCATGAGAATGTTACCCATTGACTGTGAATGACTGATATTTTGTATATGTACTTTGTGTGAAGATTTCGTCCGATGTCGCACGATCCCGGTTAATTGCCGTTGCATCTTTTAGGCCGCCATGCAGAAGAAGAGGGTCTCTGAGTTTGGAATTTAGAGGTGGAAAGCCACCGGCAGACTGGCAACGTGGTTATAGATTGTAGCAGTTCTAACGTTTATTCTAAAATATAAGGAAAGCCTGATACTGAAATACTAGAGATACATTTTCATATGACAGGTTGTCATGTTTTCTCCAGCTGTTCATACTTTGTTTACACTTTTAATTTGCTGTGAAGGGTTGCCCAGGGTATAAGAGTTGTAGTTTGGAATAAAACCAGTATAAAGACATATAATGACCAGTTGACTGGTCGTCATACACATCCAGTTTAACCAAGGAAGTCTCCTAGTCCTTCCCCAGCTTTTTTTACTTGCAAACTGGCTGTCGTCTGCTCTGAATCTTGCATTCATTGACCATGTAAACATCTACAGAACACTCATCTTTTGAGTTTTGAATAAATAAAAAAAGTTGTGGAAAAAATGGTGGTGGTTTATTACATTGTTTATTACATGTTCACTAAATGAATCCGACATGGTATGCGGTCCACTCTGAAGCCCATGTAACTCTCTGACAAATCAGTAAATATATAAAAAGAGAAACAAGAAATAGAGCATTTTTTAATGTGTGTAACGCCTTTCGTGCAGGGTTGTAATGTATGCTGTGGGTAATAGCTAGCGCTGCTGCAGAGGGGGATTAGCTCAGATGGTAGAGCGCTCGCTTAGCATGCGAGAGGTAGCGGGATCGATGCCCGCATCCTCCAGAAAAGCTTTTCCTGCCCAACCACACGACCACAAGGCCGACGGTCTTCCGAGCACCCGTGGACCACTTATTACTTTTAAACGGTTGTTTGCCAACTCGACCGTCCCCTTTGGAAGGACAGCTTGAGGAGGCAATCCTTTTTTTAATCAAGCTACAACCCGTTCGTCGGGCTACCGGTGTCAAGTCGATGAACGCTACTTGCAAGGACACCAAACCAAGCACATACATCGTATTTACTAACGTACCGTTCTTTAAAATGCTGATTAGCACACTGCAAAATGAACGCGAAGGTTGAAAATCTCAGTACGATGGAAGAACTAACCAGCAGACTGTTGGCTCCATTGAAGACCAGGAGATGGCAGCAGAGCGTCATTGGTTGTGTGTTGGGAGCTGCAACGAGAGGGCAGTGAAAGTTACACCAAAGAACTATCTCTGATTTATTTCTATACGCTGCTCCGTCTGCGAGTAACTGAACATGAATGAACACCTAATGGGTTGTACCACTGCCTGTAGTTGTTTCGGGGAGTGGGGTATCTTAAATTACTTAACACAAAGATTAGCAGTTACCTGTGCCAATCAACCGCGGAAGGATACCAGTCAGTCAGAGCTGCTTTTTGCCTGCCAATGCTGTTCACTTCTTAACCGAGCTAACACACATTCCAGAGATACCACGCTAAAAGTTTCCACTTACGAAATCTAAACTAAACTGCAAACCGCGTAAACCAGCTCAGCCTCCGGTCACTAATGTTGTCCAGCTCCTGTTTAACGCGATTTTCTAGCGTTTGAAGTTAGCTCATTGAGACGAGAACGTTCCAAAGTGGACAGCCAATCACATCGCGAGCCAAATGGATATCAACCAACCAGAGGGTTCGGTTTCTCCCGCCATTCAAGACAACGCGGAAGTACCTTAAAGCTGCATTCTCTCTACCGGCCATTAGAGGGCGACTACGTCAGATTGTATATAAACCTGTGAGAAAGCGATGCAACTTCTCATGTGATCACTTTCACTCAGTAAACTTTGTAAACACGAGTTTATGGTCCTAATCTTTAGTTTCATGCTTTCTTAAATACATCTTGATATCCTTTTTGTAAATCATCCATTTATATTCCTTTTCCATTTAGAGTAAACTTGATGATATACCTTCTGATTGACAAGGTCGCAAGCAACCGAGCAACACTGGAGAGCTTTATGCGGCAGGTACAGGTGAACAGATGACTGGACGGATTACATTAGCATTAGAAAGGTTTGTAGTTGTTTACTTTATTCACAAAGTCAAATGTCAGACAAATACTGCACACTGTTGACAAACTGTTGATTCACAAGAAATCAGCACAAAGGTGACGGCTTTACCTTGCAACAACCACAACAACCACAAGAACAACAATAATACTACTAATAATAATAATGTAAGCCAGATAAAAGTTAATGTCATTGTGAAATAATAACAAATTTGCACCACTACATTGCAGTAATGGATTTTAGCGATTACATATAATATGAGAATAAGCTTGGCTTATTTTCTACTGTAGCCATTCTGATTCTTATATTCTACAATTTGTTGTCTTCTGTCAAATTACAGAAAAAAAAAACAAGAACAAAAGGGCAACTTCCAAGTGAAATGATTTCTTTGTGTGCGATATAGTACAAATCCAGCAGACATCTCAAGCTCCCAACATTTTCTTCACCATGTAACCAGGCATGTTGTAGAGGAACAGAGCCAAGATGGCCAGCAGCAGGAGAGCACTGACGATCTTGATGGTCAGCCACCTGTACTGGTCACATATCAGGTGTTTCGCAGCTTTGAACGGGATGAGGAACCAGAGGAGGGCGATGTCTGGACGGCTGGTGGAGCGAAGAGACAAACACCGTGTTAGAAATGTGATCATCTAATTTTACAAATCAATTGGTTCCATATTCAACCTTTGTGTCAGAAGAGGTAACAAAGTACTGATGCAACCCCAGGAAATAATCATTTCCTCTTAACCAGGTTTGAAAAATCTCAAGGCCTTTCCCGACTGCAGTCACTGGATTTCTGAGGAAATAATGTACTTGGCTAGTTTGAAAGGCAACAACCACAATGGTCTTTTGTAATGTTGTGATTAACTGAGAAAAATACTTTTTAGCGTTTAAACCTTTGACTTCTAAATAAAAGATAATCATCACTTTTTAGAGCACCACAAGAATCAGTTGGATGTATTGTACTGAAATGAATACAGGGTTAGATTGATTTAACTTTGAAAGTAATGTCACCAAGTAACTGTTTGAGGTGTATCTATTACTTTTATTTGTCATTTTAAAAAAGAAAGCTTGCTTCTAGTTGATTCTATGAGCTGAAATGCCTCTAGACCGAGTCCACATGTTCCCAAGTCCATGCAGACTCATAACTGAGGATACGTTACCAACGTACAGTACGTAGTTTTCTTTCAGTTTCCAAACACATTCACATACATAGCACACAAACAACGACGCACGCATACAAGAGACAGGACAACCAGAAAACGGAATGGTTCAGATGTCAATTTATGCACAAATGTGAAATATCATACATAAACACAAGATGTCATGAACTCCAACGCAAGCTTACTCATAGGTGAGCATTGGACATTTCATTAATTTAATGGGAATAAAGAAAACCCACTTTCTAGGAACAAGAAAAACTGCACACCAACACTAGCAATATGTTGACAAATGGTATATTGCAAAACATTCACAAAACCTATTGCTGATTGCACACCCTTGAAAAAGTGATCATGTGCTGGTTTGAACTCAGACGCCCATCATTTTCTTCACCATGTAACCAGGCGCGCTGTAGAGGAACAGAGCCAAGATGGCCAGCAGCAGGAGAGCAGTGACGATCTTGATGGTCAGCCACCTGTACTGGTCACATATCAGGTGTTTCGCAGCTTTGAACGGGATGAGGAACCAGAGGAGGGCAATGTCTGGACGGCTGGTGGAGCACAGAGAAGTAAACACAATTAAAAAGTGCCAAAGACAATCAGCAACCTAAAATACACAGAAGGAGGGTCGTACAAAGAACCCATAGCACCGGAGGGAAGACCTCCACATAAGGCATCACATTCCTTATGTGGAGGTCGAATGAAGAGAAAACATTTGATATGTGCTGAGCCCTGATATGCATGTATCAGTAGTGTCGGGATCAGGACTGAAAAGGTTGCTTGTATGTTGAGAATCATCCAAATCATTCCTCTTGTCCATACCGGTCATAAAGAAACCTTGAGAAGCATTGTGTTGGTCCTGCATTCTTTCAGTGGAGTCGTGTTAGGAAGGCATCAACTCACAGCCCCAGTATGGAGAGGAGGGACGATTACAGCCACCAATAACCCTTCCAACGTACATATGGACTCATGCGTATGGTAATAAGATAGACTTAACAAACCCGACCTTTAAGATCAGTAAGATCTTTATCAGATACTTTATTCTCATTTTCACACACTGCTTAGAGGTAAGACAATGTCAAATTTTGTTAGCGACAACCTTCTGCAGGGGTGTCTGAGCAACATCTCAAGCTCCCAATATTTTCTTGACCATGTAACCGGGCATGCTGTAGAGGAAAAGGAGCAGCATGGCCAGCAGCAGGAGAGCAGTGACGATCTTGATGGTCAGCCACTTGTACTGATGGCAGACCAGGTTTTTTACGGCCTTGAAGGGAGTGAGGAACCACAGAAGGCTGGTGTCTGGCCGGCTGCAAGGACAAAAACACAGATGTTCAGTCACAAAGACTTTAAGCATTATGGGCCATTATTGTTGCTCTCTTTCTAAACCAACTTTAAATATAGTCGACATTACTGGAACTAGGACACAATAAAAGTTAAGAAACAATTACAGTATTTAGAGAACTGATTCTAGGTAGAAATACACAAAAGAGATGATGAAACAGCAACTTACCATGTAAAGAAAGAAGATCCTAGGTATAAGTCCAGGACTTGGTTGAAGTAAATTCATAAAAATCTCTTTCCTCATATTCCGGAAATTAGTTTATTATTTTGTTATGTCATTTTATAATAGTTTTATAATATTGTTATGCTCGGTTTATGTTTGAGAATTCACATTTTTTAAATGTTATTTATTCATGTATTTATTATAATTTTTTTATCATAGTATTTATTTTGTTATTTCTGACCTGCTTTTGTAATGTTTAGTTAAGCTGGACTTGCAGCCGCTGAACAGTTTGTATCCTGGCATTTCATTGAGAAACATATCAAAAGAGCGGTCCTGTGGGTGACAGCAGAGCATCCTTCATACTTGGGTTTCTCCAGCGGCTCTGGTTCGTTGCGTCCTTCACCAACTGGGCTCCTCTCTGCTTCCTCTCCTGTCAGGAGGTGCAGCTCTGCTTCCACTTTGCCCTAAAAAGATAACAAAAAGACTCTCAGTCACCGTGAGGTGTTCCAGGTGTAGGATGTATGCAGGAGGTTGCAGACCTGCAGAATGAGGAGGGATGCAACGTCAATTGTTTAGACGTAGATGGTGATAACTTTGACCTACCGTGAGTTCAAACTCGTCATCTTCATTTCTGGCCACAAATGGCCACCAGCCTTTGATCCTCTTCTGTTTGAAGATGGAGACCGTGGGCATCTCTGTTTCGTTTGTCACCATCTCAATGGTGCACTGCTTGGCAGTCTTAGCGCCCCGTGGGAAACGGTTCAGGTCCAGCTCGATTGCACCTGCAAACGGACATTGTTTAACTCGGAAAATGCAAGAAAGATTAACTGGCACAGTGGAATAAACAAGGAGTTAATAGACAGATCCATGTCTCAACCAAAAACAACATACAGTTTTTGTTTCCCCATAAGCAGCATTTGTTTTAATTGCATGGTCTACTGCACCTAAGAAGTCATCTGCAGAGAAATGGTCAGCGTCCCACACTTGCAGATTCAGACGAGCTGGGATCTTGTATTCAGTCTCATCCCAGGCAAACATGGACTCTTTTTTTGAGATCACGATCTTCTCTTCAGCCATCAGGTAGTCAAAGGGATAGACGAAGCGCCAGTTGAAGTTGCCCTCCCCGGTGATGGAGTGGTAGTGGACATCTGTGTCCTGCTTGTCCTCCTGCTGCCCCTTCAACCAGCTGTTACAGGAGGGAAAAAAGAATCAGATAATTCTGTGTTTCAATGTGTTATGTCCGGGTGTAGTTGTGCCCCAAAATGTAAAGACATATAGGGCTGATAATTACCCTCGCACAAATATGTCACTTGATTTCTCTCCAGTGAAGATATCATCATCCTCTAGAACAACCTCATCTGTGTTCCATATGATCACCCTGAGCTCAAACCTGGACACAAACAAAAATGACAGTTCCTTAATTAAAACACTTATTGAGATCAAAGCTGAAGGCTGCTGGCCATACATATATATGTGGTGTATGTAAAAGCTTAAACTAGAACATACTTCTTTGGTTTCCTTGGTGAAATATCAAGAGCGGGGCCGGGTGCAGTCATATCCTTGGGGAACATATCCACCCACATCTCAATTCTCCCCTAAAAGCAGGAAAGGGAATAAAGTATGAATTGATTAAAAGGTGTTTGGCTGAAGTGGAGTCAGCATGAGTACACTGACAGACATACTTGTTCAATTCCTGGTTTATCGGGGTGGAGCAGTGGTCTGGTTTCCACATGTTCTGGGATCAGTTTGCAGCCGACCCGTGGGATTTCCTCCCAGTGCTTCAAGACGGTCAGAGCCAGATGTTCTTCTGTCTGCTTCTTCAAACCTGACAAACATCATCAAAAGGCGGTTTAATCATTTAAATATGACTTTCGTATTTTTTCCTTTGAGAGAAAGAGAAGGATTTGAGTGAGATTAACACCGTTTTCATCCTCTATCTCAGTCTGCGCCATGAAGACCCGGTTCTCCACCTTCACTCGTCCTCCAGGGCCGTAGTGAGGCCCGTCCAGTTTGCCATCCTTACAGAGCTTAGCAAGGATCTGTGTCGGTTTCATCGGGTCCCGCCACACATTGTAACCATGGCTAAAGAAAAGAGCAAACGCAGTCATGATAGAAACAAACATTGTTAATGAAATGGTGTGTGTGGTTGGTCTTCTGATTCTTACATGGCATAGTTACATGAAAGACCACACGTGGCTCTGTGTTTGCTGTAGAAACGGTTCTCGAGGTCTAGTTTAGTTTCTCCAATCAGATCGTCGGTTCCCACCAGGTCCCAGTCATAAATTGACACCGTGAGTGTGGAATCCATTGGGAACGTGGCCTCCACGTCAAAGGATCTGATAGGATGAGAGAAACAGCATTTGTCAGGTTTTTAAGGACATTTAGAACGTGCATAATATAGTCCAACCCTGTAAGACCACACAGTTAGTAATGATCGTGTTGTGAGGAATTAAACATTCATACTTACTTGCCAAACAAAGGGTTCAGCTGTTTTGAGATGTAGTTCTCTTTGTCTTTGATCTCCGTCTTTCCCAGTTTGATTGCAATGTATGGATCAGCCTTCCCATTAATGTCAGCTGGATGCAGGTCAGTTGCCTACCAAAAGAAAATGCATTCAGCAGTCCTGTATTGTATAATGACAATTATAAATCCTTCAAGTGCAGAACACATAGCCCACCCGAATAATATAGATGCGGATGAGGACATTGATGGGGTCGTTGTGAGGAATGTTCTGGAACATTCCCATGGTGGAGTCGAAGCTCGAGTCTCTGAGCATGTCGTCCGACACTTTGTACATGCACAGAGAGCCCTGAAGGGACACCGTCAAACAAATTAATTGTTATATTGCAAAAAATATATTGGAAAAACCAGCAATTCACTTCTATTAGCTAAGCAAAAAGAGAAATCTATGACTATTGACTTGTTTTCAATAAATGTCAATGGTTTATACAGACAATTGATGTAACGGAAGAAGAAAATATGTATTGTACTGTAAACATTTTGTTCTTACTTTGAATTTTCCAACAATTCTGTCCTCGTCCATCACGTTTTGGTCGTCATCATCGCCACCTTTTCCCCGAAACAGATTAAAGCTGTGGAGCCAGTCTTCAAAGCTGTCAAATTCACTCTCCAGTTCTTTTGGGTACACCTGGTTTCAGAGATTTAACAAAACATACAATTGGTTTTCAGTGGTATCTTTTTCTCAGAATGTGGCACTTTATATGTATATATACTGTATATATATATATACACACACACACACGAGTCGAGTACCTTCAGCTCATCCAGCTTTGGCTTCTTCTTCTCAAAGTGATCGATTCCCAGCTTCTTCTTTTCTTTCTTTCCTTTTCCTCTCTTGGTGCCTTTCACAGGAGAGTCATCGGGTTTGATATCTGAGTACAGGTTAGCGGTGGGGACGAGTGAAGGGGGGGGAGAGCAAAACACTCGAGACATGAATTCCACATGAAAGTTGCCAAAACCAGCTGGGTACACAACAAGCATGCCATTGAACTGTATACGAGTATAGAGTTCAGTGGGGATACTTGGTGGGGGGGCAGGATCCTCCAGGCTGTGTAAAGACGTGACGGGTTCTTGTCATCATCATCCACGGTCAAGTCATGTCAAAGTATGTGTACACTAATATGCACCATATTATATAGTGTATGATGGATTTGCATACATGATATATTTTGTCATGTCATTAATGACAGCTTGGTTGGCTCAGCACAGAATCAAACACGTTTCAGATCTGTCACGAAAATAAATACTGCCCTGTCTGTAATTCTACTTTGACAACTTTCATGGCAAGCATACAACGAATATGCAAATATGTGAGAGAGAAAAAAGCGGTTGTCCCACGTATGGAAATTTAGATTCATGTCAGGATCTACACGGAGGCATTCTGGGGCTAGGAGGGCTACATGGTTCACTACAGCACTGTAGAAGAGAACAACAATCAGAGTTAGTGAGGTTATAATGCATGGCAACTACATGCTTGTACTGTGGCTTCGGGTTAGATGTGTGGTGCTTTCATTTATGACCGAACACTTGGTTTACGGTTGACAAAAAGGTACACGAAAGCAAGCTGGATCATAAAACAACGATTCAAATTAAGACATTTACACAACAATGTCTTGTGTGTGTCTTGTTTGCCGATCTGGTTTTACCTCCGCCGTCAGCAATGTCCGCGTCATCTTTGTCCTCTGAATCTGAAAGAGCAGCTTCTTGAGCCCTGAGAGCCTGCGGGAAAATCATTTATCAACTGGATTTATCAAGATCCACATTCTACAGCATTTAATGTCAGCTGCCATCATACTCTGTAACTCAACTTTATCATCTACTGCAGTCAGTAAAGCAAACGTTACTCACCTCTGTCAAAGTTTCAATGGAAGCAAAATATTTGGACCACCAGTCCAACATGCTCTCGTCTAGTTCCTCCTCTTCAATCTCATCGCCCTTCTTCCTCTTCTTCTTTTTCCCCTTTCCGTCCTTGTCGTCATCCTTTTTATTCAAGATGCATTAAATATGCTCTCAGTGAAGATTTGCAACAACAACAAAAAATCCTTCAATTTTGATTAATTAAGTGTAAAGTACTTTGCTTACCTCAACTTTGACCACAGCATCAGAGCACTAGGTAGAAAACCAGATTGCATAATGTCAAAAAAGGTGACTCTTTGAAGGGCTTCTGGTATGGAAATGCTGCCTGTTTAACTGTGTCCTCTATGTAGATTAATATGCAAACAGGATCTTACTCTCTGAGTGAAGGTTACACCAAATTGACAAAAAAGAGAACTTACAGAGTCTAGTTTGACCACAGTGTCCATCTTCTTAAAACCAGGCTCAGGTTCCAGGTTGACGACAATTATTTCCTCTGGAAGATGAATGAGAATGTGTTTATCTCTATAATTTCAGGTGTAAACTGATACTCACTCAATTTTGATTACTGTACGTCGTTCCTTCGTAACAATAATGTAAAATAAATGCACTAATGTAATATTGCCTCCAGGTGTTAGTCCGTACCTGTAGTGGACCAGTTGTTGGCCTGCTTGTCTGTTGCCCTGTAGATGAACTTTCGCAGGCTGGTGACAGCGATGGAGCCGACCAGAGTGTAGCGGCCAAAAGCCCTGCAGTCCACCACGCGGATGTTCAGTGGCGGGTGAAGCAACTCATTCTCAGGCAAATCCTGACACACAAAATCCACAGTTAGTTCGATTTCCCAGAAATTACTTTTTGGATGCACATGGCATGTAAACATGACTTTAATTTAAAAAGATGTTGTAAAAAAGTAATTAAAATGATTAAATACCACTTCAAACCACTTCACAAGGGTGCTGAAGTTGGGGTTTTTCTTGTAATTGGGGATGAGGGCCGACTGTACTCCCTTTCCAGCACATTCAATGTCCACACGAGGCCGATCCACCTGGGCCAGATTCACCCTCTTCAAGTCCCTCAAGCCCCAGAATAGAACCTGAGGGATGGGGGGGGGGGCGTCAGTGGTTGTGTTGTTGTTATTTTCTGTTAAAGCTCAAATTAAATATGCACCTCAATCCTGTATTTGCTGAGCACTGGTCTGATCCCCAGAGGGACAGGCAGGATTGGACCGCGGTCCATGTCTGTGGGACCGTCTATGGGAGGCAGGTCAGCTTTCCCATTGGGGCCAATCTAACAGAGGACACAGGGAAGAATTCTAAATCATTTAGTCCGACATAAGTACAACCTGAGTGTGGTAAACAACAGTATCACACAGGCTGACCTGCAGTAGTTCAAAGGCTGCCAGCATTTCTCCGGCGGAGCAGTTCCCGCGGTAGATCTGATAGTACTCCAGCTGGGGAGGGAAGCGCGGGGGACCATAGTGCTCATCCGCCATCTTGACCACAGGCTTGGCGAAGGTTCTGCCCATGAAGTCAGCTTTACCCTGGAAGCATAATGGTGAATTCATGTTTGAACCTTAAAACATGAATTACAGTTTGAATATTTGAAAGAAGAGCCTAACATACCCAATCCATCAGTGTTCATATTACATTAGCTTTATTTAAAAACATGTTATGATGGTGTAATCGTGAGTTATTTGATTTGTCCTGTCAGCAGGAAGAAACATGCCTTGAGATGCACATGTTTCTAGGCAGACTTGGTTAAAAAAAACCCACTGAAGATAAAAGAATAACAAAAGCAACATACCTAAAATAACCAGTGACTGCAAAACAGATATATGTATTTATGTGAAAAGATCATTGAAGTATTACTCAATGTTTAATATATATATATATATAATATTAAATCTCTCTCTTGCAGTTAGTGGTTATGAAGATTTGAAATTCTCTGTTGGCCACATACAAAAAGCACAAAATGTCACTTAAAGGAATGCATCAGGTATAAGTTCATCTCTCCTTATGGATGTATCTTATGCCTCTTGCATGCCTTTCATAACAATCTACTCTGCACACATTACAGTGCGTCTACAGTACATCAAGCCATCAGAATCCACACTCTACTTATCCAAAGGGTCATCCAAAACAATGGTGTTATTGACAGGAGCAAATATAGAAGTGTCAGTCAGCAAAAGCATTCTTTCAGATGGATAATTCATATCACGATGCTAATGACAAACTCATCAAGTGTTTAATCTTACGTTTCAAATGAAAGACAGGCAGACTCTTAAATGACTAGGATGATACGGGTGGAGGAGAACGGTGAGACAGTTGCTATCTGGTAATTCAAGCTGGGTGAAGGTGGACTGATTGCTCACATTCATGGGAAAACAGAGGCATCTCTATTTCAGAACAACCCTTACCACTGTGTCTTGATCATAGATTTCAATGACGATAATTGGAGGGTCGTCTCTCAGTTCGCTGGCCTCTCCGAACAACTCCACGTTCTCAAAGACCAGCAGCTGGTCCCATGTGGGGCACAGAGTCTCAGCCAGGACCTGGAAAGGAAAGAAAACGTTTGATAAATGCAGGATGTGCCATTCAATACATCTTAAGCTGGGAGTTGACTTCCTAAAAAGCTTTTGGAGCGTGCTCACCTCTGTGACCTGGCTTTGTGTAGAGAAGAAGACTCTTGCAAAGGGATCAGACAGACCTGTGCTGTCAGCAGCAAACAGGCTGCGAGCTTGGTACATGTGGACCCTCAGCTGGAAGATCTGTTTCACTGTTGACAGATGCAGACATGCATACATTAATGAATTAGCACTTATAACTTTGAACCACATTAACACCAGTAAATCAGGTGTCACCAAACCAAAGCAACCAGGAGTTCTGAAGGATTACCACCTTAACATATTGTAAAGGAAGGTGTCATCTCATTTTATTCGGGAAGCTTTTATTCAAGCGTCCAGTTAAGGTAGAAGAAACACTGAATTGGTTGATGGTCTTACTCATGTAGGTGAGGCTGATGGGAGGTGAGCATGGCATGCCAGGTCCTTTGGACAACTTGTTTTCCTCAAATCCATTGGGTAGACCGCTCAGATAGTCTTTGCGCTGTCTGGTCAGACCCAGCCACAGATAAATCTCTATCTTGGACTGGACTGTCCAACCAGCAGGCCCAAAGCCTTTCTTACCAGGGATCTTTATTACAAGAGGGGGAAATAAATGATTTACTCATTCACAGAAAGTGAAAGGGGATTTGATGCAATGCACAAAATACGTGTCAGATTGGATCAACTGCCATTCGATTGATTAGCTTCCTACATTTTGCATAAACTCACCCTCAGGAAGATCGTCTTGACTTTGCCACAGTCCTTTCCTGTCTCCTCCCCTGTACTGGAATAAAGGATGTCTTTGGAGGGAACACGTGCGTAAGCGATGCGTTTCCCATTACTTATCATCCATATGAAAATGTCAGGAACGCTGTGTTGAGGCTGCAATAAAAAAAAAACACGCTCAATGAAACACGGAATGACCACAAGGAAACAAGCATGTACAACAAAGAAAAGCATTTGTGGATGGTAGACGTCATATTGTGGATCTCACTTCATCTGCCAGGAAGCGCAGCCTTGTGAGGAAGTTCTGGGCCAGCTTGATTTTATCTCTCACTGTGCTTTTCTTCACCTGTGACCTCATCGCTTTAGCTTGCTGGCCGATGCTTTCCTAAAAGCCCAGAAACAGCCCAGCATTCAGCAATACGGTGCCAATATTAACCATCAACAATTAAAAAAACGATACACAGCTCCCCCCTGAATTGACATACCACTTCTGACATGCACAGCTTCAGTCTCTCCCTGTCAAGTTTGGTTCTGCCAGACTGATTCTGATCCTTGTTTGCCAGCGAAAGAAACTGACTGAAAGAAGTGGAGCTCAGTAAGAGTCAAAGGTCATACTGATCTATTAGACTCATCGTTCACAACTGTTTGTGGCTACGGACCTGCAACCCTGGCTGAGTTCCTCCAGGACGCCCCTCAGTCTGCGCTCAGGGTAGCTCTTTTCTGTCTTGATGATCTCTTGCACGTCATTCAGTCCGTCCTCCTGTGGCAGCAATAGAACATGTTTAGGATCATTCAGCAAGAAGTCAGCATTCAACTGCCAATACTAAAAACTACATATCGGTAAAGTACATGACTTGCCAGTTTATCTGCAATGTTGTCTATAATGTTAGCATTGTACAGCCTCCTTCTCTGGTCCTGCCACCAACTCTTGATGTAGATACATGGCTTCCTCTCAAAATACGGCAGGTGGAAGTAGTTTCTGAGGATGCAAATAACACATTTCCTCAAAACAAAGTCTGAGCTGATTAAACTGTGATGTTGAAGCACATCTAACAGAATGAAGAGACTAATATGTGAAGATTTACTGAATAACCCTTCTGTTTTAGTAAGATATGTATATTTGCACAGGATCTTGTTTTAGCTCTGACCGGTCAGTGATGACGGGTTTCATGGGAGGAGTAGTTGCCACTGAAGTCAGGTCTCCGTCCTCATCCAGCTCATCCTCACTGGAGTTGTGGATCAGTTCAGTTTCCTCCTCGTCACCGTCTCCTCCCCCCTTTTTCCCCTTCGTTTTTGGCCTGGCAACCCCATCAATCTCGTTTCCATAGTAACCTGGCACACAGCAGCAATGTTAACAGTCACACCCTTAAATATGATGTACATTCAACTCCTGATGATACTACTTGGTCTCAAACACTGCCTGCTTACATGAACTACAACACTTTAACGTTAATTCAGACTCAGATTTGAGGCTTAAGACGGGTCAGTGGGAGACATTAAGTAGGACAAAAGAAGAGGTAATGGAAATACCTATGGTGACCTCAAAGCTGATGGGCTTATCGCCAATCTTTCTGTCAATCATTGTGGCCTCCAGGAAAGACCCAAAGAGGAAAAATTCCTCAACTTTCCCAGTAGCAGTCTGTGAAGTAGACAATAAAGTGTGAAAAGTGGGTAAACGCTGTAAAAGAAACCAAACAAGACACTTGAATTCACCAATGGAAGCTGTAAAAAACACTTATGATATAAAGAAATAACGTGGTAGTGACGGCTCTGTAATACAAGCTGTCAGACAGTGAGGACTCGGGGGTTTGATCCCGGGGTGCTCAACTGGATTAGCTGTGTGACTTACATTGTCCACCAACAAAAAGAAGCCACATTAACGCAAACAGCATGTTAATAATGCACCAGGTGGGCTAAATAAAGACAATTAATAATTCACAACTGCAGCACAATGCCCTGTCAGCAGGAGTAACAATTGGCCTCCCCTGCATGGCTGCCCATCCAAACAGGGACCCACCTCTGAGATGTTGGGTATTCCCTCCAACTGGACCTCAGTGGAGCTGGAAATGTCAGGTGAGGAGGGGTCCAGGATCTCCACACCCAGGCTGATGAGCAGACGGGCCCTGAAGGACACTCCCTCTCCGAGCCCTTCGTTTAACTCCTGATACTCGTCCATCAGGGAGTAGGTACGAGTGGAGCCGTACATGTTAACCCAGGCAGGACCCAGAGTGGGAAGGAACCCTGAGATATAAAGAATTCACATCATTTGGATCTGATAATTAGCTAATCACGGAGCGAATGGCACTACTTATTGTTGTGTGCAAATGGTACATCACCTTTGTCCCCATCATTGGAAATGTTCCGTAGGTCCAGGAAGTGTGTTCCCATAGCAACATCATTCACTTTATCTGAGTCACGGATCTGGATCTTCATGCGCTTGCACAGTGGTGGAAACATCTCCGTGAAAACAATTTGTTCATTCCAGATAGGCTCATAGCAACTCTTCTGCACCGATGTTTTCCCCTGTAATCACACGTTACAGTCAACAACACAACTCAGGGATTCTACTGTCTGAGATGAATCACATACAAAAACAGAGGGCAATGCATGTTTGGGATCATCACTATTACTCACTTTCTGCCCGGCAAAGAGTACTTGGACATAAGGATCAACCAGGTCCTTATTTTCTCCGATGAAGGCCTTCTTGACGTTGGCCATGATGCTGGTGTTCATCCTGGGGAGTCCCTCGGCTCTGTAGATCTTCAGGTAATAACGAGCCCACTGTCGCTCTGCAGGCACCCCCTCTGGTATTAAGAGATTACTGAAGCAGAAATGGCACGCACGTGAAATAAGATAACAAACAAGACACTAACATCTGAGCTGAAACAGATGTAGCAGGATTTCTTTATATGCACCATTAATAAATAAATCATGATGAAGTACTCATCCCCATATCAACACAAATACTGGATTTAAATTCTGAAAAAAGCTCAGCAATCTCTTTATCACAATTTATATTTTTGGAATAAAGAACCGTCCACAATAGAAATCGAGTTACCCCTCTATGTCATCTTCATCGGATTCATTGGCCTTGTGTGGAGTCTTTATGGTGTCTCCTTTGGCCACAACTGCAACATCACACTTAATGTAGCCTTTGCAACCCGCTGAGATGTCATCAGGATCAGACAACAAGGCCCACTTGTGGTAAAACTGGTGTTCTGCAGGACAAACGAGAAGACGGATTCATTGATTGATAGCTCATGATAAGAGAAGTTGATCTGCAGCGATTCTTTACCAGGCTGGAAGTAGATTGTGCCAACATCCAGTTTAAAAGTTCCAACCAGTGTTCCACTACGCAGAAGGTTTTTGGAGTGAATTACCTAAGGGTTGGTTCAGGGACATAAAACATATTAAATACACGTGTCTTGCAGCAGACAAGAAAATGATATGAATCCCTTTTATGTTAGGCTGTTATGAATCAAACAACTTACAGACAACTTCAGGATTTTGTCGAACATGACATCTGGAGGGACGTGGAAGTCAAACACAAAGTACTGGGAGGAGAAAAGAGTTAGTAATGGTGATGTTAGTACACCATATTTAGACTCAGAGCACATTTTTCTCCCCCAAACTGAAATGAATGTAGATACAATATGTTGTCATAGCAGACTCACTTCATTGTAGTATGGGCAGTTGGTGGATTCCTTCATTGAGGTGTACTTTTTATCTTCCCCAATCTCCACACAGACCATTGGATCCATGTTCAGTCCGATCAGCTGCCTGGCTTCGATCACGGTCACACTGATCTGGAAATGATCAAGTAAGTGAATGATTATAATTCAAGTGTGTCAGGCAAAATAAAAGAAGATTAACCTGCACAAATACAAACACACTCATACATTCCACAACTACTAGTCAATAATTCATCACCACACACTAGACAAATTAAACAGGGCCGATACAACGATGGGTAAGTTTGCTCTTACTTGGTAATCTACTGGTCTTCCAGAACTTGGCTCCATTTTTATGTCTGGCTTTGATCTGTAAGAAGATGAGGTGTCAGATACTATTTCATCAGATTCACATGATTAACAATACTTTGTGTTTTTTAGATGCAGCCAGGTGCACAGAATCAGGCTTGCCTCTTATTTGATACGTTGGTGGTGACGGCTGTGACTGAGGCCAGTGAGATGGTGTCTGGATCTGGGCCTCCTCCCATGAACATGCCCTGACGATCCAGATCCTCCGTCTCCAGAATAGCTGGCTCATCTGGAGATCGTATGAAAAGCTTACAATAAGGATGTTGCACCATGGAGCGTACTGATCAACATTGTGTTTTATTGTGTGTGTTTTTTTAATATAAATAAATATATATCCTGGGAGCTTTGACATGTAAGAAACAGCCATACACTACATTTAAAAGCAGAAAGAAGGTAATACATTCTGGATTTAAGATGGTTAATAAGGGCCTAAAATGCTATGATGCCATTTACAGCTCAACAACTTGATAAAAACATGAGAAGTCTGGTTGACAAAATGTTCTTTAGTGGGCTGAAGTGGGCAGTAAGCCAACAGGAGTTTGTAATATCAGCCAGGATTTCCTGTCGTATTTGTCATCCATCTTAGTTAGTGATACCTCCGTTTCTGTCTTCCTTGTGTCCGCGGTGCTTACTGCGCTTCATGGTTCAAAACAATTCTTTGTGTGCTCTGCAAAAGAAACGTAAAGGGATTCACAATTCAACAGACATCTGCTCTTTTATGAGGAAAACATTGGGATATATTTTGCTGATGTAATTACATCAACAAATGTAACAACTTTCCATTACTTTCCAACTATTTTTATGCATATTAATCTCATTTTCTATGCGTGTTCTACAAATCTAACCTCTTCTGTCTTAACAGCCACAACAGACTAAAACATGAAACTCCACTCCAACATCTTATAGACAGAAGGAGGCCAACAGCTAGAATTAATAATAATCCAAGAGCAACTGGAAAATGCCTAAATTATTAAAAGCATTTAAAATATTTAATGCACATGTATTCAAAACCAAAACCTTTGACTGAGGAAACATATTTCAAAGTGCCATGACAGAACTAAAGTACAGCATGCATGATGTAATGTTAAGAGGGGTGTCTGTATGCTACTAAGCCCTTGATTAGCCTTCAAAAGGGGCGTTTAATTATTCAAATCAGCTGACCTTGATACATCAATGAAATAGGATTAATTTCACATGTATTGTGAAAAACAATACACTCAAAATAATAAGTCTGCAAATTGCTCTTTCCACATAAACACCGTTTTAATCTAAAAATGACTTATTTTGACATGACATGTTTTTTTTTTATTTGTTTTTTTACAAAACAAAGTGGAACACATTTAAACTATGCACCATACATTTTAAACACATGTACCAACGCTTGAACTTAGTCAGAACACAGCATCCAGTAATGAAAGTAATGAAACCCCCTTATAAGTTGCATGATGCAGACATTAAGGATAACCAAAAAGCATGCAAACAACAAGAAACCCTGAATGCAAGATTCTGGTTATTTTGTTATCCAAATGAAAAACACATTCATATATATATATACATTTCAACTGAGCAAATAATTAACCTGAGCAAGTCCCTCCTCAAAAAGGAGTATGCTGCAGAACTCTGAGGCCTAAAGGTTTGTGTGTTACAGTTGATCTTTGTTTGACGTTCTCACGCAATAATACAATGTTATAATACATACCATACAAGAAAAAATGCTCTTTTCTCCTTCCTCTGAGAAGCTCCAAGAGGTTCCCTGCAACGGAAACCGCAACTAATTTCTGTCTCTGAGACGGAAGCAACACTACGTAAACATTTTAGACCTTTACACAGCGGCAGGGAATAAGGCTTCAAAGTAAAGTTGCACAGAAAAGAATTGGGTTTGTCCAAGTCTGAAGTTGGGCAGGAGTGATGTGATACGCCAATGAATAGTGCATGAGTGTTGAACCTGAGACTGGTAACTATAACTAGGGACTGCTGAGAGACGTCACTGTGAGCAGTCTGCCAATCTGCATTGGCTGTGCACAAAACAAAAGAAAATATTAAACTTTTTAAAAGCCTTAAATTGTGCTTTAAGAGGGCGAGGCCAACCAGCAATGTTTACGTAAGACAAGAGGCCATCCCATTAATCCAATGGATAAATTGTAATTGTAATAGTGATTCTGCACAATAGAGCTCAAAAAGCCTCATCTTAACTAAACTAATGAAGGAGTAATGTGCATCTTGAGTCATCATTGTAAAGCATAAGTGTGTGTATATATTGGTACCGACATCATGGAAAAGCTTTGAAATGTGTGAACATGAGGTAATCAATAAATTGCCATGTCAACATTGATAGAATATAATGGAGTTAAACAAAATGTCAGGCAAGCCTAGTTTATTTAACCAGGTAAAAAAGCCCGTTGAGATCCAGCATCTCTTTCACAAGTTGGAAGAATGCTCCCTTTTAATCTTTCATAGCGTGCGGATCCAAACTGGGTCTTTGTGCAGACACACTGGTTTTTGTCACGGTATCACCAAATGGTGTCACGTCCTATTTGCAACGCCTTGTGTTTCAAATACCTTCAGGTTTGAGCCTTAAGGTCCAAAAACTGACCTTTAATTTGATCACACGTGCTGTACACATGGTCTCTGTTTCCCAGTGTTAAAAGTATGGATTATGTTGCATTATTTCACTGAATTAAAGGCATGCTTTAGCAACTTCTATTCAACGCAACTCATACTGAACGTTGAAGTACAACTCATCATCTCATCAATTACACATACAGCCAGTCTGTAAACCATACGTCAAAGTCTTAAGTTGCTGGTATCCGATGAAACTAGGCTCTAAATTATTTAAGCGCTCCAGTCAGGGTTGCATGTGGCATCCTCATTATGTGGAGGTATCGCTGTTCACAACAAAAGAAATAGATTTAGCTTTGAGGGAAAAACAGAGAAATATGTTATCGTTATAATTAAATTGTAAAATATCTTTGTTTGCTACACTTAAGGAACTTTTAGCCTTTTTGAACTTCTACATTGAAGGACACATATATAAACCGGTAGTAAGTAGATATGTTTCAAACTAAACATCATGTTTTACTTTATACAACTACTTCAATTACTTTCCTTGTCTTTACCTAGAACTGTAGAGGATCCACCTTTTCCTGCCCGCTAAGCTGGAAGTGTGTGATACTCTCAGTGACACCAACCTGACCACTCTGCTGAGGGATTCTGCCCTTAATTACATGATTCACTACCGGCTACGAGGGGTGGAGGAGATCCTAGTTCCTGCAGGATGGCCGGGAAACCATGTCAGCAATGGTGCAAAGTTACGAGTTGTCCCTGTAGTCGAATACACTGACTGTATTCTCCGATGGGTGTTATCATGAATGGCAACTTTAAACACTTTGAAGTTGACAGCAGCAACTAAACCAATGTGCCATGGTTGACTTTTCTGATTCGATAAAGAACAAAAAGTAATAAACTGGATTAAAAAAACAATTCTGTGCAAGCATTATCCACGTCGGTAGACTCTCAGACGTCTTATTTAAATGATAAATATATATATTTATGCAATAAAAATTAGTTCCAGGCATGAGCAAGCAACCAAGCCCTTAAACTGACACCTTTGACAATGTCGTCTAGGGTGAACCACACAATGACTTGATACCAACCATGCAATCTTATCCCATGTAGGTCCAGTGTCCAAAGGCCTTTTTTGGCTGTTGGTTGTCCACCGGTTATCACCATCTTGTTTGTGCTCCAGTGACTCTGTGGGCTCACCAGCTGACAGCGGTGTCTTGTGTCTTATGACACACTTCTCTGAAAACTCTCAGATGAGGCAGTTTGGCGAGCTTCATCCCTGAAACACAGCCAGAGGGCCTTGTTATTGTTGGGGGGGGGGGCTAGAAGGCCTGACCTCAAGTGACCCCAGGCACTTCCTTACAATCAATTAGTTCATTGTTTATGTTATTATATGGTTTAAATTGCTTCTACTGCAGCTATGTCAACATTTCATTATATATATACACATGAATAATACAGTTAGCTCCTCGTTACCTGCTATGAATGGAAGCACCACCAAAGAGCTGGTGTTTTTTTCAAAGGTAGCTGGGAGTAATTCACCTGTTGAGAACTGGACTGTACTCCATGCTAAGCTAGCTAGCTCTACAGCCGGGTAAATGTTAGCCATGACGTGACTGATGCTAAAGGAACTTCTCCAGTTAACGCCACATATTTCTTACAATGCCCAGAGAACTGCCTTTACTTTTACCGACAGTCTACGGAAACAACGTCTCGCGTTAACGACACAAAGAAAGATTACGTTATGTAGCTTCGCAGTTAGCTTAATTAGCTAACACATTAGCCGTCACCGTTCGCGGTTACGCGCGCGCGCAGTAACGTAGCAACGCGAGAGAATACGTGACTGCAGACCGTTGGTTTGTTGCTAACAAGCTAAGTCACACATTCTTTGACAGCAGACAGGAGGCTGCAGGGCTGATGGAGGAGCTGGGGTTTGAATGGGAAAGGTAGCTCCCCCTCTACAGTGCAGGTCACCTGTCTATACAAGCATTCATACAAAAAGGTGAAGCAGGACGTTTGTGTCATTTGTAGAGAAACACTTTAATATATGACATAACTTCCACTGATGGCTCAGCCGAGAGAAGAAGAGTGTCATTTGTCTCTTCCTTCCTCTGTGTGAAAATCTGTAGAAACATCTACCATCTTTGCAGAAAGAGTTGCTTTGCTGTGGCCGTTGTAGGTGGACAGAGTCTCATTGTTATTCATTGTCTGATGGCATTGGGAGGCTAGACCAGGCATTTTAGGGAGATGTTAATGATCCTTTTCAAACTGGAGAGGCAGGGACGTAGTGTTTCCTTTCTGTGGGTGCCAGCACATGTTGGGGTTGAGGGCGACCCCCGGCAGGTGTAGTGTAGATGTGCAGGTGCCTTTTGGTTGGATGGAGTGTGGCAGCATCATCAGTGAGAGACTGTAGCAGGAGTGGGATGCAGACAGCAGAGGATGGCAGTTATACAGCGTCCCACCCTCGTGAGACCTCACAGTAGAGTGAACGTGCCCTGGGAGATCTCTTTGACAAGGCCAAGGCCGGGCATTGCTGACTAGACAGTGGGTTGGTGCTAGGGGGGAACAGACAGCACCGTGGGTATCCTATGTCTGTACGTGTCCTGATGCACTCCCCGGAGAAAGAAGGATTTTATTCATTGGCTTAGACAAATAAAACATTCAACCCTTAGAGAGCTGCTTGGGGTTGAATGCTTAGTTTCACTCAATTCATGGATGTCTGTGGGATCATAATTATGTTATATGCATTTATTAGTTTCAGACTCTGGGAAACCATAGATGAGCAACAGGCCCCTCTGGGGAGATGGAAACCAGTAACAGAGACCAGCATTATGTACAAACTCTTCAGCTCTAATGTCGCTTTAAGACGTGGCCCAGGTTAGTGAAGCTGAATGTGCTTCTACATTTCATCGTTATAGTATATTATAATACTACAGATTGTGATGTACTTCATTGGATAAGTGAGAGATTTGGCCTGCGGTGGCGTTAATCTTCTGGGAATCTACACATTTTCCTGGAAATCCATTCTTGTTGAAACATTTCCCAACTTTGTTAAAAACAATGGTTTGGCTATACTGGAAGATATCATTAATTCACTCACAGGTGATTTATGTGAATGTAGCTGAAGCCATTCAAAGGCAAAGACTTGTTCTCCAGGAAGAAAGACCCCCATCTAGTGGCCATACCAGATCATTTATCAGGGAGGGATGGGTAAAAAATAAAAGACATCAAATTGTTGCCTCATCTATTCAGAGCACCGACTCCATCAGAGCTAGTTCATGTACAAGCAATGTATGTCACTTTATATAACACCACAGTTGTCATGGTCATTATTCATGAAGACAGGCTTCAGCTTTGCCTCCATTTTTTCCGTCTCCATGAAACGCTGCATCCCTTTGCCCACATCCATCCAACGAGCAGCCAGTGTGGTGGGGGCATTAAAGTGACACAGCTATTTCATGTGAAAGTAAAGCAGAGCAGCACACAAGGGTGAGATCTTTAAAGGGGGAGTTGCCTTTTTATAGATGTGACTGACCGAGGAACAGAATCTCTACAGACATCCATAGCCTTAAAGGGGACAGGAGTATATTTTGTCTAACCTTCTAATGTATCTCTAACCTACAGGGTGGGGGGATAACTGGATGCCTTGTTTTCATGCTTCTCTCTTGGTTAATAAGGCACAGACCAACAAGCAGCTGATGCAGAGGGCAGGACTCTGCACAGCCCACTTGCAAAGTGAGGACCCAAAGGCATCTTGAAATAGAAATTCTAAAGAGGAGGAGGAAGAGGAGGAGGGGAGAAAGGAGGGGGCTTTAGAGTGCGAGCATTGGCATTTCAGCCTCAAAAGCTAGCATGGCTGTGCAGAATAAACACAGGGACATCCCTCCATCGCAGGGACCCCTTTCTACTCGTACCATCGAGAGCCAGAAGAAGAAGAATGGATTTGAAAGATCAGGAGGTTAGTTGCTTTTCATCTATGCTTTTGTGTTCTTAAAATAACCATGTGTATGGTGTTTAATCAAAAACCAGCCTTTCCTTGAGGCAAAGCCAGAATGACTAGATCACAAAACACAGGATCATCTGATCACATTGATGACGCAGGAATATAATATACAGGCTTCCATTGAGAAATCCGTTAGCATTCTGTGATTGGCTTCAATAAACACAAGGAAATGGGAGCATCTGTGGACATAATCCACACAGCATAATCATGTTATATCCTTATTTAACTCTAAAGGTATACATGCGATTGGCCATCAGTCTTGCCTCTCTGTCTTGATGTTTTTTGTTTGTTTGTTTCATCTCCATGAGGACTGATCAGGTGCTAGCGTGTTCTCTTCGCCTTTTAAATGGCAGCAGTTTATAATGGCTCTTTTAAGTGCAGCTGACCCTAAGGCCATCCCAGTCCTCCGTAGCTACCATTTGTAGTACTATACTAGCTACTAACATTTTCAGGCTGATTTGTTTTTGGTTTATATATAAAAGATTCTTTACAGATAGAAAATATTGAGGGAATATTGAGTTTCAGATTATCAAAAATGAAACCTGGAAGACGTCAGAGGTATTGCTATATTGTTTTTATAACCGTATAACTTATTGTTTTTCCCCACACTTTTAGACAATGGGGGTTATATCAAACCAAATTCACGGCCAAAGAAAACACTCTCCTCTGTCGACAAGGCTGCCCAAATCTGCAACACGGCCAGTGTGCGAGCATCTGCAGGTTTGATACAGCTCTAACCTCCTTCATTCTGCAAAGATAATCCTATATTTATGGCATCAAACCTGTGACCACAAAGTATTATCTTGGCGTTCTAGTGGCCAATGGAGGAAATATTGATGAAAGGCTGAAAGCTGCACGGGAAAGAAGAGAGGAGCACCAGAGGTTAATTGGTATGTGACATTCCTAATGGCTTGTCCATTATTTCTAATAAAACTAACCTGCAGGAATCAATTTATCCTGGATCACTTTTCCCCCTCAGCCTCTCGGGAACAGAGCAGGTTGGAGCGGGAGCAGCGGGCCAGGCAATACTATGAACAGCAGCTGCAGGAGCGAAAGAAGAAAGTGCTGGACCAGAGGCTAAAACAGGAGATGAAGCGTGCCGCTGTGGAAGAGAAGCGCAATCAGAAGCTGAAGGAGGAGAAAGTGGGTTTTGAGTGTAGAAATCAACATGTTTAGTGAAACTGATGCTTTCCCACCTCCGGGTTGAGTAACACTGACTCTGAAGCTTGTTTTCCCAAATTAAGGAACGAAATGAGTCTGCAGTGCGTAAGACAGTAGAGAAGAGCCAAAGGGTCCATGTCAGCAATGGTCCAAACCCGAGAGGAAGGAAACCCATCAAGAACGGTTAGTAGAGGACAGTGTGCTTTCTTTTTTCACTCTCTTTTAACTTTTTAGAACATCATAACACCATACTTAACCGTATCTGTTCTCCATGTAACTTACCTTACGCAACAGTTCTTGGAGTGCCTTATCTTCTTTGTTTTTGCTGCACTTAAAACCTTATGCTGATCAATATGGATAGTTCCACGTCCCTTGCCACTGTCACCATGGGAGAAGAACTTGGTCAGTCGGCTGCTTACCCCCACATGCTCTTATCTGGCCAGGAGCAAGAGTGCTGGTTGTCAGTCAGGAGAAGAAGGTACTCTCCTCCATGCTAACAGAATCCTGCGTTAACATTATGGCAATGCAATGCTACTTGTTTGTGGTGCTTTTGTAAGACAGCCTACTACTACAACTAACCAACTGCTCATTTTCCTCTCTGTTTACGCGCTGCTTCACAATTCCATCACTGTTTCTACCATTTTGTCATATTTTTTATCCAATTTCCTATAATAACGGCACAAATCACTGGCTCAGTTGTTCATATTTGTCGCCGTGCAGTTTCATTCCACTCCATGATTTCCACCACCACAACCACCACCACCACCAAAACCCCTCCCAAACCCCAGCACAAGTCTGGTTCAGTCCACCACATGCCATCTGCCTCCCCGAGCCCCAAGAACAGCCAGCAACGAAGCATCAATCTGGCACAGGTAAGTCGAGGTGTTCCTTTGGATCACCCAGCTGTCACTTTTCAGTGTTTACTTTTTCTGATGTTTGGACTGAAAGAGGAGAAACATGTAAAAAAAAAATTATGATGATCGTTTCTTTTTTATTCTAATTGGTTTAGATCAAAGTAGCAAGAGAGCTTGATGCTAAAAAGAAGAACTCAATTATCAGATCTCCAGCCGTCTCCACCAGTGTGAAACCAGCCAAAGTGAAACAAAGCAGAACAACGTCCCCCTCACCTGACCGGTAAGTGCTCAAAGACATCCACTGTACATGACAGTAACAGTGACCTGAACAAAGTGGGACATCTGCTCTCTACTGGATCTTAAAGGACCCCCCGAAGATCAAACAGCAAGAACTCAGCCCCGCTGCAGCCCGAGCTCCCGTCAGTCCCTGAGGAAGATGTTTCCGTTTGTAGTTCTGCCCTCTCTCCTGGTAACTCCAGGCCTGTCAGGAAATCAGCTGAAGGTCAGCGAGTGAAATTGAGGGATGAAAATCCACCGAAGGCTCCATGTTCAAACCTGCCCAACAAACAGACAGAAGCTACAAACAGAAGTAAGCTCGATAAATGCTTCAAACTAAAAGTGCTCTTTTTAAAGTGGTATTTTAATGTTTTGGAATTGTTATTTCTCTTCAGGTCCTCCTCAAACGCCTCCTCATACAGCTCCCCAGCCTTCAGAAGTCACCTCTAGACCTTCAGCTGGGACTACAGACCCAGAGGAGGCGGCACGTCTCCTGACAGAAAGAAGAAGAGAGGCCCGACTACAACGGGAGAGAGAGGAGCAGGAGCGCCTGCAAAAAGAGGAGGCTGAAAGGTAACAATGCCTACCTATGGGGCAGAAACATGCAGTTCACGGTTATTGGACATAAATGTATGAATCGTTCAGGCGGAGATGTGAAGATCTGGAACGCAGGAGGGCAGAGGAGCGAGAGCGACAGCAGGCCGAGGCTCAGCGTCTCATAGAGGAGAAGATGAGAAGGGAGGAAGAGGAGCAGAGACGAGCTGAGGAAGAAAGAGCTCAGGCGATGAAGGAAGCCGCCCTTCTGCAAAAACAGGTGGGAAATGCAAACATGTGCATCAGTGCATGTAGGCATTCACAGAAGGGACCGTTTCTGCAATCACAGGCGTCCCTGTGGAAGCTTTTAGTGTTTTTTTCTCATTTATTTTTAACAATCAATCAGTTTGCCCTGTTTGTGTAGAGAGAGGAGGAACAAGCCAAAGAGAGGGCAAAAGAAGAGCAAATGAAACAAGAACGAGAAGCACTCGCACAGAAAGAGGATGCAGCACGCCTCGTGAGGAAGAAGGTGACATTTAGACGGTGTTTCTAAATAATCAAACCTGCAATCATTACTATATATGTATACAACAATACATTATCTGTGTTCATAACAATAAATCATAGCAGAGGGTCTCTCTCAGCCTGAATGGTTTCACTGAGACTACTCTGAGAGTTTAATAAAAGCGGTTTTCTTTTCCAGCGACTTGAGGAGATCATGCGGAGAACCAGAAGGACCGATTCTCCAGATACGGTGACATTTACTGTTTTTTTGTAAAAGTACATGGCCCCAGGGCTCTTGTGACGCACATCCAGTATCCACTAATAACTAAACGGCTCCATTTCTAAGAACCTGTCCATAACAAATTGGTTAATCCCTTTCAACACAGAAATCTGTACCGGCGAGGATTTTGCCAAATGAAGCCCAACCAAAGGAAAACACAGAGCCTGTGCACAGTAGCTCTATAGAAGTCGCCATCAAGTTGCCAGCGGGGACAAGAAGCTCACAGCTGGGGCTGAAAGATGAGGAGGACATGGTACCTGTTGTGGCCTTCAAAGAACGCAGATCCCTCAGGACCCTCACCGGCCTGGAGGAAATCCAAGCCCACCAACGAGCAGGTGAGGCCGATCACCTGAGAACCTTGTCCTCCATTAACACCGATCACCAGACAGATTCTGATAACTTTTGGTTTTGGCTAGACTTATGGATGTAGCACTTACTGACACGCTCCATCGGCCTCAATGTGGGCTCCTAATCAGCTGTTTAGAGGCATGGCAGTGTTTACAGACCACACAGTTCAGACCATTCATTCATCTTGAACTTTGAGCTGTGTGAGTCTTAATAAGCCTTGAAAGCCTGTTGAAGGCTGAGAAAAAAAAGCAGCTGTCCAAACTGAAGTTTGGAAGCTCTCCTTTGCCGGTAAACTATACCCCTTAAGGAAAAGTCTGAACATTTACCACAAATTTCATCTCCTGAGCTGCACTGCAACTTTTGATTTAATATTTCTTCTTTTTTTTTGTCTCCCTGCTGGGCATTCTTCAGAGGTCATCTGATCACCTGCAGACGTTGAAAGACTTTGTCGGAGAGCTGCGATTTCTCCGTGAAAGGCAGGAGTTGCAGCAGTACAGCCAATCAGCACCTTGATAGAGCATGGAAGATCACAGCCTCGCTTCTCACCGAGGACGTCAGCATTTGGTCACTTTTTCTGTGTAACCAGTGGCACAAATATTGGACAACGTATTTATTACTTTCTGCAGTACAGCAGGTTTCTGAACTAATAACGACTATGTGTAGACAGTGGTGATGATAGTTTGCGGGTGAGTGTTGCCTCTGTGAAATACTAGGAATAGCCATTCTAGCAATCACAACATATGTTAGCCATATGCTATCTGCTTAATCGTGATATTTCTTGCAATTGATGCACTTTTCCCTCCCCAGTCTTGTCACTGTGGAATAAGGATGGCTGTTTGCAAGAACAAACAAGAGTTTAGGTTGTCGGCGAAAGTCCACTTCCTATCTTACCCTTTGGTTTTGTGAAGTATAGCAATCACATATTTCTAAGCTGCTAAGGAATTTAAGTTCCAAAGACTTTGCTTCAGTTTTGTGAGTGTTGTTTTAGAGACACAATGCACAAAGCCTTTATTGCACTTACCAAAGCAAAGTTTGAGGCGTAGAGTTCAAGTGAGTTTATTATTATTATAAAAGCATATAAAAAACAAATGTATCAGATCGTCAATATTTGATCCTATAGTTTATGTATTGCCTATAACTATCACTTGTTAAGCTGTTCAAATATGCCATATTTCATTAAAGTTGATACTATGTCGCATCTCTGCCTTGTTTTTCACTTAATTTGTGGACTGTAAACATAAAAATTAAAACACCATATAAAAATGCTGCATGAAGGGAAACCGTTAACATCTCTCAGTGTTTGTGCTGAGGAAGGGGAGGGTTGACAGAAGATGGAGAAAGAGGCTGGATGGTTTGCAGCAGCCGCCTGGTTTCTTCCGTCTGGGCATGCACCTTCCAGAGCTGAGCCTCCAGCTCACTGCCAGCCAGCAGAGCGGAGAAGTCTCCGTCTGTCGAGGAAGAAGGCACAAAGCAGGCTCAGAATTGCGATGCCTGACTTGTTTAAATATGCTTAGGGACATCTAGTATGATAGTATAATTGGCTGCAGTACCCCCGGGTGCTTAATAAGTAGGGGGAGGCCAAATACAAACCTTTCTTGAGGTTGGATATTGTAACTATGCCAAGCTGCTGGAACTTAAGATCTTTCATTTTGAGGAACGCCAACAGGTACTCCAACATGGCAGCGTAGTGAGGTCTCAGTAACTGGACTACCTCCCCTTAGTGGATAGTATGAAAACACAGATTATAACAATATTTAATGACTTTAAAACTACATTATGTGAGGTTTTCTGTCAATACTTTACATTACCAGTCATTTCCAGTTTGCCAATGATGGACGCGCTGTTGTATGACACCTGAGGAGGTTGTGTTTGTCCCGACAACTTCACAAGTCTTGAAACTTGCTCTGATGTTATTGTCACCGATAAATTGGACTTAAGTTGATCTGAAATAGAAGGAACAAAATGTCATACAAAAGAGAGATCTGTTAGAAATTCAGCAGGACAAAAACTAATTCATCATTCACCCAGGGTCATGAGGTGATGCAAGCATGATGTCACATGCAGCCAGATCTCGTCTGAGGGGGGTGGAGACAGAAGGGCCCTGAGGAGTCCTGGTAAACACAGACTTTCCATCACAGCCTACATGACAAGGATTACACAACACTTTAAATGGTTTTAACTAAAGCACGACACACAAACACATCGTGTATCTACTCCAAACATGTGACATGAAATCAATAATCCTCGGTGTACCTGCTGACCCGTGCTGGAGCGACACAGGTCAGTGATTATCTTGCAGCTGTGTGTGAATATGACGGGGCTGGTTGTGTGACGATGAAGCAGCTGACCGATTACCTCCACCAGGCCGTCACTCACCAGGACTTCCTGGATTAAACCAGAAACATTATCAGGGATGCGACGTACAGAGCAGATGTGTCATGCTGTCGGACACTTTTGTAGGAAATCGTACATTGTTCGGTGGGTGTGCCGACAGCGCGGACAGCAGTGTTATAGCTGATTCTGCCCACAAAGGAGAAGAGGATTGCAGTAGCGCCTTCAGAGGCAGCACGCAGCCGAGCTCCATCAGCTGCTCCTGGATCAGAACTAAACACACCAAAGAAAATGACAAACAGACTCTGCTTTGGGTATATTATCCATTTCTGGCTCCGTTGCTCATAGTTACCGCTCTTTGAGAGAATGCGTAGGCATCTGCATGCCTGGGTTGAATTCTGAAAAAATATATTTTTTATCGTTTCTGATTCAACTTCAAACTCATCAGCCACCAACGTTCACATTTACCTTTTGCACAGAGGAAGACACGAGGGTCAGAAGAGACTTTAACAAAAAATGACCCCCAGTAGCGAGCAGCTTTGGGTGCTTCTCCTGAACAGCAGCGATGCTGCAGAGAGCGGTGCAGCTGTAGAACTGAGCCTCTGAATCCGAGGACTGCAGCAGAAGCACAAAGACAGGAATGGCTCCCGCCTCACATAAGATCCTCGCTGACCAATCTGAAATGATTTCCACATTAACACTGAAAACAACACAATAACTGCTGCTTCTGGTTTCATGAAACTGACCCCACCTGACTGTGTGAGATGTGACAGAGCCCAGGTGGCGTTCTGCTGCACCTGGGGGTCGTAGGACTTTGCTAAAGCCAACAGTGGCATGATTCCATCCGCCATGATAGCTTCCCAGTTTGATTCTGTATTAAAAGGAAGAAAAAAACTCCACGTGTGTGCTCAGCTGGTCCAGACAGGACTACAATGGCATGTTGTGTCTCTGCAGTCACACATGATTACACTGTTTTTCTCCATTTGACCAAATACATCTGCACTGTCAAACTATACTACTACAATTTCACCGAAAAGGTTATGCTTTTGTTTTGCTATTAAACGGTCCCATATCCTACAAAGTGAGTCTTTATTCTATTATAAAGCAGGTCTATGTGGCATAGAAATACTGTGAAAGGACTGAAACCCTCAATCCCAGGAGAAATACACACAGCCCATATTCAGAAACGATGCTTTTAAATGAGCCGATTTATGTGTGGTTGTGATGTTACAACTACACAATAAATAGACAATTTCACAGTGTTAAATGCACACACATTGTTCCCAGTTTATTTCTGGTTGCAGTGGATGCAAATTACATAAACTGGCAGGAAGTAAACATGGACCCAACCTGTTGCCTAGCAACATAATTCCATTGAAATTTGCTAAGACAGAGCGTTTCAGACAGGGATATTGAGTTTGTTTCCCGTAGAAAAGTATAAGCCTGGAAAATGAACATGAAATAAGAAAGACTTGAATAAAGGTCCTCCTTGTCTGTACGAACCTGAGGAGGCCAGCAAGGTGACGCAGGCACACGAGTGGCACTGAGCGGTGGCATCACCGGACTGGAACAACTCCAGAATGGGCACCAGCATCCCCATTTCAATCACTAACTCTCTGCACACTGAAATCAGAGTGCATGGACCGTTAATATGATGGGATTTCATGTGGATGCATTATGTTAAAACACTTTAATAAAGACAAGCTTTGAGGGTTATGAATCCACAAAAGACAATACCCTAAATACCTTGATTTTCATCTCTTACCATTTCTCTTGACTAACAGGTTGACTAAGGAGAGAGAGATGGTCTTTTGCACCTCGAGATCAGCTGACAGAAGTAAGGACATGACTGGCTCCATGAAGGCATCCGGTAAGGGGGATTTCACTGCAGCACATAAAAAATAATCAAATGAAAGAAAGACAAAGCAAAAAGTAAACACAGGAATCTGTCAACTGCCACATTTATGCAGAAGAATAGTATGAGGTCCTACGTTTGCATACAGCTGGATAACCTGTACTTGGCTTATCAATACAGAGATCTCACGAAAGAGAATATTGGAATACAAATCATACTTTAAATGGGCCACTGCCTGTGTATCATACTGCAGGATTTCAAAATAAATCTATTATGTCTTCAACCTGACAATAAAGCACACGCATGCTGGGAATTATCTGCTGGACAAAAGAAAAATACAGTTTAACATTTGCATGAAACCAGTCACCCTCGATAGAGAGCTTATCTCCACGGTGAGTGGACAAACCCGACCGGCAAACAACAGCCCCGTCCTTTGCATCTGCAAGACATGAAGACAGTCGAGCAACATAAACTCATATGTGTGTTAGTTTTACTCACGATGATGACTGAGATGTAAATAATACATGGCTGCAGCAGTTTGTAGATCAGTGTCTTCTGAGGTTGCAAGTCTGCTCAGTGCTCGTAGACTTTCCTGATTAAGTAGTGGACGTTCATCATCTAAGAGACGAAACAGGTGAACGATGAATACTACTATGTACAGGTGTGTTTGGCCTCCACGACACAGCTGTCTACAACAAAGAAAACACTGTTCCTACCATGCAGCAGGCGTGAAGACAGCAGCTCCTGCGTCCTCCCCTGCAGACAGCTCCTCCCAGGTGGCCTCCTGCAGCAGGAGCACCGAGAAAGTTCCCGAAAAACCTCCCTTACTTTTTGCTCAAACTCTCGCCAAACTTTACTCAAATGGAGAGCAAATTCTTTGAGCAGTCGGGAGCAATTTTCACAAAAGCCAGAGGCCATTGCCACATCTTCAGTGGAAAAGCACGGCGGCACCTGCCTGTCACACACGTCTCCACGCAGACACGCCCACTGGCTCGTCACGTGACTGTCAGGTAAAGGTCTTTTTTTTTTTTTTTACATTTAATGTATGGAAGTCCATTTGACCAACGTTGATTATGTTAGCTTACATTATTTCCTTTTTTAAGTATCACTATAATTGTTGTAATTGTAATTTGGTCTTTCTTTGTTGGTAAAAATAAAAGACACTATGATTTTAAAATATTTTATTGTTTTATATATTAAACCGCTTTTAGACACTATTTTGAGGGTGGAAATAAAACGTTTATTTCGTGACAGCTCTTGTTATTGCCATGGTTACGGTTGTGAGACGGCTCAGCTACGCCGGTGTTGTTGTTGTCGGCTACGTCACAAACATGGCCGCCACGACCCGCCCTCATCCCTGAAGTGGTTGACTTGGAAACCGTCGCAGCGTCGTCGGTGAAGTTGGAAGAACGATAATCACTGCGGGTAAAAACGCATCGTAGTTCGTTTAAAACCCCAGCTTCGTTTAAAAACCCAGCTTCTTTTAAAACCCACAGCGTCATCTAAAGACGCGTTTGCGGTCACTCAAGCTGGTTGTTGAAGAAGCTAAATCCTAGCGCGCCGTAACAATATGTAGTTAGCAATGCTACTGTGCTAGCTAACGTTAGCACTTAGCAAGCTAACGTTTTAGAGTCTCACTCCGTCGCTTTTCAAGGATTGTTTCCGCTTCAGCTTCACACAGAAACCCCAGAAACACGGGTTCGTTCCACAGTCGTTCACCCAACCTGCTAAACCAGTTGCTAGTTTTGCACAGTTAACGTTCACGGGTTGCCTGTTTTGTATTTGGAGGATGGAAGCTTCCTGCCTGGATTATTTACTCTCCTTCTGCTCTCAGCATGAGAGACATAGCGCTGCATGAGGATGCCGGTTGGTGAGTTTCCTTCTGTCTGTACAAGGTTGTTGAATAATGAGTGATATCACAGCGAACAAAGGCCCCTCCTGCAATACAAGTACAGAAGGAAAGCGTGAAGTATCAACAGTAAAAGTTGTTATAATGCAGAATACCTCATTTCAGGGTTTGACCATATTTTATATATGAGGATTGTTGTCATTTATGTGTTAAATCATGTCAGCATTTTAATTATGACGTTTATCAAGGTTAAACTCTTTTCTATTGTTTACACTATTTGGTTGATTAATCTTCACCATTCATACTCAAGCAAAAGTACTTCAATGTCATATTATTATACAGTAGTAGTATTAGTACACTCTGTTGGGGCGCCGAGCATTAATGACACCCTTTCACAGGTGCAAGTGAAGACCGGGCCAAGACCCGGGAAAGATTCAATGAAGTCTTCAAAAAGTACTCTGAATCAGAGAAGAAAAAGTTAAAGAAGAAAAACACAGAAACTCAGGAGACTATTGTGGTATGTTATAATAGTTTAAAATGACAGATGGTTTGAAGTCAAAGGAAACATATAGAATGACATTTCTTTGCTCTCCCTTCTGCTGTTTCTTTTAGCTTCAGAATCTCAAAAAGAATCTCAACCTTGAGAAGGACACAGAAGGTGATGAGACCATCCTCCAGAACACATATCACCCTGAACAGGGCAGCCCTCGCTACACCAAGAATAAGCGCAGAGAGAGGGAAACAGCAGAAAAGGTTAATGTCAACAACAGTAGGAACCAAGAGGAGCCTCCAATAGCCAAAGGCAAGAAGAAAAGTAAGAGGGAGCTTCCCTCCCTCCCAGAACCTGAGGATGCCAAAAGTAACCTCCAGGATGCCGATGCTTCCAAGTCTGACGTTGCTTTGGAGCCAGTTGGTAAGGAACCGAGGCGAAAAAGTAAGAAGGGGAAAGGCAAAGGAGATCCAGAGGCTGAGCCAGAGAATCAGGTGGAGGATGCAGAGGACAAGCTGCTGCATGAATACCAGGAGCAGATTGTACAGAAGATGGGGTCCAAGACTGAGGAAGAGAGTGTGGTCTCCCACGGTGTTTCGCTTAATAATGATGTTGGAAAGAAGAAAAAGAAAAAGCTGAAATCTGTAATCACACAGTCGGATATAGGGTGTGTTTATCTACTAGTATGCTTTTTTAAAATTAGTAATCAAGCTACAGGTTTTTAGCAGCATGTTGAAGTAAGATTTAATATGTTTTGGTCATCTAGGGATGAAGAGGAAGATGCTGACCAGAATGCAGACGTAGATACTGAAGCAGAATCCAAAGGAAAGAAGAAAAGGAAGAAGAAAAAGCATGGTAACTGGATGTTAATTGTCAGCCTCGCTTTTACCAGGAAATAATTTGAAAAGTGTGTGCAGCGTTGATTCATTCTACTTTTTATTTTTTAATTTTCCAGTCGTCAAAGAAGAGAGTGAAACGGAGGCAGAAGTTCCACAGAAACCAACATTTGATGACAGCCTCGTGCTGGGAGTGTACGTCCACAAAACAGACCGACTCAAGTCGGACCTACTGATCTCACACCCGATGGTGAAGATACATGTGGTGGATGAAGTCAGCGGACAGTATGTGAAGAAAGAAGACTGGTGAGAATGGACACTCAGACTAATCCAGTAATGCTGTATTTTATTTATTGCTGAGTCATTTCAAAGGGAATAGAAGGTGGTAAAACCTTTGAATGGTCACAGTTTACTGTAAACCCCAGCTTTATGGCATTTTTACAGTATGTATTTGCTTGAACATTAAGTCTTTGTCTTGTTTTCATAGCCATCGGCAGGTCTCCTCGTTTTATGAGCAAGAGAATGTCGACCACATTCTCCCCATCATGACTCAACCTTTTGACTTCAAGAAAAACAAATCAATCATCCCTGAGTGGCAGGAACAGATCATCTTCAATGAACGCTTCGGTTACTTTGTTGAACAAAATGATGACAGCCCCAGGGTTATACTCCTCTTTGAAGTGAGAGAAACTTCATTCAGACATATTTGTTTACTTTCAGTTTAGCCGCCAATCATTCTTTCTCTATATATTTCTCTATAAAGATCCTGGACTTCATCACCATGGAAGAAGCAAGAGCCAATGTTGATGTTGACAAGCGTGAGCGAGGATTCAGAAAGATTGCCTGGGCATTCCTCAAGGTATTATGATTGGCTTGGTCTGACTTTATACTTTTTATTATCTCTTATTAATACTTATTTTACAATCTTCACTGTGTCCTTCAGCTTGTAGGCACAAATGGTGTGTTGAATATCGACAGCAAGCTTCGCCTCCAGCTCTTCCGTCCTCCACCTCGGGCAAAGAGACAACCTAAAACAATTGAGGTGGCCGAGTGGTGGAGGAGGTACCCCCGAGACAAATACGCATCCACCCTTTATATCACAGTGAAAGGCATTAAACTCCCTGAGCATGTAAGTCAGTTGCCTGTTTTATATTAATATTTTATGTGATTATCTTTTATATCAAAGTCTTCTGTTTTGCATCTGTACTATAGGTTAAAGTTAAGCCAAGCGGATTTGGTCATATGTTGGAGCTGAGCTGGTTTTTGTTCTGCAGGTGGACCCCTGTATCCGCTCCATGATGGCACTGCAGGAGGAGAGGGGTAGCACCTCTTACAGCGAACTGCAGAATGAGGTCACCAAGCGAAGCATGACTCAGCCTCTAGACAGCAAGCCACCAGCCTTGAGATGGAGCAGGCTGCCTGGACAGGTTGGTGGAACTAGGAATTATTATTCATTATTATTCATTATTATTAGTCTTAGCTACTCATTCTTCACTGCATCAGCACTGTGACAATTCCTCCTATCCATAGAGGCTGTGAAGTGATCCCTTTCTTATGGATTGGATCCACAGTCCCCGTTCTCTGCATGTCACTGTTAATGTAAACCAGAAGAAAGGACACCTGGTTGACTGTACAAACAAACCGTAGCAGAGTTTCTCTGTTAAAGGTGTGTCGGATTCCAAACAAGTCCATGCAGTCATTCCGTGGTGGTCAGATGGGCTGCCTCACCGTGCTCTTCTCTCATACCGGGACCATGCTGGCTGCTGCCTGTGCTGACAGAGATGCTTTCCCTGTCGTAGGTAAGCAACACCATGTCTGTGTAAAAACCCCCCAAGCAGAAATATCCAGCTAATTAACCGGCTGTTTATACATGAGCAGCTCTGGGGATGACCTCAGGGCTCCAAAACCTCCATGCATATTTATACATCCCATTCATTTACAGTGTATGAGATTCCCTCTGGCCAGGTTTTGGCTGCCTTCGGGGGTCATCTCAAAATAGTCTATGATCTCTGCTGGTCCAGAGACGACCGGAGCATTTTGTCTGCCTCCTCTGATGGAACTGTCAGGTGAGTTTGTTGTCTTGAAAAATAAACACTACTCATCAGGAGTGAATGAAAGGGTTGATGTCACAGTTAGATGTCACTGCTGGGGACTGAATTGCTGTAATAGCTGTTTGCTGTAGCGCCTCTAGGGGGAGTAAGAACCATTTGTATTGAGTGGCTCACTTGTTACCAGTGACACAGCATGTTTTGGGCTGTAGTGGTGATTGACTGACCCAAGAGTATTATTTAAAGAACATAATTCTTTTGCATTATTACATTGTCTTGCTCTCCTCCGTCAGAGAGTGGAACGTGGAGAGGCTTCAGGCAACGGCCCAGAAGGTGCTCCCTCATCCATCCTTTGTGTACTGTGCACAGTACCACCCCACAGCCCAGAACCTGGTGGTGACCGGGGGCTACGACTTCCTCATACGGGTGTGGAGGCTCGACGTCCATGATGTGAACGGCCAGCTGCTGCAGGAGTTTGAGGGCCACAACAGTTTCATCAACTCCGTTTGTTTTGACTCTGAAGGTATCGTGTTTTCAATGTTGTGTGTGAACCTTATCATAGAAATAAACCTCTCACCTAGTGCATTCTGGGGCTTTAATATTTACCTGAGAATTGCTATCAAGATGGAATTTGATATACAATTAGTCATAAACCAAACTCCACACAGGTACGGCATTCAGAGAAAGAGGAAGCTGCTTTCTACTTCTGAGGACCTGAGAGATGTGCCAGTATTACGCTCAGTTAAAAGAAGAAAAAAATGTTCATAGCTAATCTCTTAATCATAAGCTGCTGCTGCTGCTGCCTTCTCACACACACACACACACACACACACGTACACGTACATTTTCAGTTCGTTTGTGAGCATGCTGTGCATTTAAGTCCATTTCTGAGGGGAATTATAGTTAGTATTTCTGCTCTTACAGTCTATTGTAAAGCAAACTATGTTCTCTGTTTATGATGTAAAGGAGAATGTTGTACTCATATACTTCGTATAACTGGTTTTCCATCTGTTGTAATCAGGAAAGAGAATGTTCTCTGCAGACAACGCAGGCCTCATCCTTGTGTGGAAAACTACAGTAAATGACAGCAAGCGTCATCCGCCATGTCATCGCTGGTGTATAGAGATGGTAAAGTAGATATTTGTCATGTTTGATACATATACAATATGCTTTAGATTTCTGATTTTATTACAGTAGGAAAGACATTGGAAAGAAATGCATGTTTTGTCTCGGCAGAAAATTGATGAGAGTGACCTCAGTGGCGTCCCCATCAACATGCTGCAGCTCCATCCAAACGGGCGGTGCCTGCTCATCCACGCCAAAGACAGTGTCCTGAGGATGATGGACTTGAGAATGTAAATAACTTAAGAAGCACTCTCTGTATTCACAGGAAGCATTTTGAGTGCTGCTGCTGGTTTTGTGACTTAACATATAGCCGCTTTAGTTACCCAATGCAAAAAGAAGCTGAGTCTGCAGGATAGATGGAGAGGAATATATGAAACATACAGCTTTGTTCAAACGTGACATATCCATTATCCATCTTTTCACCCATGTGTCTGGCCCCTTCAGCCTGGCTGTAAAGAAGTACATCGGAGCTACAAACTACAGAGAGAGAATCTATAGCACCTTCACGCCATGTGGGAACTTCATCTTCTCTGGTAGTGAAGACGGGATGGCATACGTGTGGAACACAGACACAGGTGAGATTTTCATCTTCATTTTCTGTGGGTTGTGAAAGTATTCCTTCCGCCCTGTGGCCCCAGCTCTCTGTCGTCCTGTCTTCTCAGGTGACCACGTGGCGGTCTACTCTGAGCTGTGTTACCCCACCGCTCTCCACGGCGTGTCGTTCCACCCTCATGAAAATATGGTAGCCTTCAGTGCCTTCGGTCAGAGCCAGCCCATCCGCGTGTACCTGTTCGATCGCAAAGGTTTGTGAAAACATTCGACAAGTGCCGTTTTTCCTGAATGTTATTTCAGTCAGCGAAGCCGTTCAGGTGATACACACATACATTTAAAATACAGTCTATGTGATGCTGTATCACACAGTTTCCCAGCTGGATGTGCACAATATAAAAGCTACAAGCAGATCGGCTTCTACAGTCCCCAAAACCACCAGAACCACGCCTGACCCCCCAGCGCTGCAGGACATGACCGCTGCTTCAACCATGGATCAGTTTGCCCAAGTAACAAGACTTGCATTGAAAATGCAGTTTGTTAAGGAGCAGCTGGATTCAGTACTCACTGTAAATACCCTCCCTCTGTTACTTTGATAAGTATATAGAAATACAGGAATTCTATATATGTCAAAATTCACCTTTTCAAATCATTTTAGGAACCACATCAGAGGTCTTCAACTTCTGGATACACTTATGAGCAAGGTACTATATATAGATCTATTTAATCTCTTATAATGAACATGCTGTGCTGCGTTACAGCTGGATGAACCGGTTTGCAGCAGTGCTGTCTCTGTGTTTGCATGGAAGATATTCTGTTTTTGTGTGTTTGGTTTGCAGACGGAATGAGCAGAACTCACACCAGGAGGAGCTTCACAATAGATTCTGGCACAGTGAGTTTTTGATTCGCACGCCTTTGTAAACACACCTTAAATAAAGGTGATGTCGAACCAGCTTGTTCTGAGGTTTCCTCTCGTGCTGAGGAAGGAAACTCTCCTCTATTCTATCTTAAATCCTTATTAGCATAGCATTACAGAAGGGCATTGCATTTTCACTGAGCCGCTTATTATCCTGGCTGCCTTGTGTATTTTTATCACATAAACTTTTACACTCTCAATTCGATCTTGACCTTATATTGCATGAGGAGGCCTGACCTCACCAGAGGCCACGTATACATCAAGCGGACAGTCGTTAATGAATTTAATTTGAAGCATTACTGCTCCTCTGAAACCAAACAATGCAGCCTTTTCTTTTCAGACGGGATTAGGTGCTTCGTTACCACCTCCGTCGCTCCTGTCGCCACACTCCCAGCTGCAGCTCTCCGGCGCCCTGGCGGAGCAGCTTATCCCTCAGGCCGCTCTGAGCAGCCGAGACCGTGAGTGGCTTAATCACACCGTTATTTGTCTTCAACCCATGAAGGACTTCACCGCTGCTCTGTGATAGGTCAGATATTTAGCAAGATTATAGCCAGTGTTTCTCACGGGATTCAAGCTGGTGCACTATGAGAGCAAAATGAAGAGGCTGCTCCAGCAGTGGTGTGATGTAACTAAATACTTTGGCACCCTGTTATCTGAAGAAGGTAGAGCTGTATAATACTTCCTGCATTATGGTTCAGTCTCTTGAAGCTGGTTCACCTGACTCGTCTGGAAGTCTCTGGCTTGTGTTACAGTCCACTATGAGATATTTGAGCCTGGTTTAGTTTTGTTCTTCCTTGTGACTCCAGGTGGGTTCAGTCCAGTCGGTCAGCGTCTAAAAGGAGCGTCATCTTTCAGGCTGCAGGCGGTAAGGCTGTTAAAAGTATATGTAGCTTTCAGCATGAACATTTCTTCAAGCATTTCATCTGTCAATGACGTCCGACCCTCTTTACACAGTGTTGTGGGAGTTACTTTGAGCTCTCAGGAATTTCTTTTAAGACACATTTTTACCATTTTTCATTATATATTCTTACCGGATGATGGATTTGAATCATCGGACGTCTGTATCTTAAGTTATCGGTGAAACAAGCTGAGCAAACGCTGTATCTGCCAAAAACTGCTTTTTAATGTGAAGCTGCCTTATTCAGTTATATTTCATTCACCGGTTTTAATCTTCGGATCAGTTTGTTTTCACAGTCGTAGCGGCGTCACATTACAAATAGATGCAGTTTTCAAAGTATATTCCTTGATTTGCTGTCTGTGATCCTTTTCTTTGTCAGCTGAATGTTCAGCACATGGATGTGATCGTGCACATTAGAAAGTAATCTATCCGGTTTTCCTACAGGATTACATCTCTGTTCTTTTCTCCATCAGAACCTTCCCGACTACATTTCTTCCGGCGTCCACGTGGAAACGGATTCTGCCCCCATTCAACAAGTAGTAAGTATCCATCGTAGCTGCCAGCTGAGTGGCATGCTAGCGCCCCCTCTTATATGCCACCTCTCCACCTGCTGCCTTCCTCTTCCAGGTCATCTCACTCCATGACTACAGAGCCAGTCGCTCTGATGAACTCACCATACAACGCGGTGATGTCATCCAAGTGTTGTACAAAGACAACGACAACTGGTGGTTTGGGCGTCTGGCCAATGGGCAGCAGGGATATTTCCTAGCTTCAAATGTAGCAAATGAGAGTAAGTGAAATGTGATGTCTTGTGATGGATGCTGAGCGAATAACGTGTGTGAAATTCTGAAATAGGTTATTTTTTATGGTAGGAGATTACAATGAAGAGGTGACCGAGTCTGTTGAGGCGCACACGGCCTTGTCTGAAGGGCCGGGCGAGAGGGCAACGCCAACCAGGGTGAGGAGACGCAGGGTCGTCCATTCGAATCATTTCTTATCGGTGTATATCGGCTAAAAGGTGGAAGTGGGTGTGGCTGTGTAGGGCTTCTCTCGTGTCTATGGTGCCTGTTTCTCTTTGGTAAAATTAGATTTCACCTCAATCTGTCTCTTGCTCACAATTCACAAGTACAGCCTCGTGGAAGCTTCAAGTCAAACAAATATGATGATCATCTATCGTAAGGTTTCTCGGCATAGATAAACAATGAATTAAAGGTATATTTCTGTACTCTGTATTTAAAAATGTATCCCTCCTCTTCCATGATCGCCAGCTAGACGGCTGTTTTCAGGTTACTTGTGACGATATATCATCCTGATCATGGAGATACACCACTATGGACTCATGTATGCTACGGTGGCCTTTCCTGTCATTTTATCTCTTCTTCCTTACTGTTCCAAGGTGTCTGCTGCAATTAGTTCTTCTGGGGAACTTCGGTTTCTTTCTGAGCCAACCCTCTCTGACACCGAGCCTGAGTTGACTGATGCCAAGTGAGTGGCTCGCTGTGCATGGGGCTCCAAACGTCGCTCTTCTTAATACGTATTCAACTGTTCCTTTTAAAAAGCAGGTTTATAACCGACGTGTTGTAGTTTGAGAAGAGAATTCTGATTGGATGATTTTCCTACAGAACTAGAAGGAAAAAGAAGGTGAAAAAGCCAGGAGCGCCTTCGTCTCAAGCCACATTTTCAGATGCGGATGCTCCGGTGATGACGAGCACCAGGAGGAGAGGCCGATCGACAGACAGACCTCTCCCAAAGAGACCCACGGGCCGGACTAATGGTGCCTTTGAGCCGGACACGTGATCTCACAGAGGTCATTGTTTTCAACTTGATTGTCTTGACCTTTTCTCTTCTTTTCACATTTTATGCTAAACACTTTTTGTATGGACTGTTTTTACTGTTTTTTATTTTTATATTTGAACAGTCAGTAAGTCTGTATTGTACTAAATACAGGTTGATCTATGGAATGTAAAGATTTGTTTGCTTAAACAATTCTTGTACATTTTACATATTGATTGCTTAGACTATCGTGTACATTTTTATTGATGAATATAGAAAACAAGATGTTATATTATAGTTTGATTAGCCTGTAAGAGATTCACAAAGTTTGTATAAGTCACTTCTTCAGACCTATATTAAAAAAACAATTGCATTTCCAAATATTTTGTTAACCGTTTCTATGAATCATATATAAATTCCACCATGGATTTTTTTTTATACAATTTTATTCGGTTTTGAATGAAATTCTTCATAAATCCAGGTCATGTGATGCAGCAAACATCACAAGATCGTTAATACAGCAGAGCTTCAGAACAAAAGGCACATTTAGTTTGGGGTGTGGCCTTTCCACTGGTCGATTAATCATGTTACATTCATTCATCATCATGTAAAATATGAAATCTATTTAAATACTTATGCAATGCCAAAAGATTATCATTTACAAAACATTAAAGGCTATTAATAATAGCTCGAGAGGTGCACTCAGAATCACAGGTGGGTCGCCCGTGTGTGTGTGTGTGTGTGTGTGTCACACACACACACACACACAACCCACCACATGATTCTCCTGGCAGAAATAATTAAACAATTTGTATAATTTGGAGGCGAATAGCCACAAGCAGCTGACACAATGAGACGTTGTTTAGTTCAGCATGGCCTCCCTCCACACGGTGGTGAGGTCTTCATTCAGCCAGGAGGGGAGTGCTTTCATCTGATCCTGGACCAGCTTCTCCAATGCTTACAATTCAAACACAGAGTGTTGCGTCAAACAGGGAAACAGCGTCCACGTAGTAGTATTCAGTATGAGGCATCTTAAAATGTGATTATTTTCATTTGAGGTTGACGATTACCTTTGTTTTGGTGGCAAATGACACAGGTAATACACAGCCAGGAGAAAGGCCTGAGGACAGAGTGCTGGTTGAGTAACGTGTGTGTAACAATCACACGCATCATCACACCCTTTCAATGCCACGCGTGTAAAGCAGTCACTTTCCACTCACAACTAACTAATTATACATTTTTGATGGGATGGTCAGAAAACGTAAAAGAGATCCCACATTAGACTGCCAGAAAATGAGAATGCCCCTTTTAATTGCTTCGTGCATCCTTTTCTCACCTAGATGGTCGTACACCTGAACCATAGCGACTTCTCAGACTCATACTTACAGCCAGAAACCCCAAGAGTGCTTGGACTGCAGCTGCCCACTCAAAGCTCAGGTGATTGGTAATAAGGCCACCAACTATAGGGCCATAAAACATCCTGAAATAAGAACCAAGCAGTGAGAACATTGTTTTAATATCTACTGCATTTTCTAGGCAACTGAAAACCAGTCAGACTTACCCCAAAGACCAAAAGGCCCCAAACATTCCAGACACCATCCCAAGAGTGCTCAGCGTCTCTTCATAGCCTTGATCGCTGCAAAGAAAAGACCAAAGTGTAGCATGTGATTCACTCGCAGTATAACTATTATAACTATGAATTATTATATTAATAATAAGCACTACGACCAGCGAGGACACTCACTATGCACATGTGATGATCTCAGGGAACGTGGCGATGGCGGTCATGCCCAGAGAAAAGCCAATTACACCAAGCATGGTGATCAGCAACCACAGCTGACTGGTCTCACACACACACACACACACACACACACACACACACACACACACACACACACACACACACACTGTTATGTAAGTAAAAGTAGCAAAATCACAGTGGATGAATACTCAATTAGAGTCCTTTTATCCTTTAGCTAGCTGTTTCCCCTTGTTTCCAGTCTTTATGCTAAGCTAAGCTAACAGGCTGCTGGCTGTAGCTCCGTTCTAAACGGACAGATAATAAGAATAGAACACGCTTTGCCAAATAAACTGTAGGGTTGTTGTTTTAAAGTAGAGTTGTGTTTTGTGTTAGACGCTCACCTCGGGATGTGAAGGAAAGGGACGGGGCCGAGTAGACAGAAGCCCAGCGCTGAGGTGGTCCCTCCTGTCACCATGAACCAACCCCTGAGGGACTGACACACACACACACACACACACACACACACACACACACACAGGACTTAGGACAAGCTTAAAATTCTGACAGAATTATTGATTTTCTTTCATACTCACAGGATATTTATCAGTAATGTAGCCCATCACCGGCGATGCCAGGCAGTAGGGTAAGGACAAGCCGAGCATGATGAGCCCCACGTAGCCCGGCGACAGATTAAACTGGACACAGCAGAGAGGGAGGGACTCGTTGACGTCAGGCACAACAAACTCTTTTCACAATGAGAAGAAAGGATATTACCGTCTCCATAGCAAACAGGGACAACGTAGCATCCAGGAGGCCCAGACCGGAGCTGAGAGTGAACACCACAAAGCAGATCAGCATGATTTTCACTTTGGTGAGAAGTGGAATGAAGGAACCCTTGGAAGGATCTGACTCTGTTCACACAGAAGCACAAAGTACAGCTCATGGCTACGATCCAAGAGAAAAACATTTCATGAAATGACTGGAAATGAAAAGGATAAACTACTACCGATGCTTGGCAAGACATATATGTTGAAAGGAACCATAATCAACAGGAAACCTCCCAGAAGTAAAAAAGGCACTTCATATCCGAATGACTGGTAGAGCCATCCTCCCACCGGTGGGCCCATAATAAGACCAAGCCCTGTGAAGGCCTCCAAACTGCCCTAAACAGAGAACATATGCAGCTTTTACTACACATGCCAGTAGATATGGATTAGTTTCCATAACACTGGGAGAAATGGGAGAAACAAAACAACCCTAAACATAATGCTTTCTCTGTTTGTCTCGTGATTCAAAAATGTCTGCGTGTCGCAGGAATTGTCTGCACTCACCAACACAGTTGCCACCTTGTTCGGGAATATTTTTGCTGTCAGGGCGAAAGATGAGGTCATCGCAGCGGCGAAGCCTAGAGCGTCTACGCACCGCACTATAAAACACAGGCTTATGAAAGGGGCGCCCGCAGGAACCCGGTTGAGTAACCTGCGAGAGACAAACAGCAAAAATAAAAATAAAAACAACCAAATCTGCATTTATCCACATTAAAATAAAGTGACATTACATCCCCAAAGACCCAGGGACATAAAAACAATACTGTAACAGCCTGCAGTGATTCAATAAACACTTTTCTGCTTTTGTCTTAAAAGGTGAGGTGTTATTCTATATTTTTTCATTTCTAAAATTTTCCTAACAGCTGGGTACTGTAGTTTTTGAGCAAACGTTACTCAAAAAGGGTTCAGAACTACAGCGTCACCCATGAATTTGGAATAATAAACAAATGTCTTGTCTTTAATTGCACCAAACAAATGTGATGCATGAATTAATATCACCTGTCACACAATGTAATCATTGCACCTGGTCAAAAGTGACCACTGGTGCATTTAAATAGGAATAAACAGAGGATTTTGTCTGAAAACAAGATATTCCAACTTTATGGTGTATTTTCATCTGTGCATTAATACACAGTTTGTCCTGTTGAGTCTTTTCATTAGATTTGATGACTCCAGAATAAGAGTGTTTTTATATCAGGATGTTGGTGATAATCTCTACTCTATGTCGGTATCGGGGTGTCTGTCTGGGTGATTGAAACGCTGGAAAACCTGCTGAAATATATGAAGATGTGACAATCCACTTCAGAGCTGCGTGGCGTGGCGTTTCATCACATCAACACACTCACCCGAACAGAATGGTGCAGCCCGATGACACAAAGAGCCCCGTCACAAGCATGAACTTTGCACCGATCTGGACAATCTGATGCAACAAAGAGAGTAAATGAGGGCGGCGGATCACACTCCACACTCTCATAAGAGTACATCCATGTACTCACGTATTTCCCCATGACTAATGAGCCAATTAGATTGACGATGGCGTAGCTGCCGAAGATGAGGCCGATGACAGTCTGACTGGCGCCCTTCTTCACTGCCTGTGTGGAAATGTGCAGATCATGCTTTTATCAGTCCCAGGAGATGATTTCACACATCATCATCGTCATATCACGTGATTAATACGATGCATGTTGAATATAAGGAGATAAGATGTTCTTAATGATGCCTGGAATGATTGAGCTCATGATATTCATGACCTTTAGCAGCTGGAGTCAGCTGACCTTACCTGAGGGTTTAACAGAGCCGGCTTACTGGCCCTCAGGGAAGGATGTCTGCCACATGATAACTCATCGATTCCACCCAAAACACACTGATGCCATTCATCAGGATAAACATCTGTTTGTATAACGGTCATCAGCTGTTGTTTCACCCGCTTGTGTTAGTCCTCTTGTTAGCAGCGATATCAGTGGTGAATACTTTTAAAGACCAGAGTTCAGACGTTAATAGAAACAACATTTCAGCTGACTGTTTGGACCATATTCATTTGTGGAAAAGGGGCAGCAGAAATAATCATTCCTCTCGTCAAAACATTTATTAGAGGAACTAATTAGGAGGTTATTAATGGATTATCAAGTGTTGTAACAGCATTATCACCAAGTAGAAGGTTAAATCTATAAAACAAAATGATGTGTTAAAGCGATCCTAGGTTACTTTAGTTGAGGTCAGGCTGGTTTATTTGGGTGACTTTATTTTCTATTAAATGTAAATGAGCCAGTTATGTTAGGAGGCTAGTTTCCACTGTGGTCTCGGGGGCCTGATGGGCCTCAAAAACACCATATAATTTAAAAAATGAGAAAAACCTTACAACAGTGTAACAGCATGAGTGTTTGAAAACGGAGCCCAGAATGCAGAATAACAGACACATCTGTGTAAAGTCTTACTACAGACCAAGTACCTGCACATTTCAATGAAAATACACATTAAACAGAAACAAATAATACATTACATTTTAGAAAAAGTACATTTAAATAAAACCACATATTGCTTGCTTTTCATTCAAAAAGGACAATCTACTGGTTGCTGTAATAAAGCCAGTTAACACGTTATAACTGTGTTATTATTCATGGTATTAATACCTATCAGTGGCACCACTGGTTCGTAGAGGATCTCACCTCGTCGGGGAAAAACGGGCCTAATATCGAGTAGCAGGTCATTGAACTGAAGTTGACGGAAGCCATTGATATCAAGGTGAGAGTCTGCTGTCTGCTCATCCATCGGTCCGGCGGTCCGTCCGGCGGTCCGTCCGGCGGGCTGCGACCTTTCAGGGGAACCACAACGTCACAGCAGCGGCGGGGCATCGATGTCGGTATAAGGTAGGGGTAATAAGAACGTCACCAACCTGTTGGCTGCTCCTCCATTTACACTCGCTCCGTTCGGTGCTCCGGTTGTTTCGGCAGAAACTCGGACGGTGACGTAACGACACGGAGCGGAAACCTGAAGACTTCAACACACACACACACACACACACACACACACACACACACAACACGGAGATTAAGTTTCCTTCAATGAAGTTAAACGTCAGCGTCACACACCCCTTCAAAATAAAACCCCCTCACGCAGCTTCCGGTCTTCCCGTCCACGCAACGTGAAGTTTGGCTAAATCTTAAAATGAGTAACACAATTAATTATTCCACATCTCAGACCATGACCTGTCAAACTACACAAGCCACACTGCTTTATGATTTACAGTGTCATTTATTCGTGGGGTTGTTTATTTGCATGCGCACATTTTGTTTATGTTTTTTAATTTTAAGGCTTTTTAACATGAAATATGGGTAATTAAACTATTTGTATCACAAAGTCAATAACAAAACTTCCTTCTCCATCCTTGTAGACCTTTTGAGCGTTATACTGTAGTACTTTTCCTGCAGGGAAAAAGCTTTTATTACAATATATCCTTTTGAAATAAAGGGAGTTTATATATCAACAATAATTTAGTTATTATGTTTAACACAAAAACAATAATCATGACTAAACTACTGCTATAGCAATTATTACACACATAATTACAATATACTGTATTTGTACGTGAAAAAATATTAAATTTATCACATAAACCATGTATTGTAATATTATAATGTATTGTAGGACCTAATCAGCACAAACAAAAGACTATTTAACATTTTAGATATTTTCTACAATGTATGCATAAAGATTCCTTGTAGTAATAATTGTTCAATTAAACAACACAATACATAATGCATCTCAATCAATCTTATCTAATAAATGTCAATGAAACACAACAACAAAAACATCTGGAACAATGTATTTATTTATTACATTTTGGCCAGCCTATAGGTCCATGTAAACCTATGGTCACATCATATTTGTTTCTTTCACAAAATAAGAGAAAATAAAATCAGGCAACCAACTATTCATTAGGCAGTATTTCTGATAAATGACACGCCGACGTCTGAAGCTGCACCAAACGAAAAGCTCTTAAATGAAACTCTCTGTAGACTCTCTCAAAATACTTTCTTCATGTAACTTTACTTTTAGCAAACAACAAATGTCCACATGTTTCCACATTTGTTTCTTTATACAGTAGCACCAGATCTGCATGAACCTCACACAGTTACAACTTATGAATGTGCTCAATTTAATAATACCTTTGCAAGTTTGTTGTTCTCGTTCTTTTTTCTACAGATGTAACATCATGTCACCATGTTAAAGCAAATGTGATGGACATAATTACTGGAATCCGCAACATAAAAGCACAATTGTCCAAGCGAATGTTTGGTCGTTTACTAAATACACTTTGCAAGCAGCTTTGTATTTTCTTTTGCAAGTTCAACATCAGTTCTATGTAGGAAGCGTTACTGCACACAAGCTCTATCTATCTAAAGCAGCACTGGTTCCCAGAGGAAACTACTGACGTAGCAGCATCAGAAACACCCAATGAAAACAACACCGAGCCAACCGAGGGGTGGGACATATTCTACCATCTTCCCGCTAACTTACTCTCAGCAAAATGCATTTTCACTATTTGACACATAAGATACCATTTGTAGACAACGTGTACATATTAAAACTAAATAATGATTTGCAGTATTTTGGCCAAATGAATATGGATTATATGTTCATTGCTTCACTTCACAGAAGTCATGAATAGAAAATATACAAACTATCAACTGGGGTTCAGCTCGTCATGATGCAGTTGCAGATCAATATATTCTTCTATTGCATGTTCAGCAATTTGAGCATAATAATGTTGGACATTTAAGAAACAAAACGGACTAAATTTCAAATCACGGCTTGAACAAAATGGGATTTGAATGAAGAGCAGACATACAAATACAGTTTTTGAAAATGAAATAATAACAATCGATTTGATTCTCACAATAAAAACCAAATAATGAATTTACTTTATTAATTAAAACGATAAATAGTGCAGTGTTTATATCACATATGGTATGGCTTTGTGAAAATGTATTTGCAACTTTGAATGCCATCAAACCTAACAATGTAGGTATTTGCCGTATATCTTTTTTTTTATTAACAACACAAACATAAATCAAATATTTAATAATTAGAAATACATTAAATTAGCCATCATTTTTATGAGTAGGGAGTATACTTCATTATAATATACTCCACCTACACACTGCTCTGAAATCCATTCCAACATGTACTTAGTTAACCTTTATATTAGATCTTTTTTTTTTACTTCACTCAATAACATTTGAACAATAAATAAAATTAGCTTTAGTACATTCAACATCTTAACTAGAAACGATGGAGCAACTGGTGTGGCCTCCATGACCGCTGACCTACGGCGACATGACCTTCAGACTGATTGTAAATTGTCTGCCTGTTATCTTACCTGTGTATCAAAAACACTGACATTTCCCAGCTTTAGCCCCACACGTGGGAGCGGTACGTCATTGTGGCTCCTTTGGACTCCGTCTACAACAACACAGAGCTTTTTCACTTCAGCCTTTGAGTCACGTTGGCCAAGGCGACAGCAAATGCCTGCACTGCTGAGAAAGGATACTGGAAATCCATGATATAGCCGTTCCCATCTATTCGCCCAAACTGCATCACCTAAACGAAGACAGAGGAAGACATTCCAGAAAGCATTAATTTCCTTACATTGATGCATCTAGGGCTGCAACTAATGATGATCGCCATCACCAATTAAACTTCCAATGATCGTCTTTTATTTTACACCGCGAATACTGAAAAATGCAGATCACACTTTGAAAGATATTTAAATAGCTTGTTTTGTCTCACCAGCAGTCTAAAAAGAAAAGAAAAGGTGAAAACCAATGAATATAACATTTTTGCTTAAAAACGAGGAGCTGCATTTTCTGCCAATCGACCAAAAGAGCAATAAACCGATCATTTCACCTCTTCAGGATTTCTTATCTCATTACCTGTCGACCATCCAGCTCAATTTGAAAATTCTTTGCCGACTCCTGTGTCACTCGTCCTCCAAAATCCAGCTGGTAGACCTGGGTGGCTTCGTTCCACAGAGGCTGTTTATTGGCCATGACGTAGACGAATCCCTGGCTTCCCAAGCTGCGGTCCTCTCTCTCGTTGGCCTTGCGGCACTTGATCTCCTCCAGCTCGCTGGCCATGCGCATGCTGCGCTTGTTCTTCCAGCTCTTCTTACTACTCTGGTTCTGGTTCATGAGCTCGTCGCCACTGATGAACAGCTCCGGCTCGCTCTCCGAGCTGTCCTGGAACTCATTGGTGGTCCTGCTCATCTTCTTGGTTTTGTTCAGCTGCTCCCTCTGCCCCTTGGGCTTCTTCTTCTCCCTGCTGCCGAGCCTCGGGCTGGAGATGAGGGTGTTGAAGTCAGAGAGCGCTCGCCCTTCCTTCCTGGATTTTCCCTCGGAGACGTTGGGCATGTTTGCGTCCTCGGCTCTGCTGTCCAGTCTTTTGCGGCTCTTCTTGTTGAAGCGCTCGGACTCCTGTGGCACAGGGCTCTCGTTCAAAGACGATGGCTCTAGGAAGTTGTTGGCAGACTCCGCTAGATCCTCTGAGGAACTCTTGGAAGGTGGTAGCTCAGTCGGTGGAGGAGGAGGGGGGAGAGGAGGCGGTGGGGGCGGCCCAGTGGGAGGAGGTGGGGAGAGGATCGGCTTCTCTAAAATCTGATGAGTTTTGGTTGGGAGGGGAGGTGCTGGAGGGTCTTGCATGGGAGGCGGGCAGGGGTAAGGGTTCCAGGGGTGGAGGTTGACGGGGTGCAGCTGAAGTCCGGCACATGAGCTGGCCCCCGGATACATCGGGGGGAGAGGGCAGCAGGCCAAGTTAGCCAGACTTGGAGGGTATCCTGGAGGCAAGACCAAATTGGGATCCTGCTGAGCAAAGGGGACCGAACCGACTACCTCCTGTGGTGGAGGATTCTGTAAGGTCTGCAGTGGAGGACCGCCGTGGCCCACACTGGGGGGGAAAGGCGCGAGAGATATCTGGTAACCTGACGGGAAAGTAAGAGTGCTCGTGGTCTGACTGCTTGGCGGTTTAGTCGTGAGGACAAACGGTAGCCGGGTCATGTCCAGGTGCTGAGCCTGACTAATGATGAGTGGAGGCGGTTTATGAGGTCCCGGCGGAGGACCCAGCATGGTTTGCTCCGGAGTGAGCCAGAACTCCTCTGTGGTGGAGGTGTCCCACTGGTAAGGCGGGGGGCGTTTAACCGTCAGGCTGACGTCGCCGAGCGTCAGCTGACGTACAGACTTCTCCAGGTGACAGTGCTGATTCAAAGTCTCGTCCTCGGTGAAGGCAGAGTTCACGTACACCGTCCGGTCCCTACTGTTGTCGACGGCGCTCAGCAGGCTGTAGGAGGACTGAGAGGCCATAGGCGAGGTGCTTTTGGAGTGCACGATAATGGTGCTGTGGTGGACCCCCTTCCCGGGCGGGAAGTCCTGTCTCACCACGGTGCCCCCCGCGATGCCACTACTCGTGGTCCCGCCACCACTCACGCTGACGCTGGTGCTGCTGCTGTTACTGCTGCACTGTGTGCACGTGTACAATGCGGTGGGCACCCTCTGCTGGTAGGTGAGTGCTAGTGCGCTGTTCATTTTTGCCTTGGTGGGGAGGGTTCTGGAGCTTTCCATCATCTGTGGCACTTTGAGTCCGACGTCCCTGCGGTCGCGGCGTAGAGTGGCGTGGATCAGACTGTTATCGATCCTCTGGGGAGGAGGAAGAGTAGCAGTTACTTGATTGGCCGGATCAGGATAAGGGGGAGGGTCTCCGCTAGGTATTGAGTATCGAGGGACGGACAGACGACTCAATGTGGCTGAGCTGTAGGGAAGCTGAATCTTTTTGTTCTCAGAGGAAGTGACCTTGAGCGTGGCCGAGCCTCCGATGCCGTGGACGGCGTACGCGTTCTGGTTGCGAACGAGGCGCCTGCGTGGCCGGCAAACCTCCTCCACGTTGCCGCTGCTGTCAAAAGTCGTGATCCTCTCGTAACCCAGCGGTGTCGGGTACTGCAACGTGACGGGATGAAGCAAAAACTCATCCTTCTTCAGGCAGGGGTCTGGCGACAGGATACTTGGGCTGTCACAGTTTGTGACAAGAGTTTGAGGCGTGGCGACGGCCGCAGCTGTGGCCGCTGACGCCACGGTGCCCGGGTACGGAGGAGGAGGATTTACCTTCCTCATCTGGATCTCCATAGATCCGTCCATGTCAGTGAAGGGAGGTAAAGTCCGCGGCAGGCTCGGCTTGAGCGTGTGGCTGTGCTCCCCCCGGCTGAACCCCGGCTCCGTGGTCGGAGGAGGAGGCAGAAGATGAATCTGGTGCAGCGAAATAGTCGGATAGCCAGTCGGAGGAGGGGGCAGCGTCATCTGCATCTTCAGCTGCTGCTGCATCTGTTGGTGCTGCCTCTGCATCTGCTGATGCTGCTGCTGGATCTGCTGATGCTGCTGCTGGAGCTGCTGCTGCTGCTGCCTCATCTCCTGGATCTGCTGCCGGATCTGCTGCTGCTGCTGCTGCATCTGCTGCTGCTGCTGCTGCATTTGCTCGTGCTGCAGCTGCATCTGCTGCTGCTGCTGCTGGATCTGCTGTTGGTGGTGGAGCTGTTGGGGCGTCGGGTTCTGTTGTTGGAGCTGTTGGTGTTGCTGCACCTGCTGCTGATGCTGCTGCTGCTGCTGCTGGTGTAGCGTCTGCAGCTGCTGGAGCTGCTGCTGCTGCTGCTGCAGCTGTTGGTGCTGTTGTTGCAGCTGTTGCTGCTGCAATTGCTGCTGTTGCTGCTGCTGTGACTGGGACTGGTGGTGGTGTTGCTGTTGATGATGATGCATTTTCTGCTGCTGCGTCTGCATTTGCTGCGACTGCTTGGACGGCAGCTGGCGAGGCTGCTGCGAGTGAGACCGCTGCGGATGAGGCTGCGGCGGGAGGTGGTGAGGCGGAGGTGGCGGAGGAAGAGTACCCGGGAGAAGAGGAGCCATCTCCAGCCCATTGAAGATCACTTGGCCGGGGTTTGGGTATCTCGTCGGCACTGGGTATGGTGATGGAACTGCATCCTGTCCTCGGTCTGTAACGGGGGCAGAAGCTGCGGCCGCCGCAGCTGCAGCTGCTGCGGTGGCTGTCGGGTTCGTCAGGACGTCGAGTTGGATGTTCTGATTGGCCAGAAGAGACTGAACCAGGCCGATGCTCTGAGTGGGAGACATGGCCTGAGCCGGGCTGTGGATGGGAGCGATGGGGATGTTGACTGTACACGGGGGATTGTCTCCTGCCACTCCAGATGGCCCCATCACTTAAAAAAACACAAAGGAGAACTGTGTCAATGACTTTTAGCATATAGATAATCAGGTGCATTGGAAATAACTGCAATCTCACTCATTTTTTCGTATTGTTATCGTGTTTGATATTCATCCACACCTGGTAAATCATCCTCATCCTCACTGAACACATTGGGGTTGAACACAGGCAGGCTCATGAAGTCGTGAGAAATCTTTCGCACTTCGGGAAGGTAAATCGTCATCTGTCTCGGTTGTAGATGCAGCAGACTGGTCTTATAGATGACTGAAACACAGAAGGTTTGAGTCATCCGACCGGCCGGTGCCATGTGAATGTGTGGGCGTTGTGTGAAATTTACCTGCACCAAGATTGGCAGGGAGAAAAGAAGCAAGTCCAACAATTTTGAATTTTGTCCCCCAAATGTTGGATGTGACCTGAGCAAGGTAGTTGTGCTTTGAGGCAGACATAATGGAAGACAGTTACTGGCGTGACATTAAAAATTAATCAAGAGCTGACATGAGCCTAGAGATGATTTATAGCAGGTCGTAAGAGAGAGAAATAGTATCTGGGTTTTTTTATCATTTAAGATGAGAGAACATATATCTTTTTACTGGAAAGCCTTGTGTGACATCACAGTTACTTAATGTACATTATCATTTTATTGTGAAAAATTAAATCATACTAATGCAGGAACAACAGTAGCCTTAATGGAAGATGCATATTCATACCTCTGTGATCCCATCCATAGAAAACTCCCGACGTGTCAGACTGGGAGAGCGAATTGGAGGCTTTTTTGGTAACCGTGGCGACCGTTGGCCTTCCTGATTGGCCCGTGAAAGTTTGGGAGATTTTCTTGATTCCATGTTCAACCTTTGAAAAAAAGAGGTGCAGTTTTCAATCATCTCTTTCTTTTGAAATATCGCATTTTCAATTCACGCCACAGCCGTGACGTCGACGACTCGGTGAAACTATTGCGTAACGTAGAGTTTTTCCGACCTGTTTCCTCGGGACATCTTTGGCGACTTTTTCCCGACCCACTCGTCGCTCAACTCAATGTCACTGGAGTCAGAGCAGTTACAGCTGTCCGTGTATGAGATCATGGGATTCACACACACCTCCTCTGGAAGAAAAAACACACGAAACAGCCGGAATATTAATACAAGTGAGTCTTGTTTGGTGGGACCACAGGCTGGATGTGACCCTGGTGCAGCCAGGTCATGGTGCAGGCTATTCCTGGATCAGGCCTCGGACGATGTTACGTCAGAGAAGAGCCGTCATCACCAGAGTCTTTCTCAAGGTGAATGATGGCCACAATACAAAATGTATTTTTGTCACCCACCACTAGTGCTATCAAGCTTTGGACTTTAACCCTGGACCCTGTAAGGTCCAAGCCCACCTGCTTTGCTGTCCATTTTCGGATCCATGATGACAAACTCGGGCCGTAGTTTACTGATGCGCCTCCCTTTGAGAATGGGCACCAGTCCTCCTAAATACTCCAGGTAGAGAGTGTAGCAGGGTCCGCCTGCCTCGGGGCTGTCCTCTGCTCGCTTCATGGTGCAGTGCAGCCTCTCGTTGCCGGCGGTGGGATAGCTGACAAAATCCCGGATGTTGTTGGGGTCAGGGATTGGGGGCTGGAACAAAGAGAGGAAAAGGGCTGTAGGATTGCCGGACGCTCAGATGAAAACACGCTTCAGTCAGCGGTTTTCACTTATCAACAAAAGTTGGTTACCACACATAAATGATTGGAAGAGGGATCAGTGCACCTTGATGGTGGGTATGAAAGCAGTGGTGACGTAAGAGCAGAGCAGCGAGGGCATGTTCAGCTTCCCCACGTCTTTCTCCTCCCGCAGGGCGCTGGCGATGCCCTGCTGGCATAAGAGCTGGAGGCTGGCCACCCTGTGCTCCACGCGGACCACATACAGCGCCGGTCCACACGCAAGGAACAGGCGAGAGTCTCTGTGACCCCAGCAGATGGTGGTGATGGGTCTCTGAGGGACCATTTCACAATAAAAGAACCCCCCGCAGGGATCAGTTTACATGTATTGCTTCTTTTCATCACATCTCTCATACAGATCCCCTCATCTTTCCACTCCTGTCTGTTTATACATGTAATGATATATATTCAGCACGGGACTAACCTGTGCTGGGGTTTCCAAAGTGTAAATGTGCTCTCCTTGGACATTATAGAACTTAACAAGGGCGTTCCTCATGATGGACGAGCAGGCGGAGTCAACAGGAAGTCCGTGCCTCTCCATGCCGGCCACAGCCAGGAGGTCCCCCTGGGAGCACCACTGGGCCTCAACATCTTTGGAGTGAAGGAGCAGAAAAAACACGTTATGGGTTGTACGATCCATACGATGTATTGGCATGCTTGATAATGACCCAGTTTTATACCTTTCAGCCCTGAGCGAATTACAGCAGGAGAGAGGTCGTCATAGTTGTTCATTAAACTGATATCTCCTGATAGGAAGGTGACCGTCAACAGAGGCTTGACTCTCCGCACTTGGAAGGACAAAGTTTATATATCAGAAAAAGTATATTAAAAGTCTGCAAGATGTCATGAGTGGTTTTGGTGGACGTTCGCACCGAAAGGCAGGATGTTGTCATCGGAGTCCGTGTCGCTCTCTGTGCTGTCCTCAACCAGGAAATCGGGGCAGTTCCAGCACATGCTCACAATCCCATCGGACTCGTGCAACAGAACATGGGCGAGCATTCGTCCGTGACAGTCCATCACGATCACCTGACCGTCTGCTGTGCCAAACAAGACCTGAGGGGGCAGTGTACATTACGCCTGAATAGATGGGCGTGATGAAAAAGCTCTGGTTATCAAACTCAAGGCCATCGAGTGCTGCAACACTGCCCATTGCTTCACCTTGTATTTTTTAGGCATTGGAAGCATCCTCGTCCCATATGTACTTTTTCTTAATAAAGATATTTGTTATGTGTTATGCCAGACAGAAAGAAAGGTTAAATAAAACTAAAAAGAGTAATTCATAACAGTTCAACCAGGCGATGTGTACCTGTTGATCATCGGGCGTCCAGATGCCACAGGTGATTTGACTCTCCAGGTTGATCTCCGAGGACCAGTGTCTCTGTCCGCTGACCGAGCCCACCAACACAAAGCCATCCCGGTAGGCGATGAGGGCTTGGGTGCCGTCATGTGACCAAGTGAAGTCACTCACCTGGAGGGAGGAAGTGCTAACCTTCAAGATAGTTGTGTGTGTATACAGGATACTGCTAGAGACAAGTACATTACAGATGTCTAGTAGTATAATAGTAGGCTTTTGTGATGATACCACAAAAACAGTGTCTACCTGGGCTCCTCTGTCGTTCACTAACTCCACAGACCATCTTCCTTCATACTGGATCCACACGAATATACCTCCTTCCATATCACAGGTGGCGAGCTTCTGAAAGGGTTCATTCCAACGCACCAAGACAACCTGCAAACCCCGAAACACCGTTAGCATTTCTCCCAAACCCAGGTGCCTTTCTGCACAGAGGAGCATTCATGATTAATAGAGAGTGTAAGCTCAGTGCTAATAAAAGGTTTTTAAGACTGAACGTGACCTTAAAGTCCACTGCAGCTGGAAGGAAAGTCAGAATGCAGAGAAACGAGAGACGTGACGTTGATATTATCTGAATGTGAATCTGTGTATTTGATTAACTTGAATTAGGACTTTGGGGTTGCATGCCTCCATCAACCAGTCAAGTTGCTGCTTACGCCCATATCTGTTGAAAATGCCATCATGACGTCACCGTGACCTTTGACCTTTGACCACCAAATTCTGATCAGTTCATCATTGAGTCCATGTGGACGTTTGTGCCAAATTTGAAGAAATTTACTTTCTTGAGATACCGTGTTTTACTACATATGCTCTGAAGTTATTTATTTTTATATATTTATATATATATATATATATATATATATATATATATATATATATATTGTCTTATCGTCAAAGACAGGAACCCTGATGTTTGTATCAGGATGGAGGTTTCTGTAAGGATGGGTTATTAAGACATTTTGGAAAAATAAAAAGACCGACCTCACTGTTGTGTCCTCGCAGATTAAAGTTGATTCTCTGAGGCGTGCTTCGGTCCCTCCTGCAGTGACTGGACGTAAACGTCACCCCGACCACTCCTCTCCCGTTCCCCGTGGCGAGCCAGCCCTCCTCGTAGTACCGCCTCCTGCACACCGGCTTGTCCTTCTCGCTCTTGGGGACTCTGCCCTTCCACGACAGGCAGAGGATGTTGGAGTCGCTGCAGAGGATGGGACCGTGTTCCACGGCAGCCAACATCCCTACTGAGTGACCAGGCTGGAGGAGGAAGAGGCAAGTTAAGGGAATATATACTTTTTTTTTTTACCTTATTATAAAACCAAATTTGCTTAGAACTGACTTCTGTTGACATTTTGGGATTTTGGCTGTGGAAGCCTTCACTGGCTCCACCCATCCTTCCCCATCACCTGGCTGCCCCACCCCTCTACACACCTGTTCCCTAGTCTTCCCTCATCAGCTCTGCCTTCCCTCCCCTCCTTTTCACCTGCATCCCATTCCCTCATCAGCCCCTCATCGGCCCAGTCCCATTTCATTCCCTGCCGACCATCAAAGTGTCCATGTGCTTTTGCTTTTCAAGCTGCTGCCTCAAACGTCTGCGTTTGGGTCCCTCTGTTGCCGACAACAACAAAGAGGCACAGTGAAATAAACCATCCAATAGATGAGACTGAACTTCTTTGGACCTTGTGGTGTCTCCATCTGCTCAGGGAGAAAGGATCAAAAAACTCGGCTACCAACTGGACCTTGTGGTGAGTCAATTGCTGTCTCCAAGCTCAAGAATAAATCTCCATTTGTTTATCCAACATGGATGAGTCGTCCTTAACATGCTCAGTAAAATGGAGATTTCAACATTTACAATCCATGTCAACGGGGCAAACTGTAATATGACGTAAGCTGAGATCAGTATGTTGACACTCATTGATGTCTGATAATATCCACTGGCATTGCCTTTACATTATAAAGTATATTAAATCCACCTTCCTTAGCTAGTTCAAAGGCATCTGTGACTGAAAACAGGGACTCGTGCTCTCTCTGTTTGAGATGATCCATAATTTCCGACACAGCTTGCAACATTGAATCATTAATGTGCCGTTATAGCAGTAAAATCACCACGACTGCTGCTACAAAGTGTCCTAGCTGTTGTCCTGTTATTCACCGTCTGTGGAGCAGCTCCAGGATTTGTCCCTTGATGACATCACCACCACAGCCTGTCCCTTTTTACTTCTTACAGATTAACAAATCAGAACTAAAAGTATTACATAAATAGAACATCAATTCTATTTTAAGGCAAACATTAATGAAAGCATTAGTTTCCAACCTTCCAAAGGAAATGTTCTAAAGGGCTCACACGTCTACTTTGGAGTAGAAATGTAGTATTTAAAGGCTGCATTATGTTTACAGACTCCATGTTTTTGGCTGCAAAAATCCATAAAATGTAACCCTTTTCCACAGATATTAGTCCAGACATTATTTAGTATCTTGGGGGACAATATTAAAAGTCCTGTGAATCATATTTGACTGCACAGATTGGGTTTCTAGTGTCCGTATTCTTGTAATGGGAAATGAATGCAAGGTGATCTGCAAGCATTTCAACGTACCTCATAGTTCCTGGACATGTTGAGTTAGAATCCCTCCGTTGACTGTGTCCATATTTCCAGTCAGATGATGCACTGAAGGGTAATGGCTGCTGTGCTCCTGGTGCTCACAGTGAAGTCTACGGGGACGTGAACAGCATCGTTGTGTGTCCCGCTCCAACACTCATCTAAAAACCCAGCACCTCTGCACTTTCAGAGTTTCTGCCATGAAATGAGGCTTCTCGGTGGTGTGATGGGGCTCTGCAGAGTGGTGAGATCCTGTTTCAACGGAGGGGGGGGAAAACAGGCGAATAAAACCATAATTCAACAAGTAAGATCATGTAAGAGAGATGCAGAGAGACAGATGGGTGGCTCCTGCTTTAAATAGCCGCCTTGTCATTCAGTGCATCAACCTTGAAATTCACAGTTTCCCCTCAGTCTCTATGCAACGGCAACACCGCATTGGAGCTCAGGGCACTGGCAGTCTCCATGGGTACTGAGACTGTTTTACGTCAAACAGCCGAGCAGCCAGGCGAGGATGTGGACTCTGCATCGAGCATTCTCATGCAGACGCTGAGGATAAAACATCTAAACATGTTAGAATATATAACCGGCCTCATGCTTTTGAAGAAAGTAGATCCACAGCATCTTCAAGTAAAAGACATCTCTGCTGTAATACACATTACATTTCTCATTCAAAGGCGCGTATTGAAGCCTCATGCAGCATTCCGAGATGAGGGTTGGAAACCTCGATAAGGTGCTCCCATCCCCGAGGCTCCCACGGCGGACATGCAGCCGTACTGTACCTGACGCTCATCCAGGGACGACGTTCATCCAGGAGGCAGGTCGGCGCAGAGTGCGGTCGTGTTGCCAGGCGCTATTCCGCCGCTGGCGCACTTTGGGGTTGTGGCTTTAAAAGACGGGTTGCCATGAGGGAGGAAGCACGTAAAAACACATAAATAGACCCTAGGTAAAGAAAAACGAAAGCGCCACCACTCATACACGCCTGTGGACGATCACTGGATGTAAGTACGTGCAGCTCAACCACATATTGTAATATCACATTCTGATATGGAGCCACAGCCTACTAGAATCTCTCCTCGCGTTATTGCTGCATCTCAAAAGGGGGTTTCTTTCATAATGGCAACCTGACAAGGCGCACCGCAGCTTAATAATGTAAATTAAAGTGACATTCTCTACACCTTGAGACCGTGGTGTGATGGATGTGTTGGTAGCGGACTGTCCTTCCCGCCACCGTGTTAACATTTGTGGGTTAATTAATTTCAGAATTAGCCAATATGACACTAGATTTGCTCCTTTTAAATACCTGATTTCTGTTGTTTAATTAATGCATAAATAAGAACACTGGAATCTCATCAACATCATACATCTTTATTGTGATAATATGACTATCAGGCACAGTGTTTCCCTCGGAGTCATGTGAACTTCTACAGGTCACGGGGTCACGAGATTTTGTGTTTGCTTGTTACATTGGGTTGGGATTTGTTGCTCGTCTCTATTTTATAAATATTTTAAATATCGTTTGTTTGTTTTTGGACATAACATTTAGAGAAGTTACTTGTTAATCCGTGACATTCTATAGAGAATATAATTTATAGATTGATCAAGAAATAAACATGCAAAATAATCGATAATGAAAATGATCATTAGTTGTGCCCTTATCTATATCTTAATGCTGTGCTTTGACTTGGTGGTTGTGGAAGCATCTTATTCAGTAGAAGGTAAAGCGTCAGATATTGGTCTGATAACGAGCAGAGCACGGTCAGAACGTCCTCTGTAATCCCAGAATGTTCTCATTTTTTTTAGTTTCTCTTGTATTGATTTAGAGATCTTCAAGTGCAAGTCTCTTCAAAGGCGTGGATGACACTGTCATACGCGGGAGGAGGAGTCTGTGACGGAAGGAAGCCCTTAAGTCCATTGCCCATCCAGAAGGAATGTCTCTTGTTTGGCACAAGGGATGCTGAGTCCGATGAGGTCGAAGCTGGCGCGTCCTCGGTCATGATCAGAGTGTCCTCTCCCATCTCCAGGCCGGCTCGGCTTCTCTTGGCCACGGGGCGGAAGGTGGAGCTCTCCACGCCGGGCTTGCTCCCCAGAGGGCCCACCGGCTCCAGAGAGGGCTGCCTGTAGACGCTCAGAAAAGTGCTCCTGTAAAGGCCCATCGGGTTGTCCGTGGATGTCTGTGATGTGCCGGATCTCTTTTTGGAGCGCCTGGTGATCCTGGCGGTGGCTTGGCGCCGGGATGCCCAGGTCAACAGAACGTAGACCAGAGCACCCAGCAGGAGGCCCACAAGCACAGATAAACAGAAGGCTAGAATCATATCGCCTGGAAAGTAAAAATCAATGCAGAGTGTCAGGAAAGGAGAAATACTGCGGGGAATCTAGAGGCAGGATGCACTGTGTTGGGGAAGGGTTATTTCCGTACGTGGACGTTACAGCTGCATTTCAAGTTAGAGATCAAACCCTGTTAGTATAGACGAGGAGCAGTTGCATCAAGTACATCTCATATGTGCCAGATTGTTTCAGGAAATTCTTTTTTTTTTATTGATTTGCCACTGGACGCTGCTATACTGGGCACAGTGTTACATAAAGTCTTACATCATACCTGCGTGTGGGCTCACTGTCTAGGTAGTATCACTGTGTCCAAGCAGAACTTCACTTTTGTTTTACCATTCGGTTGCCAAGCTCTTCCTGCACTGGTTTCATAAATACACTAGAGAGAAAACGACTAGAAACGTTTCCCGACTTCTCAGAGGTTCAGAGTTTATGTGAACCTTTCCAGAAACAAGGTAATTCAAATGTTTCATATCAGACATAAACAGACATTAACACAAGACATAATAGTAAAACAAGATATACATCAATATACATTTTAAATAATTAAATACAATGCAAAGACTTAAACAATCGTGGTGGTAAACAGAAACAGGGTTTCAAGCTGCTGTAAAGAACTGTTTGACTGGTTTTCAATGAGACACTTTGGGAGATTAAACAGTTTTATGTGAAACTTTTTTGTATCACATCTGCATTTTACAATACAACAGCAGCTTTGGGGGGAAAATACTAAGAAATACAAAGAAATACATCCATACACACTCACCAAGATTAAATGATCTGAGTATCTCCATAAAGGGATGTGTTTCGTTATGTGCCATAGTTCCACCATAGGCGGGTGTTGGATTCCTCACTGACTCCGAGCCGACGGACGAACATCAAGCTTTTTCCAAGACAGCCCCCCCCCCCTTCAGTGTTTGGTACAGCGGAAACTTTGCTGTCATGCTTCCTTCCCTTTCTGGCTTTAAAATTAGCAAGTGCATTGCTTATCTGTGTGGGACACAACACTGGGAAACAGGGTTGCTTCCTTTTGCATCATTTCCTCGGGATCAATACACTGTTAACCTTTTGCTGTAATGTTTACAGTTTAATACCAGCCTTTACCATGAAGCATCTTTTCAATTAGTTATTGTAATTTGCATGGCATTATGGGTAAAGTGCAGATACATTTCTTACATGTATGTTTTTTTTCTCCAATTCAGAAGTAACAAGAATTCATCACACTCTAAAGGTGCTATACAAGATCTGATTATTAGATTTCAACCATTTAATGTGACCTCATTTTGACTTGGTCTTATCTTAGCAGATGAGAATGAAACACACGGGGAAAAGTCAATGTTGCTCTTGGCACCCACAATCTCAACAGGGTTGATTAAGGAAACATGAGGTAAAGTATATTCTCAGGTGACATCATCATTTTTGGGGGTCAAATTGTGTTTATATTCTGCTCTGTATTCATTGATAGGAAATGATCTGAAAAACTAAACTGTGAAAAGCCTAAACAGTGTACAGTTCAATAATTGCTTTATTGACTTGAGTAGAAAGTAAGTTTCTTGTGAGAGGATAAGGTTAAATAAATATGAATCCTCACCATTTAAAATCCAACATACTACGGATCTAAAAAGTCTAGCGTTTCCAAGTGTTGTGACAAGGTTCTGGATAATCTAATCCATGAAAAACTAACCATCCACCAGATTCTGCAGGCTATCCGGCTCTCGGCCTCAGTGGGGATTTCCTTCAATTGTTGCACTGTTCCCTCCAGCCTCCTGACATTCCCACCGCCAGCCTCCAGGCTGACATTCCCACCACCAGCCTCCAGGCTGACATTCCCACCACCAGCCTCCAGGCTGACATTCCCACCACCAGCCTCCTGACATTCCCACCACCAGCCTCCAGGCTGACATTCCCACCACCAGCCTCCAGGCTGACATTCCCACCACCAGCCTCCTGCATCCCACCACCAGCCTCGCTGACATTCCCACCACCAGCCTCCAGGCTGACATTCCCACCACCAGCCTCCAGGCTGACATTCCCACCACCAGCCTCTAGGCTGACATTCCCACCACCAGCCTCCTGACATTCCCACCACCAGCCTCTTGCCTGACATTCCCACCACCAGCCTCCAGGCTGACATTCCCACCACCAGCCTCTAGGCTGACATTCCCACCACCAGCCTCCTGACATTCCCACCACCAGCCTCCTGACATTCCCACCACCAGCCTCCAGGCTGACATTCCCACCACCAGCCTCCAGGCTGACATTCCCACCACCAGCCTCTAGGCTGACATTCCCACCACCAGCCTCCTGACATTCCCACCACCAGCCTCTAGGCTGACATTCCCACCACCAGCCTCCAGGCTGACATTCCCACCACCAGCCTCTAGGCTGACATTCCCACCACCAGCCTCCTGACATTCCCACCACCAGCCTCCTGACATTCCCACCGCCAGCCTCCTGACATTCCCACCACCAGCCTCTAGGCTGACATTCCCACCACCAGCCTCCTGACATTCCCACCACCAGCCTCCGCTGACATTCCCACTGCCAGCCTCTAGGCTGACATTCCCACCACCAGCCTCCAGGCTGACATTCACCAGCCTCCTGACATTCCCACTACCAGCCTCCAGGCTGACATTCCCACTGCCAGCCTCTAGGCTGACATTCCCACCACCAGCCTCCTGACATTCCCACCACCAGCCTCCTGACATTCCCACCACCAGCCTCCTGACATTCCCACCACCAGCCTCCAGGCTGACATTCCCTCCACCAGCCTCCAGGCTGACATTCCCACCACCAGCCTCCTGACATTCCCACCACCAGCCTCCTGACATTCCCTCTACCAGCCTCCAGGCTGACATTCCCACCACCAGCCTCCTGACATTCCCCACCAGCCTCTAGGCTGACATTCCCACCACCAGCCTCCTGACATTCCCTCCGCCAGCCTCCTGGCATTCCCTCTACCAGCCTCCAGGCTGACATTCCCACCACCAGCCTCCTGACATTCCCACCACCAGCCTCCAGGCTGACATTCCCACCACCAGCCTCCTGACATTCCCACCACCAGCCTCCAGGCTGACATTCCCACCACCAGCCTCCTGACATTCCACCACCAGCCTCCAGGCTGACATTCCCACCACCAGCCTCCAGGCTGACATTCCCACCACCAGCCTCCAGGCTGACATTCCCACCACCAGCCTCCTGACATTCCCACCACCAGCCTCCTGACATTCCCACCACCAGCCTCCTGACATTCCCACCACCAGCCTCTAGGCTGACATTCCCACCACCAGCCTCCAGGCTGACATTCCCACCACCAGCCTCCTGACATTCCCACCACCAGCCTCCAGGCTGACATTCCCACCACCAGCCTCCAGGCTGACATTCCCCCCACCAGCCTCCTGACATTCCCACCACCAGCCTCCAGGCTGACATTCCCACTACCAGCCTCCAGGCTGACATTCCCACCGCCAGCCTCCAGGCTGACATTCCCACCACCAGCCTCCTGACATTCCCACCACCAGCCTCCAGGCTGACATTCCCACCACCAGCCTCCAGGCTGACATTCACCAGCCTCCTGACATTCCCACCACCAGCCTCCAGGCTGAAATTCCCACTACCAGCCTCCAGGCTGACATTCCCACTGCCAGCCTCCAGGCTGACATTCCCACTGCCAGCCTCTAGGCTGACATTCCCACCACCAGCCTCCTGACATTCCCACTGCCAGCCTCTAGGCTGACATTCCCACCACCAGCCTCCTGACATTCCCACCACCAGCCTCCTGACATTCCCACCACCAGCCTCCTGACATTACCACCAGCCTCCTGAATTCCCAACCAGCCTCCAGGCTGACATTCCCTCCACCAGCCTCCAGGGACATTCCCACCACCAGCCTCCTGACATTCCCACCACCAGCCTTGACATTCCCTCTACCAGCCTCCAGGCTGACATTAACCGTCCTGACATTCCCTTACCAGCCTTGGCTGACATTCCCACCACCAGCCTCCTGACATTCCCTCCACCAGCCTCCAGGCTGACATTCCCACCAAGCCTCCTGACATTCCCACCACCAGCCTCCAGGCTGACATTCCCCCACCAGCCTCCTGAATTCCCCACCAGCCTTGACATTCCCACCACCAGCCTCCAGGTGAATTCCCACCACCAGCCTCCAGGCTGACATTCCCACCACCAGCCTTGAATTAACCAGTCTAGGCTGACATTCCCACCACCAGCCTCCAGGCTGACATTCCCAAACCCAGCCTCCTACATTCCCACCACCAGCCTCCTGACATTCCCCACCAGCCTAGGCTGACATTCCCACCACCAGCCTCCTGACATTCCCACACCAGCCTCCTGACATTCCCACCACCAGCCTCCTGACTTCCCACCACCAGCCTCCAGGCTGACATTCCCCCACCAGCCTCCTGACATTCCCACCACCAGTCCTGACATTCCCACCACCAGTCCAGGCTGACATTCCCTCCACCAGCCTCCAGGCTGACATTCCCACCACCGCCTCCTGACATTCCCACCAAGCCTCCTGACTTCCCCTACCAGCCTCTAGGCTGACATTCCACCACCAGTCCTGACTTCCCTCCACCAGTCCAGGCTGACATTCCAACCACCAGCCTCCTGACATTCCCACCACCAGCCTCCAGGTGACATTCCCACCACCAGCCTCCTGAATTCCCTCCACCAGCCTCCTGACTTCCCACCACCGCCTCCAGGCTGACATTCCCACCACCAGCCTCCAGGCTGACATTCCCACCACCAGCCTCCTGACATTCCACCACCAGCCTTGGCTGACTTCCCACCACCAGCCTCCAGGCTGACATTCCCAACCAGCCTTGACATTCCCCTACCAGCCTTGACATTCCCACCACCAGCCTCCTGACATTCCCACCCCAGCCTCTAGGCTGAATTCCCACCACCAGCCTCCTGACATTCCCACCAAGCCTCCTGACATTCCCCCACCAGCCTTGAATTCCCACCAAGCCTCTAGGTGACATTCCCAACCAGCCTCCTGACATTCCCACCACCAGCCTCCTGACATTCCCACCACCAGCCTCCTGACATTCCCACCACCAGCCTCCAGGCTGACATTCCCACCACCAGCCTCCTGACATTCCCACCACCAGCCTCCTGACATTCCCACCACCAGCCTCCTGACATTCCCACCACCAGCCTCCATGACATTCCCACCACCAGCCTCCAGGCTGACATTCCCACCACCAGCCTCTAGGCTGACATTCCCACCACCAGCCTCCAGGCTGACATTCCCACCACCAGCCTCCAGGCTGACATTCCCACCACCAGCCTCCAGGCTGACATTCCCACCACCAGCCTCCAGGCTGACATTCCCACCACCAGCCTCCTGACATTCCCACCACCAGCCTCCTGACATGCCCACAGCCTCCTGCAGCTCAACAGCTGATAAGCAGGTATTTTAGAGATTTACAGATTCATAAGCTGCTTTTTAAAGACAACATTAAAGTACCATCTCAATCCAGACTTCTTTCCATTAATATGTTACACATCACTATTAAAGCTTGTATGGCCCCAAGCCACATTCTAGCTGTTTCAACTATAGTCTTTAAACTATAGTTTTTTATTGCATATTATGTTTATTTATTGTATTGATATGATTTATTGTTTCATGGTGTAAAAATAAAGTCATTACTATTAATAAAATAAGACCTTTACTTTAATTGGACTTTATAAAATTACTCAAACAGTTTTATTAAAAAGAGAGGCCATGATGGAGAATGTCTTTTTATGAGGACTTGTCACTGAATGTTGAATGTTACTCCAGCAGGTGGCGCTGACGTACTTACACTTCACAGTCACTATGCTCTGCATGACAAAGACTGGAGGTTCACCATTCAAGAAATATTAGTTCTGTCCTTTTTACTGGACATTCTTTACCTGCTCACCCAATGACCTTTGACTTCTTCTTCTTCTTCTTCTTCTTCTTCTTCTTCTTCTTCTTCTTCTTCTTCTTCTTCTTCTTCTTCTTCATCTTCTTATCTTCATCTTCATCTTCTTCCTCCTGTGGTCACAAACGTCACTTCACGGCCACCATGTTTCATTTTCAGCGTTACCATTGACAACAAGGCAACACACACACACACACACACACACACGCACACACACACACACGCTGGTGCTGAGAGTGGTAAGGAGACTTCATATGTTAGCGGTAAAGTTTGCTGGTTGTTCGTGTTTCCTGAAGCCTTCCCTGTTAGTTTTGGCGGTTTCGGGTTTCACGGTGTAACTTTGTGTTTTAAGCTAGTTTTAGCTAGTCTGGGGGTGTTTTGGTAACTTCCTCTAATGGCGCTAGCAGGTGTCCAGCTTCGGTTTTTATGAACTGTCATTAAGTGTTGATAAGTTGGTGATAATATGTGTTAACAGAACAGCTGACATACACGTAATTAAACCGGTAAGAACGTGTCCTGCTAGCTAACTTAGACTTCTTTGGGCTAATTATTCACATTTTTCACTCAATTTAACTTCCGTTTGATTTTGTCTTTATAAGTTGAAATGCATTAATTGCACATTCCTATGCTATAGTTGGTGTTATTTGTGTATTCTTTGTTGTCCAGGTTAATGAGAGTTTTCTGGTTATGATTGCTTTTATTTGTGCAGCTGGATGTCTGTATTTATATCGGTGTCTTCCTGTTAATGTCTTACTGGCACCTCTTGAGAACTCACTACATCATCATCCCCCACATGCTTGTTCTACAGGAATGGTGATGATGTCTAATTATTTGCCTGTTCTTCAGCACTTGTAGAGCTTGAAAGCATAATAGGAACATATCTGGATGATTGGGTTCACATTACCATGACGCTGCATTAAGCCATGACAGACAGACAGGTTTCATATGGAAGTTAAAAGAGGCCATTCTAGATGTTGTTCCAAGTTGCACATTTGCGATTATTTCTTGATATCTTGTGACCCAAAAGAAGGCGTAAAAACCTTTTGATATGTTAATAAATGTTGAGCCTATATAATGGCTTGACAGTAGGTGTGGCCTCAATTGAATTTCTCTTAATGCTACTTCTCTTTTGCAGGCAGTGAATGGGAGAGGTGCTTCTATTGGATGGTAAACCTGCTGTTCCTGCATGAAACCTGAGATTCAATTGGACCTGGTCCTGCAGTGAAATTAGAGCGAGCGAGAGGAGGGGAGTGAGGCAGGGGCAGAGGGGATGTCCCACTCAGGACCGGTCTGAAGGATCTTCTGCCGTCAGCATCAGATCCCCACGTTGTCTTACAGCTGCGGCGAGACGACATGGCCTCGCCACGGCCCTTTGGTCGACCGTCTGTGGACATCGCTAATGTGATGCAAAAACTGCAGGGTAAGTGTCATTCTTAAAACCCTCTCCTCCTGCGCTGCTGCAAAGTGATATTGTGCTGATTCAATGCCTGGGCGGCGTGCCCATCTGAAGTTTGCCTGCTTCTGCAAGGCAGGATGCTCACACACACACACACACACACACACAGAAGCATTTAGGCATACACGGATAGAATACATATTAGAATCTGTCTGGTCTCTGTAACTTTGTCTCTCTACAATATGTAGTATGTTTTAAAGTTGTGTAACTGGCCTGTTCTCAAGCATATGTAGTCTTTGAATTCACACATTTGAGAAAATTAGATTTAATGTGCACATGATGTCTTTTTTCAACATCTTTTTCCTATAGCACATAATCTTATTTGGAATAATAAGAAAATGAATTTCCATTCTTGTGATATCTTGTGACCAAACTGCAAAAAAAAACACGCCACATTGTTTGCCGGCTGAAGTAGGTTAATTGAGAATTATTTATTGAGTTATTTAGAGGAACAGGATTTGTTTTATTGAGTGAATATTGTGAAACTCCTGATCTCGGCACATGGATCCGGGCTCTCCTTTGATCTGTTTATCTTTAAATTAGATTTTCTCTATCGATTAGTAAGCCATTTCAGGCTTTGAGGCCTGACAGGCATGCATTTTCACATCATTATCCAAGTATCAATTCATCTTGTGGCAAGTGGAAAGAAAGTGATGTTTTTTTAACACAATTCTTTTTCCCTTTTATTTGATGACAATGTTATGCTTTTATTCAAGTCTTGGGTTGAAAGATAATTCCTTAATTGTATTCTTTCTCTTTGAGGCGAGCTAGGGAACATTTAATCAGAATCTTGACATGGGATTCTGAGTCACATCAACTGTGGCGTCATGGATGCACAGACTAAAACCTGAAACCCCGTCTGCCCTTGAGAACAGAGAACATAAGAGAATAGATCAATAGTGGGAGTCTGTTTTTTGTTGGTGTCCCCCCTTTTGTTACAAGGGCATTAGGCGACCGACACTTCACAAGTCTGGTCGATTCTGACATCCGCTTCCTCTCAGTTTATAGCGGGACATTTTACATGCGATAGCTTGTCACCATAGCGACCGTTATGAAACATTTGTCTGTGGTTGTGCCAATTCAACCCAGTTCCTGCTCCGGAGAGACTTGGTTTCACAGTTCTATTGAATCCCTTGCACTGACTCAGACATGAACCTGAACAGAAGACTCATGTTTAAGCCTTTTAAGTTGATATTTACTCTGGTAATATAGTATACAAGATACGAATAGAACACAGAGATGCATTTCCTTCTGAACTATCACACAGAAAAATAAAGTACCTTAAATACTACATATTGGAAATGTACCTGAGCAGTGCACAAATGGCAATCTGCACAGTGCCAGCCACTGCTGTGTGTTTCATGACAGGAAGTGGAATTTAGTGCGCGGTCACACCTGAAGAAATGATTAGGCTGGGCCTTTTTCTCGCTGTTAATCAAATATAACTTCCTGTCATTAAAGGATCCTGCAGGCTCACTTTGACTGGAGTGGCGGTCCATCTGGGTGGATGAATTATTGACAAAAGCAAATCTGTAGTTTTGTGAATACAGCTTGCTTGTGTTGACTGTAGTTGTCTACGTTGTTTATTTGAAACAGATCTTTGAGGAAACCTCCTAAACGAATGAACAACCAATCTAAGAGAAAGTACTTGTTTTAACTTGTTGCGTGTCATCTGTTTTGTTTGATATCAGCTCCATAACACTGTAGTGTAGCAACACCTTGCGGCCTTAAACGCCCTCAGGGTACTACTGCTGTCTGCTAGTTGCCTGGTGGGTGCATGACAAGCGTGTTGCTCTCATTATGCCTGGGTTTCTTGTGGGTTTCAGTCGCGATCGTGTGTCAAACAGGATATGAAGAAACACAACTGGTGAAGGGTTTGCGGTGGCGTCTCATAGTGTGGTGATTACAATCCCATATCAGGAACTGACAGATAAAACACGATTAATATAGTTTGTGTCTTCATGCTTACTTTTTCAGATACTAACCTTATCTCCAGTAATTTAATGATATGAAATGTGATATTGCTTCTTTGCTTCCTGCGTTAAGTGACACAACATTAGGGCTGGAACAAACAGATATTATTTATTTCATCTACAGAATGTAAAAAAAATGGTGAAAAAAATCACAATTCTTTTGGACCCAATGTGATATCTTAAAATGTTGTTTGGAAAACAGTGAATGTGTGTTTCTGAGAGCTTTATTAGAACCAGGGTTGGGCGAGGGTGTAGTCCAGTTCCATCCACGGTGGAGTAAAAGCAAGTAAAAGAAAGACAAGCTTGCATGTTGTCAGCTGTACGAGATGCTGCTGCTCTACCGTGTCAGTAACAGCTGACAGCCAACACACCGATTCCCACTCTAAACCGAGCCAAGCGGCCTCGGACTGTTTTGGATACTAATTATTGCAGCAGTTAGTAGTTTAAATCAAACCATGTGGTTATTTGTTAGCTTTGTTTTTGAATATTAGATTACAGTGTTGCCGTGTTGTTTTAACGTCCAGGAAGCCATTCACACTGTAAGTAAGTCCGCAGTGTCAAACATCTCAGAAAAGACAGCTCAGGAATCCTCCTGCCTGATTGTTGTCAGCTTGTTGTTGCTGAAGTAAGACTGCTCTGGACTAAATGGAACAACAACAGAGTGAGTGGGCTTTTACGGTGCTCCCAGGTGACCAACACAGGCCAATTAAGGGAAGCACCTACAGTACAGTATTGCCAAAGGTATCATCTGTCCTAAGATCACCTTAAGTACTCCATTACTCATGTGGCTTGCGGATGCTTCAGCGGTTTGATGCTTTGCTGGTGTTTGTTGCTGGGCTATCTGCTTTTAATTGCCACTTAGCTACTAGTACTACATCAAGCTTAATTAAATCAGTTGACTAAGACGTAATGACTCAATGATGAGGAGCTACTTTACATAAGGATTTCATGCTTGTCAGCGATCCAGACTCGACCTACAAACGTCTTGTTGCACAAACTGGAATATCAGGAAAACCTCAAGTTTGCTGATTTCATGTGTCGCATTAATATGAACGCGTAATTTATAGATTAGACCCTTGTTTTTTGGTCAGTTTCAAAGAGAACGCCCTGGCATAAAAATAATGCAGGAACAGTAAAAACGAAACTAAAAAATATAATGTCTCCGGGTGGTTGGGTGTTGGAGAGTTTTTAAAAAAGACGCTAAAATATGAAAATTGATTAAAATGAATTAAACAGTTAATATTTTATTTTAACCTTTTATTTGCTTTGGATTAAGCTACTCAATAAGGTGCATTTATTGCATGTGTTTAGCTTTAAAAGCTCGTTGTTTTCAGTGTACACATCATTTAAATGGTGCTGCTTTAAATCGTTTGTGTTTTGACGTATAAAGGGGAGAAAAACAATCCATCTTCACCCAAATAGCTTTTCTGGGCCAGTTTCACCAGCAGTCTATAGAGCAATTATAATAGAATCACGAGCTCAGGGCTATTTTTAGTATATCAGAGAAGCTTTTAGTATGCCGGTGGTCTTGAAAGAATAAAGGGATTTTTCTGCAGGAGATGATAAGCTTTGAAGTACTTTACGTATTCAGTGTGTTTTATTCAGGAGAGTGGAGTGATAGTCCAATAGAAACACAGTTCTGCAGGGTCTTGCAGGACAAACATGGATATGCTTGAGAGCTTTTACGTGATGCTGTGTGTGCAGTGGGAATCCCGTGGTGGGTGTGTCTGCTTTGTCGTCACAATGGCTGGAGTCTGAGAGGGAGAAAGAGAGAGCAGGTGGTGGATGTCATTCATCAGCCTCAGCATTAATTATTAAGATTTGTTGCACAATGGTGAGCTTTGGGTAGCAGCCTTTTAATTTAGTTCTGGTCTATTTAATCAATAGGCCTACAGGGATTTTTACAGACAAAATTACAATTACATTTTTTTATGGGAAATTTAACATTTATTTTTATTTAATTTCCTTTTGTAACATTGTAATGCATTTTATCTGTGTCAGTCTCACAGGATGTTAGACAAATCGTATAGACAAACACAGGCCCCATACACACACATACAGACACGCATAAATCATGGTAATGCAGTCAATGCTGTGACATCATCGCCTCCCGTATGCTGATTGGTGGAGCCATGCCTTTAGCTGATCCCTCTCTCCAGCATCAGGCGGTATGATGATACACGGAGGCAGTGCAGCGGGGGCTGTGCACATCCTCACAGGCATGGCTCCTCTGGATGGGAAAAACACAGGAAGATGGACGGGAGGGATTGTGAATGACCCGATCCGTTAGAGTTTTCCCCTCTGCCATCTGTGCGTGTGTGTGTGTGTGTGTGTGTGTGTGTGTGTGTGTGTGTGTGTCTCAGGGAGGAGGGGACGGTTTCACCACAGCGTCCAGCAGCTCTTTTGCTTTCACCGGGGAAACCAGCAGGCAGCCAGATCTGTTTTGCTTCCTGCTGGAAAGAAAAGGAAAAAGGACAGCCCTGTGTGTTTGTGCCTTTTTGTCCCACTGTGGATTTTATTTTCACACGTACATATATGTACCCTGGAACTCATGAAAGGCAAGAGGAGGGAGCCGGAGAGTGGGCTGTAGAATGGCTCACTATAAGGATGTATCTGTCAGAAAGACTTCTTTGAATCTGGTGACTGGATTTTTTCAGTATCTACGTGGTAAGTAGGGCAGCAGCAACCTCCATCTCTCATCAGTGTGCACATACGTAGCTAATCTGGGCTATAGCTGGAGAAATAACAGCTGTTAATGCTTTGTAGGTGAGTCCCTGCTACGTGAACTACTTCCAGTGTCACGCTGCACAAACACAGCTGGATGTGTGCTGCATCTGTTTGTGTATGTATGTGCTATGCTTCAGTGGGCATCCCCTGTGCATCAGTGATGAAGCCTGTGGGTTAACTCCATGTCTTTGCTCCCTGTATAGCTTCTTAAACACGTGACCACGGTCTATATCTCCAAGGGTGGATGTTTAAAAATGGCCACTGTGCAGTGTGAAGCACTAGCCTGCCGGCATGCGTGACAGGGTATTAGAAACCGGTCGTCCACCCAACAACAGCACCACTACGGCAAAGATATCAGTAGTTCTGTTGCATATGCTGCATAATGCATGAAGCATTGTGACCAAATACATTAATAGACCACAAAAGAGGCTCGGGCTGACCAAAACAATCATGCATGTTATTACTGAACACAGAGGGGCTTGTGAAATGTCCTCCCCACTCATTCTCTAATCTCCTTGTATGACCTCTTTTTGAGAGCACTTCTCAGGAGCATCAGTTATACTAGCACCGCCATGCTGGTCTTATTCACATTGCACACATCTAACCACTGCAGAAGTCGTACTTGGTTACATGTTTGGTGCAGGGTTGCTGGAATGCAACTCAACATCCCAGAAGTAGATTAAAAATGCTGTCGTGTGGGGTTCTGGCTGGGGGCGTCCTACAAACATGACAAAAGTTATGGTTAGGGATGAGCATCTTATGAATTTTACCAACCGTGTACACGTCTCCTCTAGGATCAGTGTGGGGCTTAACTGTCAGGGGTCTTTCAGGTATTAACATGACCTCTGTGGCTTCCATTTTTCCAGATGAGCAAGAGGCAGTGCAGAAGAGAACCTTCACAAAATGGATCAACTCTCACTTAGCAAAGGTAAGAGTGGATTTCCATCCCTGCTCTCTGCTGCATACGCTCTACACGGCATGAATCTCTTCACGGGGGTCGAAGGTTGTAGGATATTACCAGCTCATCACACTCATGTAAAACAAATGCTCACACATATCACAAGTAAGTGATGTTTTATTGCTCGTCGTGACCATGTACAGTAGCTTCCCTGTGGGCTGTGGTATTTCAGGCTACTGACCTGTCACGCCCGCGGAGGGAAGTGCAAGATGAGCTTTGACATTTGACAAATATGGCCCCTAATAATTCTGCACAAGAAGGATGCATTTATTCAGTTCACCCGAAGCGACGCCACCTTTTTGTTGAGCATTTAAGATCAAATATTGCTTATGGTGTTGACAGTTTGCTGGATGGAACGACGGGGAGGGAACACACCTACAGTATTACTAGGATTCGCCTGTGTTCCTGAGAGGAGAACCGTTGGAAAAGGTCACGCTGCTTGTTGCTTTGCGGGAAAGATGAAACGGACATAACGGAGCTCAGAAGCATCCTCACAACGCAGAGCTGCAGTTCTGCTTTAAACAAGCTCACTGTGAGCGTTTGCACTTGGATCTCTACCAGCGGAGTGTGTTTTTGTGGACGTGTGGGAGACGGTGTGTGTTTCTTGTGTGTCGTTGCTGTGTGTGAGTGTGTAGGTATGTGTGTGGGTGTGTGTATTTGTGGACACGATTGGCAGGGAGAGTGGTACGGTGTACAGATGGAGAGCAAGAGGGTGAGGACAGTTCCCTGTAGGCAGTCGCCATGCATGGAAATCACAACAATAACACATTTGATGCTGGATATCTGGATTCTGCCACACTATGACCCAAACATTACACACTATATCAGATAAAACACATTGTTCAGGATTCAGTATCAGTGCTGAGTGGGCTTTTTGTGACATCATCACCGATGACACAGCAGATTGTTCAGGTACAGGGTTTGAGTCTGGAAGCCGGCAAAAGCAGAGGGTCTTGTGTTGAGCCTGATCTGCCCACATCGGTTAAAAGTGTGGCTTCTAAAACTTTATCTCAGTTATGTGGTGGGCCAACACAGAGGCGTTGGTCTATTCTTCATTATTCATGCACTGCGCTGAAGCTCACTCCCTGTGCATATCAATAAGACTAATGTGGCATAAGCTACATCCTGAAGGAGCCCTGCTACAGTCGTATTTACTCGCTGCTGGCTCATTTACCGGTTACGTTTACAGAAGAAGTGACTCTTCTTGTCGGTGCACTAAAGGTTTCTTGCGATCCGTGTGTGTGTGAATAAATGATGGGTGTCGGTCTGAATGGATCTCCTGTGTTTTGGTAAGAGTATATTATCTAAGTTTAAACATCCTCCAGTGGTCACAGTGGTCCCTCTTTGTTTCCATTTCCTCTGATATTGTGTCACTCAGCACGTTTCCAGGGATTTTCACAGTTTTTCCACTGTTAGGAGGTCTCATGTGACTCTGTTAATAGATTTCCAGGGTGGGAATGATTTCCACATGACAGAAGCAATTTGTTGGTGCATATTTGCAGTTAAATTTGGAAAAAAAATTATAAATGAAATAATCATTTTGTTTTTATTAGGAATAGAAGATTTTCTTAAATAGTCAAATAGTTTCTTAATTCGACTCTCGTAAAACATTCTTGCAGTCATGCAGTACTGATGCACCTTTAACCCACTGTTAATTGAACAGCTCCTTTTTGAGTCTAGTATAAATCTCACACAATAATATGAACATGACACATCTTGGATAGTTGTTTTGTGATGGGAGGAAGAGAAGTGTACGTGATAACAGGACAGACGCTTGCCTCTTCACACTGCTTTGCCCCAAATAGGCAGCCAACTGCATCCTGTCATGGAATATGTTGTTGTGAAGTGGCCTGTATATGGTGCCAAGTAAAGAATTCCCATGGTGAACTTTCCCTTTAATTAAAGCTTCACCCTGCTGAATGAACATCTGCTTCTTTACGTATACGGTTTGTGTAACACAGTAGGTTGTAACGCTGTCATTCATCCTGGACATTGTACAGCTCTGTAAATGTGTGGATATGATATCAGGAGACAGTCCAATTAGGGTTAAAGGAGTAGCACTGCCTCAGGACTGGGCACCACGCCACTGCTGGGGAAAAGGCACCATCTTTTCAGCTGCAGGGAGGCTCTGTGGTTGTTTTCTAACAAGCCAGTTTCTCACAAACATGATTAGAATAATAATATCCTTCGACACCAATGCAACATTGGAGGTTCCCTAAATGCGTTGGTTCTCAAGACTTCTTCATTTTCTCTAATGGTTTTGTTCTGTGCTGTTAAAGCTGTTATTTTCTCTGCTCCAGTACAAACCACCACTAGAGGTTAACGACCTTTTTGAGGACATCAAAGATGGGGTGAAGCTTTTGGCTCTTTTGGAGGTTCTGTCTGGCCAAAGGCTAGTAAGTAACACATGAACTGTTTTTGCATGGCATTGTAAAGATGTTTAAATTGTATTTAATACACGGGGATGTACACTCTTTGTCTGATGTCATCCTGTACCAACTGTTAATAATGAATATGGAAATCAAGGCATGGCTTTTCACCTTCACGTTCACAGGTCAACTTGTACATGTGTAATGATTCACTACATTATATAATGCCATAGTACCATGCCATGATATATATACACACTCAGCTGGAAAGCCCTTAGGCAAGGCAAGACCATTTGTATTGCCATTCATACACAAGGCAATTTCAAAGAGCTTTTACAGTAACAGCAAAGACATTCACATTAAAAATAAGTATAGAATTAAAAAAGTGTGATTTAAGAACAATAAGACAAGCAGGATAAATATATAAGCTATTTTTTAAATTTATGAGAGCTGCAGTAAACACTAATGTTTCGATGCACGTCATAACGATGGTTTAAAACTTAAAGTGGTCCTCATGAAAATAGCAATACAAGTCCACACCTTCATATATATACTGGACCCGCCTCTGGTAGGGATTTAGACAACAACACAAACTGCTACGTCATCTGGGAAGCTGTTACTTGGCATATCAGTCAGTTGCATGTCATGGTTAATACTGCCTGATGCTTTCAATTGCTGCTATGAAGCGTGGACCCCTTCTGATTTATATCAGCCAAAGAAAATCACAGACGGATCTTATTGAAGCTGTGTTTTAAAGCACAGGATTACCCTGTTTCTCTTAAAGCAGCTTTGGCACTCACCAGTTAATTTGTTAGAAAAGCTCCACTAATACTCCCAGGCCACTTTCACTATTACTGTGCAAACTAGTGGCAAACATGAGTGGTTAAGAAGGAAAGGAGACCAAATTAACTTCTGGAGTTCATTTCTTACGATGTTTCAAAGCAGCAAATGGTTGACTGAGGATATCCTTGGCTTTGTGTGACGTGGTCAGCTTGATTTTCAAGTCTGTTCTCTCTGTCTTAAGCCCCGTGAGCAAGGCCGCCAGCTGAAGAGGATCCACTGGGTTTCCAACATCGGCACAGCACTCAAATTCCTTGAAGGCAGGAAGGTAGGCATTTATTCATATCAGCAGTTTTGTAATGTTTTGTTTTTGACAACTAAGAACGAGAAAAACTGTGGCATGTCTTCAAGAAGTCCAGGAAAAACAGCTGTTGTTAGATATCTGTTGGTGCATATAAAGTCTGCACAGCATGCGCTATATTCAGAGAAGCAGCAGATAGAAAGAAATAGCACTTTTTGATTACATAATCCATCTCTAAATCTCTTGGCTGCATGAAGCCTGTGTCCCACTTTCATCTGGGCTCCATGAGGACGCAGACTTACCATGTTGTGATCTCTCTCCCATCATGTGTGCCTTCAGTCTGTGTATCGAGGATCACCGGTCAGTCGCCATTAAACGTCCTGTGTGATCACATACTGTATGCATTCTTTTTATTTGGTGCACGATGTGAACTAGGCAACGCTTGGACATAGCCATTAAACTTTCCTACTCACATGCATTTTGATGCATTTTGACTGGAACGCCAGTTACCGATGTGCCGATAATTGTGAGCTTCTCAAATGTAGAGTTGTAAACATGGCAGATTGTGGCACTTCTCCAATATCAGGTTTGCAGTGCTCTGCTTTCCCTTTAATGCTCATGGAACACAACTGTGTTGGGTTGTTTTTTTGTTTTCACTTGTCCCTGTGGCTGTTCCTGCCCTCCTGGTTTGGCTTTATTACAACACTTACCTGCATCAAAGACCTGACTTTGATGACTTTGAGCAAAAACAAAAAAGCTTGCAGTATTCTTTTGGACAGTATGAAACTTCTGGGGGCTTCTGTGGGTGAAAATGCCAAATAAATCTCACTTCCAGAATAATCCTCTGCTCTGCATTTGTTTCAGATCAAGCTTGTTAACATTCATGCCACTGACATCGCAGATGGACGGCCATCAATTGTTCTTGGGCTGATATGGACCGTTATCCTCTACTTCCAGGTAAAACCTGATCTGATCCCTAAATCCTGAGAGTTTAGTCATAACTGTGCTCACTCCAAAGTGAGTCGATGCTCTACAAATAAACCCTGCACTTCAACTCCTTCACCCAAGGCTTTTTGTTCCAATCATGTATAATATAATATAATGTAATATATATGTCCCATTGATCTGGTTCTCCATTTAGATTGAGGAGTTAACCAGCAACCTGCCAGCCCTCCAGGCCCTGTCCAACAGCAACTCATCTGTGGAGAGTGCCAGCTCAGAAGCAGGAAGCCCTCCCATGAAGCGAAAGGTGGCTAACAAATTCCAGGGCAATGCCAAGAAGGCTCTGCTGAGATGGGTGCAGTGCACAGCGGCCAAGTATGTCACGACTCACTTTAAAACCACCTTTTTGTAGATATACTAGATAAGGTGGCTCGGTTTTCCTTTATAGACATTTGCAAAACAAATCTGTTGTGTTCCAGGTATCATGGGATTGAGGTGAAGGACTTTGGTCCCAGCTGGCGTGATGGCGTTGCGTTCCAGTCGTTGGTGCACGCCATCAGGCCAGACCTGGTGGACATGGAGGCGGTGCGGAGAAGGAGCAACAGGGAGAATTTGGAGGAAGCCTTCGCTCTTGCAGAAAATGAGCTGGGTATTCCCCGTCTGCTGGATCCAGAAGGTGCCCTTGACATTTTCTGCTGCTTGCACTAAATATTCCAGTGAAGTATTCAGACTATTCAGACAAGATGGCATTGAAGTTTACGAGTTAAAATCATTTAAAACACCTCCAACATCAATGCAGCAAATATATAGTTTTAATATAATTAGATTAATGAAGTTGTGCTTCACGGTCAATTCATTTTCATGACTCGGTTTTTGACAGTAGGTGTGCAGAAAAGATGAGTGAACCCTTCCAGGAGATTAAAATGCTGTGTTTTCTGGTGACTCTGACTTTAAATCCATGGAAGTGAAGCAGTCTGCAGTGACTCTGCATTCCTGTCTTCTCTAGCAGAGTCGTGATGCTTTATTGTACACTGAGCTGCACTGAGAATCTTTTATGGGAGCTCGGCCCTGATTTCTAGAAACATCAGGTCAATGATGGAGATGAAAGTAGACGTATATATAATTAGCTGCAGAGATTTACCCTCTCGAGGACACGACATGCTTTTTTTAATGTCATATTGACTTAATAGCAAATATAATGGCTCTGTCATATCGGCCCTTTATTTTTGCAGGCACAGATGGATTTAAATGCTGGTATTATTTTTGGAGGCCTTAAATGAATCTGCATCAGCTAATTTTCAGTAAAGCGGTGTTTAAACATAATGTTTGCTCCGTAGATGTGGACGTAGACAAGCCAGATGATAAATCCATCATGACCTATGTGGCTCAGTTCCTCAAGCACTACCCAAACCCCACCACTCCGACACCGATGGACAACCGGACGAGGTACTTTGTGTAAAACATTTCATACTATATAAGTGCCAGTGATACACCGGGACATATCTGGCATTATTGTGTGACTACTAAATACTCTATAATCACGTTTTAATTCCATGTCTTATTCATTTCATCATTAAGTTGTATATAATATTGTCATCCACATTTCCCAAAATATACCTAGTACACCATCGTTCATAGAGAATGACCACATGCAGAGATCAACAGTATATGCCTGATGGAAACATGCTTTAACTGCTGCGTTTAATCGTTGCCTCTGTTTGTCATTTTGTCACATGAAGCTCTGGTGAATCAAAATAATCCTAGCACGAACACAGGAGTAATATAATGATGAACGTTTTTGTTTTGTCATCATCGGACCCATTTCATTTCTCCAACTACTTATGTTTTTGTGCACATTAAGCTTCTTCTTGGCTCAGTTCCCACTTTTGCACTGTCAGTGCCAGTGCTTCAGGTGAGAGCTCAGGTCACAGCGCTGCATGCTCTCTGTTTGGAGTGTATTCCCACCATGCCCTCATCCCATTCCCCACCCACTTTACTCCTTTTCTCCTCCCTGCTATTCTAATGCACTTTGTGGTGTGTTTGCATCTCTTTGTGTGCTTTGCTGCTTTCCTGGATAGTTTGGTCCCCAAGATATAGAGCAAATGCTTGAGGTATGTTTCACTATATTAACAGACTAAGATATATGCCTTTCCTTCTACCATGACTTATAAAACATATAATCTGTGCTAACACGCCAACAAAGACAGAGTTCCTGGAATGGTACGGTGTGAGGTTATAACGTGCATGCTCGGTCTGTTTGGTTACTTCTGGTGACTCTAAGCGGCGTGTTCCCTGATTGTGACAGAGAGAGGAGCGGAAGATGCTGAGAGAGCTGAAGGTGTTTTTAGATCAGCTGGAGAGAGATGTGCTGCGGGCCCAGGGAGCAGAGGGCAACCTCACTGACAAATATCAGGTGAGTCAGGCCTGGAAAGACAGAGTGCATTGTTCCATAACATTCTGCTTCGACAGAGACATTTATAAAGCACTCTAACTTTACCCTTTTGTTTTGCAGGGATTTAAGAGCTTCCGCGTACAGTACGAAATGAAGAAAAAGCAGACCGATCCGCTGCTCCAGCCAGTCAACAGAGACGGCAAGCTGTCTGTGGACCAAGCTCTGGTCAAACAGGCTTGGGACCGCGTCTCTGCCAGGGTGATTTGTGCTGCATACTTCTAGCATGAATGATTCATAAGAAGGACTCGAAGAAAGCAGAATTCATTATGATAATCACACCCAAATTAAACAGATTCTGAGAATAAGTAATAGAAGATCAGTCTTTTATTTTGCATTGCCGTGAGGGTATCTTAATGAAAGAAACACAACTCAGGGCTCCTCTCTTCACTGGCTGCCAGGGACAGTTCAGTGGGATAGAAGGCTTGCATAGAGGTTGTTCAGAGGGGAGACAGGAACAGAGGAGGGTTTGTTCTTTGGCCAGCCTGCTCCTCTGGACACCCACAGCTCATCTAGACTGGCATAACACACGTTTGTAGCCTGCTGCCTTGTTAACATGTGGGCATGTTTTCATCAGCGTAGCCTCCTCTATGGTGGGATCTTGCTTTGGTAGAGTGGGTTTTTAATGTCAGTGTCAATCACAGCTGCTGGACTGGCACATCCATCTGGACAAGTCCCTGCCTGGTCCTCTGGGAGTGATCGGGGCCTGGCTTCACCGGGCAGAGATGGCCCTGAGGGAGGACATTCCTGTCCAACATGCCCACGAGGAGACGGCCAATGTTCTGCACAGAAAACTAGAGCAGCATAAGGTAACACAGCGGAGTTTCCACCATGCTGGTTGTCCGAATGATTCGATACAGGAAAATCCACATGTGATTATATGTGATTCAAATGTGCAGGAGGTTTTGAAAAACTTGGAGGCACACAGACAAACCTTCCAGCAGATCCACAGGGACAGGTCAGTGAATGGGGTCCCCGTCCCACCTGAGCAACTCCAAGATATGGCCGAACGGTGAGATCCCCCAGTAAAACAAATTATATGATTCCTGTGAATTCAAATGCAAATGGAAAGGATGATCGAACATCTCTGGAATTTGCAGGTTCAATTTTGTGTCCACGTCATCACACGCTCACTTGATTAAATTGGAATTCTGGGAAATGAAGTATCGAGTGATGGCGTTTCTTATGTTGGCCGAGTCGAAGCTCAAGTCCTGGATCATTAAATACGGCAGACGGGAGTCTGTGGAACTCCTTCTGCAAACCTACGTTGTAAGTGGACTTTAATGGTGTTGTAGTTCCAGTATTTGAATGGCACCGTGTCTGTCCGACTATGTAATCCATACTTTCATGGTTGTCTCTCTATTCCAGACTTTTGTAGAAGGCCACAGGTTCTTTGAGCAGTATGAGATCATCTTCACAGGCCTCAAGCAGGCTGCAGAGGTTTATGTGAAGTCTGACAGTTCAAGTAAGACTCTTTTCTGTTTTATCACCAATTTGTTTGTTTTGTGTATGAATGTATGTTTTTATATACACTCTATATAAACATGTGCCATGGTAAACATGGTCTTATTATTGATTTCATGTTACAGGGTCTAAGACCTGTAACAAAGGTAAGTCCAAATACAGCCTGACAATCTCTAAATCTTAAAGTTGCCTGTCTCCTGAGTCATTTTTCCTTGTAAATCTGGGCCTGCACTTTTATTTTCTGACACACTTTTAATCCTCAGAACTGAAACGTCATAACATTGCTTTATGCATGAAACAGTAACAATAATTGCATCAGTCGGAATGCTACTTAAGCACGACCTTTCTGACCTTCCGATCAACCAAATGATCCATAGACATAATCAAGTGCTGTACAGTTGATACACCTATTGGTTTGAATGAAACTGAACTTGTTCAATATTTTACTGTTAGTTGATGAAGCAGAAGGGGTTGGTAAATTCCTCAGCGACGCCACGGCTCAGTGGAGGAACCTGGCTTTGGAGGTGCGGAGTGTTCGCAGCATGCTGGAGGAGGTGATCTCTAACTGGGAGAAGTACAGCAGCACGGTGGCATCTCTGCAGGCCTGGCTGGAGGACGGGGAGCAGATGCTCAATCAGTCAGAGAATGCCAAACGTGTAAGTAGAATCACAGATACTAGGAATGATGAACCGTGTTCTTTGTGATATACAGTTATGCTTTTTTTCTCGAGATGCTCACAAAGCATTTGAGTCTCTTCCTCTCCTCTTGTAGGATTTCTTCAGGAACCTCTCTCACTGGATGCAGCAGCACATGGACATGAATGATGCCGGGAACTTTCTCATCGAGACCTGTGATGACACCGTCTCCAGAGATCTGAAGCAGCAGCTTCTGCTTCTGAACGGGAGATGGAGGGAGCTGTTCGTCAAAGTCAAACACGTAAACACCTTTGAATAACGGTCACATCAGCTTTCAAAAAACATAAAAAACCGATCCACTTAATGTCTGCCTCTGTTTCATCGGCAGTATGCAAGAGCAGACGAGGTAGATAAATTGAGACAAGACTACCAAGACGGGATTAATACCTTGAAAACGTTCATGGAGGCAACCAATGAGAAGATGACTGCTCCTGTCCAAGTATCTTTCCTGAACGTCAGAGCCTTTGTTCAAGATGTTGAGGTAAGCGGCCCGCTCATCCTTTTCTCTGGTGGGATTGATTTTCATCTCGCTCCTGTAGAATGGAAAAATCATTATACCCTACATCCCAACTCACTGCAGGAAATCAAGCACAAAGTGCCAGCTATGGAAGCCGCCTGTAAGGCAGCCGGCCGTACCGCTCAGCTGCTGACCAAAGACACTCCACAGGAGGAGGTTTCACAGATGATGGCTGTGATGGCCTCCATCAAAGAGCAGCTGAGCAAGGTGTGTACATTATAATTAAACCACAACAAACTACCTCACCTTATCCAAAGGTGTACCGCAGCTTAAATATATCAGTATAAAAGGTCATTTTTCGCCATGGACAATGTGGGACATATAGGATTGCCAAATTGCACCTTATATGTAAATGATTCTTATTCTGATATTTAAAACAGAGTTAATTGCTGGCATTGAAGCCTCTGATAAAAGACGTTAATCAACACGCTTTCCTCCAACCAGGTGAGGGAGAGATGTTTGCCTCTCCTGAGGGAGTCCCAGTCTCTATTACCCCCCCTGGAAGAAATGGAGAAGAACATTACGGGCTTCTACCAGGCTCTGGAGAAGGCCAGTCATATCACCAGCACCGGAGACTCTGAGGGACCAGTAGACTTTAAACAGAAATGCCAGGTAACTAATACAAGAGCTTCAAGATGGTGAACCCCAAGATATGAATAAATGACTAACACTCTGCTTGAAATGGTATGCTGCAGGAGCTGGCGACCTTCACACACAGCTGTAAGAAGTGTTTGACAGCGATAGAGAGGAACCACCAGAACATCCAGAAAATAATGAACAACAGTAACACCCTCCAGTACATGGACATGAGCCTTCTGCAGAAAAGAGTAGCAGATCTGCAGTCCTCCTCACAGGTACACAGTGGACATTAAGGTCTATTCTCACTTCTATTCTGCTCTTGAAACTGTTTTTTTAAAGTCTTGTCTCCGTGTTAAGGGCATGATTAAGGAATCGACAGAGTGGCGGAAGCATGTGGAGGCAAACAGCAGCCTCATGAAGAGGTTTGATGAGTCACAGATAGAGCTGGAGAAGGTTCTTAAAATGGCACAGAGCTGTCTGACAGAAAGAGGCAACCCAGAGGAGCTGCTGAAGAAACACACCGTAAGAACATGACCCTTGTGCACGACTCACAATGCCATGTGTAGCTGTACATACATGGGGTCTTTTTTGCAGGAGTTCTTTGGTCAGCTGGACCAGCGGGTCCTGAATACTTTCCTGAAGGCTTGTGATGAGCTGACAGATATTTTGCCAGAGCAGGAGCAGCAGTCGCTACAGGAAACAGTCAGGAAGCTTCACAAACACTGGAAGGTTAGTGCCTTCAGTTGTGTTGTTTTTCAAGTATTTTTCATCTACGTTTAATGATGTCAGGCAGACATATTAATTGTGATAATATTTCTGCAGCTCCACAATTAGGATTTAAGGTATAAACTAAGAGTAATAACTATGAATAATCTATAATACCATTCTCTATACTTTTAATTTATTGCTAATAGAAAATGTGTGGTAATTTTCTTAATTTTAGCCAAAAAGCTCCCTAAAATAAACTGCACAAATTGCTCCGAATGTGACCTGATAACGGTTGTATTTTTAATTTCACAGGATATTCAGACAGAAGCCCCATTTCATCTCCTGCATCTTAAAGTGGAGGGGGAGAGGAGCAAGCTGATGCTGTTGCTGCAGGAGTGCCAGGCGGAGGTGACCAGGGAAAACCGCCACCTGACTAGCATGGGGAGCGAGAGGCTCGTCAAGGAGCACAGGGTGAGCACGGAGAGGCTGGCCGGCTGGCGGAGTTTCATGTATTGATTAACTTTGTGTGAAATAATTCAGTGCAAATGCACTGCTGTGTAGCGGTGTGGGAGGATTTTGAAGTCGATCCAGAAGAACTGAGGTCCCAACAGTCACAACACAAACACCGTCTTCAATCAGCAGCCTTTTGTCGGCTTACATTTACATGCATTTTCTCTTGTACCTAGTATTAAGACTTAGCCCACTGGCTTCTTGATTTTTGTTTTACGTCAGGCCTTCTTCAGGGAAAAGGGTCCACAGTCCATCTGTGAGAAAAGGCTGCAGCTGATGGAGGAACTTTGTCAAAAACTCCCTGAGGGTGACCCAGTCCACAAGACCCTGGACACGGCGAGGAAGGACTTCTCTGAGGTCCGAGAGGAAATCGAGAACACCCATCAGAAGCTAATGCAGCACCCAGATAAATGGAAGGAGTACAACTCAAGGTGCAATCATTCATTATTTTGATGAAGTCCTCTTTTAATGCAGTCAAGGGGTTCGAGTGGTTGCAGCATAAACACAGCATAGGAACTGATTTTATGATTCCTCTGGAGTTCTAAAAACACATTAATTATAGAAAGATATATTTTACGCACGTTACTTACACACTGTTCCTAAAGCACTAATATGTGAGACTCGGCTCCCCTTTTGATCAGTTGTTACAGCCTGGGGCTTTAGGTTGAAGGTCAGTTGGTTCCTTTTGTGACTTTGATACCGGACGAAGGTCCATGACCAAAACAATTTGACATGAAATGTTCCCGTCATGGTGTGAAACAGGTATGCCGAACTCTCCTGCTGGCTTATATCTAAAGAAAGTCAACTGAGGCTGCTAAGGAACCGAGCCAATGACCCCAGAAAATACGGCCAGGTGAAGTCCACCATCACGGTGAGTGATGACATACAACCCCCAACAACCCTACCATCCGCTGACAGTTCCTCCTCTGTGTAGCTGACTTGTGACGTGTCACCGCTGAGAGGTTGAGACTGAAACCACTTTGACCAGACGGGCTGTGTCACACTCTTTTGTTGTGTGCAGGAGCTGAGGAATGATGCAGAGCTACAGGAGGGGAATCTGGGATGGCTGAAAGCTCGTATGGCCGTACTTATTGAGATCTGTGATGACAACGATGCCCAGAGGCAAGGAAGTGCCCTGAGCAAGCTTTCTAGTGATTTCAAGGGTCTTCTTGCTTCTCTCCTCGAGGTGGGCGCAGCTTTTACTTGTTTTACTGAGGTGTCGGACATCGTATCCATTCTGGGAATTTACATTCCTTAACGTTTAAACTTTGGTCACAAATGTGTTAAAATCCCTGTTCAGCCATCTGCAGCAGAACCAAAATCCTTTTTCTGGAATAGCTGGAATGTCATTGTCCTCGGCGTGGTTTTAACCCGACTGCATTCATGCCCACGTCTCATCGCCTCTGGCACTTTGGAGAATTGTTCTCTTGATGGGTGAATCCCTGTGACCCAGTTTAGAGATCCTAAAATGTCTCTTTTCCAAAATGTCTGCACATTTTAAAGTTCTTTAAGTGTGACCAGCCCAAGGTGTTATACTTCTGATTTAAAAAGAAAAGTGCTCATTAACAAGGAGACGTTTGTGTGCATAGAAAACGTCTTCTGATGTTTTATTTCAACTAATGAAAAATGGGAGCCAAAACACAAGTGTTGCGTTCATATTTTTGTTCGTATAAATACCCAAGCATCATGTTTTGTCTCTGTTATTTCTACCAGGCTGAGAAGATGGTGCTGGCTGTGGGGGACTGTGTGCAGTTCAGGGAAGAGGTACAAACTACTTTAGATGATCTCCTCCAGGGGCAGAAGGAGGCTCAGGCTGAGGTCACCAAAATACTGGACTGTCCAACTGTGAGAGAAGCCCAGCAACTGCTTCTCGTTCACCAGGTATTGTAGGACACAAACAAATGGAAGGCAGAGTTTAAATACATTTCAACAGATTGTCAATTGAACATTTCTTCCTTCCCATAGCAACTGTTAAAGCGCTTAAAGATGAAGAGAAAGGATGTCCAGCAGCTGATCACCAGAGGCCAGCAGCTCCAGGCTGAGGAGGGTCTGGGAGAGACTCTGCAACAAGACCTGCAGAGTCTAGAGAACACACTCTGCAAAATGGAGCAGAATATGGATTCACAGGAGCAAAGCCTTGAGGTGAGCGATGCCACTTCAAAGTGGATAAAATCAACCAAAATATTAGCAAAACATGAAAAGAAAGGGTCTTTACTTTTCTTTGCCCGCCTTAATTACTGTGAAATTAATGTACAATGTGATCAATAACTGCCAGCCTTTAAGATGAATCCTGACACATCTCATCTTGTGATCAATTATTCTGTTATTGACTGCATTAATAATTGCTTCATTCATTAAATACGTTTCCTTTGCTGTGTGATATTGTGCCTCTGCAGCTTTCTTCTGAGGTGCATTTAAATAAGTCATACACTTTTTATTTCTGGCTTTAGCCGAAACACATTTCACCTCTACTATAATATGCAATCTATAGTTCTGTAGAGCTTTGTGATGTTTGGACTCGTCTGCTTGTATCTGACCGTTTTTGCTTCCTTTTATTTATGCTGCATCCTCCTTCTGTATCTATGTGTCGTCATGCTTTATGGTTCCTTTAGTGGATAGTGAGGCGGTGAGTCAGTCATCACAGTCCTGATGGGGCTTTTATATATATATATATATATATATATATATATATATATATATATATATATATATACGTAGACAGGATGATGGTGGGAGTCTTGAAATGGAAACTTTATTTGGCTTACGTGTGTTGACGGGAAAATGCACGATGGATCAAAGATTCTAAGTAGGGTGCTCACCAATATATCCGTTATTGATTCAGCAGCAGAATGACTGCTGCAGCGCCACCGGGGCGCGGCGCTCCCGTAATGTTAACTGTGCTACCTCCGTCAATGTGACTCATCACGCTTGCTATTACAACCAAACTTAGCTGTGGCATCTGCATCGATGTGAGTGCGTGTTCTTTTGGTGGTGATCTTAATCAGGGTGTGCTGGCGTTAGAAAGACATTATTTCCTCTAACTTTTATGCAACATTTAAGTGAAAGAAGAAAGAAGAAAGTGCCATATGAAGTAGATTTGATTGTCGTCCCCAGGTCACACTGGCAGCCTGGCAGGAGTTTGACAGCCAGCAGGAGGCAGTGCACGAGTTTGTTAATAAGGCACGCTCCACAATGGAGAGGGACCTGAACTTCAGCAGTCCAGAGAGCCTGGCTGTTGAACTTGACCAAGCCAGAGTAAGTCAAGTTGTGTCATTCTCCTCCTCTTTCTCTTCTGGGAGTTTATTAGCTAAACGGACAATATAAGCAGTATTCTTTCTATTTGTAAACAGATGTTGTCGAAGCAGTGTGAAGCAGAAGCCTCACATATGAACACTTTGCTGAAGAGAGCAAAAGAAATCCAGCTTGGTCCAAACAACAAGACGCTGCTTCTCCAACAAGCTCGCTCCCTCAGTGAGCAAGTGGGTGGAGTGGAGGCTGGGCTCAAAAAGGAGTAAGATTGCATTCTCGTTGCATTGCTAGATAGTGTTTAGTCGTCTTAACATATAGTCAACAAGTACATTATGGATTTATCCTAATACAATACTGGTCCAGATGAATGTAGTTTGCCAACAAAGGTCAGTACAACATCAAAATCAGTTGATTCATAATGAACACTCTTGTTTTTTAGTGTCAACACTCTGCAAGAAATGAAAACTCAATGGGATCAGTTTGCTGTTGGGTTTGAAACCTTTTCTGTGTGGATATCCGACAAGGAAAAGCAGCTGGATGTCCTGAAATCTTCTTCTTTGCCTCTCGGCCAACAGATCAACACAGTAAAGGTACAGTATTGTGTATAATGAAGCTCTTTTACACCATGCCCTAACAGTACGCCTTAAAGCCATTAGAAAACAAGCACTGACTCGCTGTCTCTCAGGAGGAACTGCCCATTAAGTCTGTGGTTTGTGTTTTATTTAGCGTTTCAGGAGATGGTGTAACTCTTTATTAAACCTGTATGAAAGCGCTCAGGGATTTTTAATAGCTGTGATTGTTATTCGCTCTATGCTGTGAAACGTACACCAATAATATGTTTTTATTTATTATGGAGGTGTTTTGAGTGGGTAAGTATTTAGGGATGCCATTACAGGCACCAACTTAAGTACACTTCATTTATACCTCACTGAACAACTCACCGTTTCATCTCCCCTGGACTTGTTTTTTTATTGCTTTGCATCCATCCCTGCATGTCCAGGCTGTTGGTACAGAGCTTCAGGAGCGAGCTGGGGTTCCTTGTCAGCTGGAGGCCGATTCCCAGGCACTAGCCCAGTTTGTGTCTTCAGGAGAGGCGGCTCGCATCAAGGCCCGTCTGACCCAAATCGGCAGGTACTGGGAGGAGCTGAAGGAGAGCGTGCAGCAGCTTGATGGACAGCTGGAGGAAAGCTCCTCTCAACAGCAGAAGTTCAGGCTGAGCCTTGAGGAGGTAAAAAGCCTTCTCTAATTAATGGAAGTATGCAGAATTTAATTTAGGGAAGATATGGGCATACAGTAAGTTTTGATCTCTCCTAGGTACAAGCGTCTCTCAGTGAGCTGCACACAAAACTGGAGACTCCAATCAAATCCTGCACTTCCTCATCAGAGACCTACAAAGCTCTTCAAACCCACCTGGTGCTTAGTTGTTGTTATTTTGATTTGTTTTCATATATATTGTTCCTGTGATTTTTATAAAAACTGTACATATGAACAGTATTTAAAGCCTACCACAGTGCCAGCCGTCTTCCAGCTCACAGATAACGCTGTGTGAGTCACCGTCTTGTGTTTTGTCCTCCAGGATGTCGGTCAGCATCAGGAAAAGCTGAAGGGAACCCTGCTGTGCCTGTCAGCTGGAGCCCGAAGACTCAGCAACAAAGAGGAAGCAGGGAGGATAGTGACGGAGCTAAACAAGAGCTATGACCAAAACGTACAGGAGGCAAAGGACAAACAGAGCACTTTGGAAAACTTGCTTTCTCTTTGGCAAAAGTAAGAGCTGTTAGGAGTTCTATAAAAATGAATATAGGGAAAAACAGACAGCCAACATACATCTGAGACACCCGTGTTTCTATTGATGTGTTTCAGGTATGAGAAACAGCTTTCAAACTTTGTTTCCTGCTTGGAGAGAAGTGAATCTGCATGCAAACCAGAGAGTCAGTATCTGTCAGCTGATAAAGCAAAGCTCTGCATAGAGCTACAAGATGTACAGGTAACACACACACACACACACACACACACGCTTGCATAGTCTAAAACACATCTTAAACCAGGTTGGGTTCTTTTTAAAGAAACATGTTTCCTCTGCAGGCGTTGCACTCTGACGTCCAGTCCCTCCAGCCCGCTTATGTGGAACTGGTATCTTTGGGGACATCTTTGTGTCCGACTGCACCAGAGGACAGAGCGAAGCAGCTCAAAGACGAGTTGGAGGTCCTGCAGAGGAGGTTGCAGGTTCAAAATGAAGTCATCCCTCAAAGGTAACTCATTTTAATCATCAGTTGGAACAAGAGTTTTCTAATCCATTTCAAGAAAAATAGGAGGAGATGCTTGTGATTTTATATTTGTTTTCCATAAAGAACATATTTTCTTTTTGTACAACAATGTTGTATATCATATTAATGCCATGCATTTAAACATAACAGTGAAGGAGTGTGAAATATTTGCTTTAATACCAATTACCTTCCGTCCCCCAGAATCAAAGAGCTTCAGAACCACCTCTCACTGGTGGAGCAGTTTGACCAGGCTCTGCTCAAATTCTCCCAGTGGAGTGAGACCATGCTGTCAAATCTACACTCAGCTTCTCAAATCAACATCAGCAACCTGCAGTCTGCCGCTGCACAGGTCAAGGTAACGGCTACGCCTTCCAGAGCCACTTATAGTCAGTTAGCAAACAAATAGCATCTTGCTTAAGAGCAACAACTGATCTTCTACCGATTGCCGTTTACAGGAGGCCCAGGCGACCTTACAGAAGCAGTCCAGTGTGAGACGGAGCTTGGAGCAGCAGGCCGAGAAGCTCTGTCATTTCTGTGAGCCTGGTGATGCACAGCTCCTCCGCAGCAGAGCGGACGGCTGTCTGCAGCCCTACGTGGAGGCCCAGCACATAGCTGAGCTCCAGTTAGAGTGCCTTGAAAGACTTGAGGCTTTTCTGCAGACCCACGGTGTTGCTGCAGGGGTGCTGGGGGGTCTGAAGCAGACTGTAGAGAGTGCTGGGAGCTGGGACCGTGGAAGAGTAGAGGAGCTGCAGCAGGAGCTTTCCACTATTGTCCCAGACATTAGCCAGCTGGAGACTTTAGCCGTCAATCTGGACAGCAGCCTATGCAAAAGCCACCTCCACATTGGTGCTGAGGAGGGTGCTCGTAAGTCATGCCGCATGCTGGCTGATTCACTCAGTGCTGAGCTGGACGCAGTGAGGAACCTGCTGGGTACGAAGCAGAGTGAAGCAGAGGCCCTGGGGTCTCTGTGGACTTCATTTAGACAGCGTAAAGAACAGCTGCTCAAAGCTGTGGAGGACATTGAAGAAAAAGCCGACCACCAGAGCTTCAAAGAGCCAAGCCTGCATGCACTACAGCAGAGGTAAAGCAGGACTGTGATCTATTCTATACCCTGTGTGTGGGTATGAGAAGATGTTAAACAGCATTATCCCTCTGTTTGTCAGACTACGGTTCTTTAACCAGCTGGAGGACGAGCTGCAGTCACACCACCATGAGGAGCAGTGGCTGAGGGACAAGGGCAACCAGCTGGCCCAGAGGGATGCAGAGTTGGCTGGGGAGGTGCTGAGGGAAATCGGTCTGCTGGAGACCACATGGGAGGACACCAAGAAGCTCCTCACGGAGAGGTACTGAGAGGGGTTTTCCATGAGTCAGGAAATTAGATCATTAAAAAGTGTGTTGTAAAAGGCAATAACCCTAACCCTAACCCTTTGTTTTATGATGTTAAGCACTTTGAGTCTGCCTTGTGTATGAAATGTGCTATACAAATAAAGTTGCCTTGCCTTGCAATTACTGAAAACCGTAGCTAATCAATACGGAGATAAAAACACTGCAAGGAAACAGGTATTACTGGAGAAAGAGACATTTTTCTTCTATGTTTTTGCCATTGTTGCAAATGTGAATGTGAATTAACTAGCTTCTTAATTCTCACATACACTGAAGGATTATGGAGCACATTTTTTGTCAGGAAAAAACATTGTGACAAATATACTGTTTCAAGTTTGTTGCTCTCAACATTACATCACTACTGCAATGTGAACATTTCAACCCTCTCTCTCTCTCTCTCTCTCTCTCTCTCTCTCTCTCTCTCTCTCTCTCTCTCTCTCTCTCTCTCGACAGACAGGAGCAGTGCAATGTCCTTGTTGATCTTATGAGAGAATACCAAATACTGAAAACCTCCATCAGCAGCGTTATTGAGAGCACTGAACCACTGGTTGAGATCAGCACTGTTTTGAAGGACCACGAGGAAACCAGGAGGTCACTAACCAAGGTCAGGTTACTTACTATTTAAGGATCTTGCTTTCTTGTAATCAAGCTAATCATGACTCAAATCCAGATAAACGAGCACCTTGGTGTTGTCTTTATGATATAATCAGAATGCTTAAAAGGTCTCTATTCCGTTTGTAGCACGAGGCCGTGAAGGTAGAGATGGCCAGCAGGCAACATGAACTGGACCAGTTCTCCAGTAAAGGAAAACATCTGGTGATTGAACTGAAGAAGATCCCTGAGTGTAACGCCCAGATGCTGAAAAAGGACATGGAGACACTTGTTGACCAGTGGCTGGATGTAAGTCTGACTTCAGGATTAATTTATTTATTGAAGAAACAGTGATAAACATAGCATGTTTAATCTTTATTAACTGCAGTGCAACCTATTATGAAACACAAATCACCCATTCAAGTCCAGGCCAGGAGTATCATGTGAAAACTGGTTGCCAGAAACACTCCAGAGAGTAAGTGTTTGTGATATAATGCACTTCTCAGGTGTCTGAGAAGATAGATGAAAACATTGATCGCCTGAATCAGAGTTTGACACTGTGGGAGGACGTGCGTAAAATCAGTGAGGACACTGAGAGCTGGACAAGCAGCTGTATGATCGAACTGAACGAGAGCCTGAACAACCTCAATGACAGTCAGAAGGTGTCGGCACGGCTCTCCATGTTACAGGTAAGGTATCTGATATCACAGGAAACCCCACAGAGGTCAATGCAAATGTTAAACAGTCTCCTGCTTTCAATTAAGACTTAAAAACACACACACTGTATAGCCATATCCACAGGTTATACTGTCTCATAGAAACCAAGGAAAACAACTCATAAATCCTTTCCATGCATCCACAGGCAGAAATGGGCGAGAAGGAGCAGAACCTTGACATCCTGCAGAGCAAAGTATCAGAGCTGAAGATGTGCAGTCAAAGTCAGGAGACACCTGCTAAATTACAGGTACTAAAGATAACTATTATCTTATATGCCGCTATCTGACAAGTGGTACTGCATCTACAGATATTAGTCCCTAACCCTGCAGAAGATAGAGGCCGTCCTCTGTATATTGCACTTCTTTCACCCACAAACCTTTATTCTACCTGCATCAGGTGCTGGAGAATGACCTTCGTAATAAGATCAGCACAGTTCAGAAGCTACATGGGCAGGCCAGGGGAAACCTCATGGACTTCACTTCTCAAAGGAGACAGCTGGAAGACTACATCTCCCAGATGTCTGCATGGCTAAAAAGTATGGAGGATTCCCTTGTTTCTTCTCCCACTGGGTCGGATCCCGAGGACATCTGCAGAGTGAAGGTGCAGCCTGAATAACGTTGTTGGTGTCACAGATTTTTCTTATAGAGGTCAGAGATGAGAATGTAAGGAAGCTAATCAACAAATCTATCTTTTTAAATGTTTAAAGGACCTTCAGAAAGAGCTGCAAAATCAGCAGGGGAGTATTGACTCCACAAGGGAGAGCCTCAACACCCTGTGCAGAAAATATCCCTCTGAGGAGCTGGCTGGTTTGGGGTCAGCTCTCACCGACCTCATCAAGACTTATGAGTCTGTGAACCAGCTTTCTGCCAGGACGCTGGCATCACTGCAGAACGGTCTTCAACAGCAGTTCAATGGTGAGAAATCATGCCTCATGGGGATTAACATTTCTGCTTTGGAAAGAAAATGCTCGATTGTGTTAAACTTGTTTCTGTGTGAATCTACAGCAGATATTAATAATTTTTCTGCCCTGCCTTCAGATCTAGTTCAGGAGTTCCATCGTTGGCTTTCAGAGCAGAGGGAGATTGTGAAAGAGTGCTCTGACAGATCTGGAGACACTCAAATTGTGGAACGCAAACTACAGAAACTAAAGGTAAAACGTTTACTCCAAAGAATGAGCTGTACATTTAATTATAGTCTTTGATGGGTGTAGAATTTGTCTTGTGCTCTTATCTACAATTGAAATGAAAGAATAAACAAAATTGGCCTGAAGTAGGAGTTCCAAATATACAGCTGAAAGTGATGTGGGTTATCTGCCAGGGCGCCATGGATCGTGTGGAGGAGGGTGAGGTACGTCTTACTCAGGTTTGTGAGGAAGGAGAGAAGCTCCTGCTCCATCTTCCCAAAGCCAGCGGTGGGCAAGTCCAGCAGCACCTCTCCTCCATCCAGCAGGACTGGGACAGCTTTGTGGAGCAGTGCAGACAGAACCAGCAGATCCTGGAAGACAGCGCGTCACTCATGAAGGGGTAAGAGACTCACACAAACCCTTTCTTTAAAGCACTTTGTGAGCCAAACGTTTATTTAGCATTGCATTGTTAATTCCTGGTAGGTTTGAGGGTCGCCTTAAGAAGCTCAGGTGGTGGTTGGAGCACATGGAAAACAGGATGACCACGGATCTGCTTGAAGCCAAGCAGCGTGGCCCTGAGAAGGCTGTGCTGGAGCAAGTAGAAGAATATCAGCAGGAAGTGCTCAAAGAAAGGTGCTGAATTTGCCTCCAAATGCCCCTTTAAGGATCCCTAATTTTGTCCAAAATCAAACGTTTACTTAAAGCTTTTACTTCCTTCCATGCAGGGATTCATTCGAGCGCCTATGTCAGGAGGGCCAGGCGCTGAATGAAGGTGGGCGAGGCGATGGTAGTGAGACAAGAGTGTCCGCTCAGCTGCAGTCACAGCACCAGGCCCTGCTGAGGCGTGTGAAAGAGAGGCTGCGCAGTTCTCAGCTCACTTTACAGGAGCAACAAGCCTTTGAAGAGACGCTGCAGACGACCTGGGCGTGGCTTAGCAGCGTCCAGGAGCGCCTTGCATCTCTCAACAGCACCGTTGGCAATAAAGAGACTCTGGAGAAAAGACTAGGCCTTGTACAGGTCAGTGAAGACTGCCCTGGTCCAAAAATATTCTTTGGATTACAATGTTTTCCCCACACAGTTTGAAACGTTATGTTTTTTTTATTATACATGCAGGATATCCTGCTAATGAAGGGTGAAGGTGAGGTGAAGCTCAACATGACCGTAGGAAAAGGAGAACAGGTCCTGAAGCACAACAGAATGGAGGGGCAGGAGGCCATTTGCTCACAGCTGCAGAGCCTGAAGGATGCATGGGCCAACATGTTGATGACTTCCATGAGTTGCCACAGGTAGGAAATGAGTCATCTTTTGCACCCTGGGAGAAGAGTCGGGCATAGGGCTGACGCCTCATTTCAAAATCGAGGTTAAATGCACTTCTTAATTCTCATAAACTGTTGTTATTGTCCGTAGTCGTCTGGAGTGGACGGTGGCCCAGTGGACCAGCTTTCATGAAAGTAAGAGCCAGTTGCAGCAGTGGATGGAGTCAGTGGAGCAGGAGCTGGGGACGACTCTGCCTCAGCAGCCAGGCCTCAAAGAGAAGTCCGCTTTGCTCGAGCGCCTCAGGGCCATCCAGGCTGATGTGGATGCTCACGCGGCAGCACTGTCGCGCCTAACAGACAAGGCAGTGGAGATGCATGAAAAGACCGGCGACCAGACATTCGGACCGGAGTCGAGGGCAGAACTCAATGCACACTTTGCTGATATCTCGGCTGTCGTCAAGGTGATCTTAACATGGCGTATTAGCTTAAGCAGTGCCAATATTACATTCTTAGTTAAATGATTCAAGTTTAGACAGAATGTGGGTATATTAAATGGAATAAAACTGTGATGGATCCTACTTTCCCTGGCAAGGAATTAGTCTGAAACATACAAATCTTGCAAATCCTATTGAGCACATTCATCCATATCTGGTTATTGGTATTTACGTTGTCTTTTTCTCCCACAAAGGGTAAAGTGCAGTCCATGCAAAGCATCGTGTCTGAGCACGAGCAGTATCTGGATGCTGTGAGAGACTTCAATGACTGGCTGATTTCTGCAAAAGAGGAACTCCAGCGCTGGTCCGACCTGTCGGGAGACTCGGTCTCCATTAAAAGGAAGCTCTCCAAAGTGCAGGTGAGGTCATTTCAAATATTATATTTATGAAAGAAAAACATAGCTAGACGGAGAACACACACATTTGGGATTATTCTGTGGGATTCAAGGGCATTCCTAGGCTGGGTGAACTCTGCCTGAACTTCCGGGAAATTTGGATTTCGCTCGGCAGTTTAGGCTGGACACCCTCAGGCTTACTTTCGCTGTTACATTGCCAGAATCTTTGGCTCCAATCAGAAACGGCCATTCTCTCCTGGCACGCTATTGGCCTGCTCTGATTGGTTGTAGGACTATCCTATTGCGTACGGAGTCATTTGAACGATGCCCATTGATCCCGCCTCTTGAGCAGTAGAAACAAAGCGCAGCTTCCCCAGACTAATGTTCAATCTTAAAAGATTGACCTTAGTATGGTGAAAACCAGACTAGGGCATTCCTACTTGGAATATGAAAATAAATGACAGTTGACAACTGTAATTCCTGTTGTCCTTTCCAGGAGTTGCTTGACTCTAAACAGCGAGGCAGAGAGAGGCTGAACCGGGTTCAAAGATGCGGGGGATTATCAAGAGATCACACTGGCTCAGGGGGCTACGAGGCTATGGAGCGAGAGGAAGCAACCCTCTTGTCGTCGTGGGACCAGTGGGAACGTGGAGCGCTGCAGACACGGGCCAGTCTGGAGACTGCCCTCTCTCAGATAGCCAGCTCTGAACAAGAGTTCAGCAGCCTGTCAGGACAGCTGGAGCAGGACCTGCACGACTTCAGCCGTCAGCTCAAGGACTGGCGTCTGCACTTGGTTAAAGCAGAGAGAAAAAAGGAAGGAGAGGAGGCTGTTAAAGGCTGGCAGATAGCAAAGGTAGGTCTCTGCAGCCAGTGATTGGAAGCAAGCAATGGTTGCAGCATATGCCAGATTTTTTTACATTTTTCATGGGTGTTCATCAGAGGTTGTCTATTTGTTTTCCACTCAGGACACTTTGGAGGAACTGGTCAAAGCTGAGCCCATGTCTGATAGTCTGAAGACTCAACTCAACGATCTGTGCCGATTCTCCAGAGACATGGGCACACAATCTGAGAGAGTGTCTGCTCTCATTAAGGAATACAACAGGTGAGAAAGGTGTATTTACTCTTTTTAGAAAATCTGTTGCTACATTTAGCAGTATTTTAGACTTTTCCCTTAGAATTAAACAGGAGCCGTTGCAATTGAGGGTTAGGGTTACAACCCTGCAATTGTGATGCAACAGTTGAGGCTGTATTTTGTGGTGGTGTTGCCATATAACTGAATCGACAGCATTGTCGTTCACACTCAACAAGCATTTCTACTTTCACACAGGTAATGGTCAAACCAACAAGCACCAATAAGCCTGCGACCAAAGAACTTACAAAAAATGTATGGATCTCTAAATTGATTAACAATGACACCTGGCTTGTTTCTAGTCTGAGTCTCCAAGCATCCAGGGAGTGCCAGAGCAAAGAGAAGCTGCTGGAACAAGCGTTCCGCTCAGCCTTCAGAGAGTTCCAGCAGTGGTTGGTCAATGCAAAGATCAACACGGCCAAGTGCTTTGACGTCCCTCAGAATTTCAGTGAGGCCTCGTCTAGCTTGCAGAAGATTCAGGTACAGTTTTCAAATTCTAAGGAGGGAGGAGGAACAGTATATCAAACACTATGTTTTCAAGAGCATCACACTCACAGTAACACTGCTTAAATGTACACTGGTGCTAGAAATAGTTAGCTTGACATGTGTGTCTGCCTGAGCGGTAGAATTAAGAGTTTCTCTACATGCCTGGGCATCATCTCGTCTCTGACTCTCTCGTCAGGAGTTTCTTGGTGACAGAGATCTCGGCCAGGCAAAGCTAAATGCTGTGGTTGCGAACGGTGACCTCGTCTGCAGCACCGCAGCTAAAGACAAAGTGGAATCAGTTCGGGCTAAAATGAACACCGCCAGAGAGGACTGGAAGAATATGATGACCAACCTGCACAACAGAGAAGCCAATCTGCAAGTAAGTACCTTAATGTCCCTCATCAATCGGCACGGATTATACAATACATGCATATTATTCCATCTTAAGGAAACGTCTCAATAGTCTCTTTGTGTCTGTCCTTCTGTGTTTCAGAATGTTTTGTCTCAGATGAAAGATTTCGAGGCGAGTGCCGAGCCCCTGCAGGAGTGTCTGAATGCCACAGAGCTGGCTGTACACGAGAGCTGCACGAGGCTTCACGACCTCTCAGCCAAGAAGCTGGAGCTTCAAAAGCTACAGGTACCTCGATGTCCGCCGAGGTTGGAACACCCCTCATGTTCAAGACCGCTCATGTCAAACAACCACTCAGTGCTAGAGCGCCAGCATGACTATCGCTGTCATTCGCCTCCACATTCATGTTGTGTTTTAGTGTTTCAGCATCGTTATTCTTTTAGGAAGCACTGCCAACTGCGATACTAACTGCCAGCTTACTTTCTGCTTTGTTACTCTCACATGTCCTCTTAACAGTGTCTATCATATACTTGCCTCATTTCTAAAAGAATTGCTTTTGCAAAATTCATTGTCAGCTGTTTCCAGAGTCCTCGCACGTCATGACCACCAAGAGCTTTACCAGCAGTAGCATCGGCCAAATGTCTCATTCTCTGTTCCTTTTGCCGTGTTGCCATCTCTAACCCTGCAGTCATGTGACTGGATTTCTTATATCTGTGTGTCAGCTCGCATGCCTCTTTGATAACCTGCTTGTGCTCTTCCAGTCTGTGCTTGAGGAGTTAGCCTCTCACAAGATTCAGCTGAACAAGCTGAAAGAGAAGGCCCAGCTGCTGTGGGATGAACACGCGGCCGGCAAGGGTTTTGTGCATCGTGTCTCGCAGCTCTCTGCTCAGTACCTAGCTTTAACCAACCTGACCAAGGTACAGTAATGCCGACCAACCTGCTTGTGCACTGGGGCTTTTTTTCTGGGGGTAGAGCTGGAGAGGAGACAGAGGCACTAGACTGGATCGAGCTCTGACTAAACATTATTTTTCAGTGTTAAACGTTGAAGGTACTAACTTAGCATGGTTAAACTGATTTCAGTTGTTAGTGTAACTATTATACAGAGAGTATACAAGCTATTTTCTTTATGTATTTTGTACCAAATCACATTACTATTAGATGCTGTGTATTTCTAAAAGATTCAGTGGTAATTTCTTGGTTGTGTCCTGTTCGTGGATCTACAGGAGAAGGCATCACGGATTGACCGAATAGCCACTGAGCACCAGTTGTTCTCTCAAGGGTTGAAGGAGCTGCAGAACTGGGTGTCTGACACCAGCCACATGCTGCAGACTTACTGTGCCCCCACTGCTGAGAAAAATGTTCTTGATAGCAGGATGATCAAGTTGGAGGTATAAAAACAAATCTCAATTAGATGTAACACTGTAAATACCATTTCTATGAGTGTATGAAATGCATGTGTCATTGTTGCACCAGGCCTTGCTGACGGCTCGGCAGGAGAAGGAGATCCAGCTGAAGATGTTGATCACAAGAGGAGAGTCGGTTCAGAGAAACACCTCACCTGAAGGAGTTCCTGTACTCCAAAAACAAATACAAGACCTAAAGGATTCCTGGGATGCCCTGCTCTCCGCCTCAATCCAATGCAAAAGGTTAATTCTCGACCACAAGTAACAACAAAAAAACGCTAAATGTCCACGGCATCTTGGCGTCCTATACTCCTGCTATTCCATTGTCTCTGTTGTTCTTTGCTTACAGTCAGCTGGAGGGTTCCCTGTCCCAGTGGACCAGTTACCAGGAGGATGTACGCCAGTTTGTGGCGTGGGTGGAGCGAGTGGAGGAGAGTCTTGACCCCACTGATAAACAATGCCCAGAGATGAGAGACAAAACTGCTAATCTGAGCAAAACCAAGGTACTGCAATCTTTTCAGTCATACTATGTACTATTTAGCTTATACATGATTTAGTAAAGTTCATATTACTTACAAATAAAGTACTTTGCAGTTGATGATAGTGTTCCTTTGTTGTTTCAGTTGCTGTATGAGGAGGTGCTCAGCCACAGCACCCTGCTGGACACCATCACAGCAAAGAGTGCTGGCATCGCTGAGAACTATGTCGCTCAACTGGAGCTCCAAGATCTGCAAGAGCGCTATAACGCCATCAAAGACAATGCCATGGTATTGTAAAGCTGAATGGGCACAAACAGTGAATCATATTTTAATTATATATATCAGCATTCCTCGTTGTGTTTTAAACTGTTTTAAAGCAGTAACATTTACAAAGAATACAGCGTTTAAAAGATATTATTTAATTTGTATGATAATCATCCGTTGTCATTCCAGTAAGTTGTTTTTGACTCTTTTTATCATTATGAATCCTTATCTTTGTTATATCCTCAGAGGGCTGTAGGCAAAGCAGAGGAGCTGGTGGCCGCCCACCAGGAGTATCAGCGCGGCCTCCAGGCCTTTGAGGACTGGCTGGAACAAGAACAAGAGAAACTCGGCTGCTACACCCAACTGGAGGGTGATGTTGATATGCTGGAGGAGACTCTGCAAAAGCTACAGGTCTGAATATTCTCAGTGGGGAAAGGTTGTGAATAAGCATTAAAATTAAATATTAAATGCTACTACCACATAGCCAGAAGTTACATTCAACCACAACTGTGCAACTCCAGGAGCTGCAGCTGCGCTGCACAGAGGGCCAGGCTTTGCTGAACATGCTGTTGGTCAGTCGAGAGCTGGTGATCCCCTGGGGACCGCCTCAAATCGAAGACCGGGCACTGGAGACCCAGCAGCAGGAGTGGAGGCTGTACCAGAGCCGGCTGGCCGACACCCGGGCTCAGCTCAACAGCGCTCTGGCCAAACTTCGTCAGATGGAGCAGAAGTTTCAGCGTCTTGACAGCTGGCTGAAGGGCATGGAGACCAAAGCACAGCTGCGTAGCCACCGCCGGTCTGACCGAACCACCAAAAACGCTCAACTCCAGCTGATAAAAGTAAGCGTCACACACACAGGAGCTATGCATATGGAAATGTTTTGCACTGTTGTACAAATCTACATAATTATGCTCATATTAATAGTTTTCAATGCTGCTTCAGTTTGTGTGAAAATAAATAAATCAGTTTTCAGTCCCGTCAGAATCGAAAGCAAGTCTTCCAAAAGGATAATTTGCATTGGAAGCAATTCAGTTTTTGGATTTCAGTCTAATTACTAAAGTGAATCATTACTCAAAGCATGCTTCTTTGGTCAGAGCTGGCAGGAGGAAGTGCTGGTTTATCAGGAGGAGATGGAAGGCCTCAGTCTCTTGGCCCAGCAGGTTCTGGATGAGACCCATATTAGCAGCCGGATCTGTTCCAGAGCCACCCAGATTACAGCCCGCTACCACGTCCTGCTTCTGCATTTACTGGTAACCTTCCTTTGAACACATATTGTCACAGTCATACATGGTTGTGAATGTTATATAGACCTATATACAACACATATATACTTCAATACATGACCACCCAGAAGTCCTGTTTAAAATCTCTTATTATTGGGAAGATTTCCTCACTTGAGCCACACAAAGCTTTCTTCTCCCATGACACCGTTGTTCCCTCTTGGTTTATAATGCAGGAGACGATCAAACAGCTCCAGGAGGAGATGTCTTGCATTGAAGAGGCACAGTGTGTCTTTAACACCTTCTCAGACTGGCTCAGCACAGCTCAGAATAACTTCAGCACTGTGGCGATCAGTGTTGATGTAGTGGATCGCTTTGCTATGGACCGAAAGATGAAAAAACTAGAGGTACATGCTCTAACATAGATTATTATTGACTGCTCTGTAGAGACCATTCAAACCATATAATCCCATCCCGTGTACATTTCAGGCTCTTCAAGGAGACATGGAGCAGGGTCACTCCTACCTGAAGACGATGAGGGAGAAGACGGAGGCAGCCATGGCATTCTTGGAGGAGCCTGAAGCAGATCAGCTGAAGGAGGAAGTAGACAGCCGCCTCTTCCACCTAAAGGAGCTGATGGAAGCTCTGCGAACTGAGCACAGCTCCCTCGAGAAGTGTATCTCACTCTCTAAAGACTTTATGGATAAATACAAGTCCCAGGCCCAGTGGGTGACGGAGACCAAAAACCTTTTAGCATCAAGCGTTGAGCCTAAAGCTGAACTCTACCAGAAGAAGGCGCAGCTAGCGAAGTACAAGGTAACTTCACGGTCATCTTTTTTTCTCTCAAGGAAACACAGAAAAACGAATCAATAACTTACCTGCAATGTTTGTCTCTCTTTTCCTACATAAAGACCATCCAGCAGACCGTGCAGTCTCATGAGTCAGCGGTGAAGTCTGTGTTTGAGAAAGGAGAAGCCCTGCTGGACACAGTCCACGACCCCTCTATAAGGGACAACATGAAGAAGCTGCAGGCTGACTACCAGGATCTCTGCTTAGCAGCCAAGGTATCGGCATGTTGAACGGCCTCTTACATGAGGGATCTGGATCCAGAACACCAGACTGTATTCAGTGTGAGTGTTGTTTGTACAAAGCTGTGTGTTGTGCTTCAGACGCAGGTCCAGAACCTGGTGGAGTGGGTGAAGGAGCACGAGGATTACAACAGTGACTTACAAGAGAATGAGAAGTGGCTCTTACAGATGTCCAGTAGGCTGGTCACCTCAGACTCCATGCAGACCAGCGGGATGGAGATGGCCACTCAGCAACTTGCCCGGCACAAGGTGACCTTGACCATACTGTTCTCTGAAAATTCATAATATCTACTGTTACGTAAGGTGTGCAGTTTACCTAATTAGAGGCCTTGGGAATACTTGTGGTTTACAATTACATGGATGACTTGGAATCCATGTAATTGGTAGCTGGTAATCTGTATTTTGAAACACCTGACTTCTTTTGCAGGCAATAATGGAGGAAATTGCCAGTTTTGAGGAGCGTCTCACCAGCTTGAAGCAGAAAGGAGAAGATCTCGTAGCCAGCTGTACAGACCAAGTTCAAGCTAAGATCAGTCAGCAAGTCCAGTCTCACCAACAGGGAACCAGAGACAGCTACTCTGCCATCTGCAGCACTGCCCAGCGTGTGAGGAACACAATACTACAACTATAGATATTTCATCCTCTTACTTTTCGTTATTAGGAAACCTCAGCATTTGATCATTTTTATATGATATAATATCCTTACATTGTTCAACAGGTGTACCAGAGTCTGGACCGCGAGCTGCAGAAGCATGTCAACCATCAGGACACTCTGCAGCAGAGCCAAACCTGGCTCTCCACGGTGCAGGAGGAGCTCCAGCTCAACGATCAGGGACCATCTGGTCTGCAGGAAGCATTGAAGCAGGTGACTGAGACAGCGGAGCCTTTCCTACTCTTGAAAAGCAATGGTGGTGATGAAGTTATTTTCATTTATTTGAATTCATGCACACAGGTGAAGCACTACAGGGCCCTTCAGGAGCAGGCCAGCACTTACCTGGACCTGGTGTGCTCTGTGTGTGACCTTTCTGATGATGCCGTGAGAGTGACAGCTGCTCAGGTCCAGCAGGTCAAACTCACGGTCAGTAATGGTGACTTCCTTGACCATTGTACAACACAGGAGACACATTTAATGAATCTAGGTTATACCTCACAAACACTGATTATATTGACCCATAAAATACTGTATGCTGGCACGCTGTCCAATGAGTGCTAGACACGCTATAGTGCATACTTATTACCTGTAATAATACAAGTAGTGTGACATGCTGTGTGGTTGTTTCTGTTCTGCACTTATGAATGTATGCAAATGCAAATACTGGCTGTGTTGTTGCAGATAGAGGAAAGGATGTCCAGTGCACAGGTGCTCTCAGAGGGCTGGAGGGAGATCAAGGAACAGAAGCAAGATCTGACCGGCCTGTTTCAGGATATGGAGCAGCAGCTCCTCAGCCTCTCCAGAAGGCCTGCAGAGTTGGAGACCAAGATAGCTCAAAACATGCTGTCACAAGCCAAGGTAGGGAACCGTATCAGAGACAGTGTTCCCTTGACAACTCACACAGGGGGGAACTATTTCCTAATACTCATCAAACTTATTTTAATGCTTATTAAGAATAATATACTGTGTGTTTTACCTCCACTATGCAATAGAATGAGTCTAAACGATAATGCTTTCTCTTTGGATATAGTTAACATCCAGCATATTGCTTGTCACACAGGAATGCAGCCAGCAGCTGCAGTCCAAACAGAGTGTCCTGACCAAGATGACGGAGACTGCCAGCAGATTGACTGGCGGCCAGGACTCTTCAGAACATGCAGAGCTCGACCGTCTGGGCCATTCCTGGCTCGAACTCTGTCACCAGGCCAACAAGCTGCAGAGCCAGAGGGAGGAGGACCTGCAGAGGTCTAAAGAATACCATGAATGCATCAGTGCAGTAGAGGTGCTGTTTGAACAGGTGTCCAAAGAGTGGGACAACCTGGCCAGGTGTGTTTGCTGTATTCTGATTCTGAATACATTTCTTTATGGCTACAAGAAATGAAGTTGTGCTATTTATTGTAATTGTTTGAGTGTGAGCTCAAGGCCGTCATCACCTTGGGAACTCATTTTAAACAATCTTGTTTAAATATAAAAAAATGTAGTTGTATTTCATGTTTTTCTAAATCAAAATATGTAGTCTTTGCATTGCCATACTATATCTTCACACTTGTGAAATTCCTTTTGTTTTTCTTGTGTTACAGAACGGATGCTGAAAGTTCATCCCAGCATCTGGAGGCTCTACGGAAACTGGCAGTCACTCTGGAGGAACAAAAAGGCACTCTTGAGGACCTGAAGGAACAAAAACAAAAAGTCATCCAGCATTTGAACTTAGATGACAAGGAGCTGGTAAAGGAGCAGATCAGCCACTTTGAGCAGCGATGGTCTCAGATGCAAAACCTAATTGAGAGGAAAATCCAGGACTCGGTGGTCACCCTGGAAGATATGGGCCAGGTGGAAGCCCGTCTGAGAGAGGCTCGGGACTGGGCAGAGGAGCAGCAGCCTGCCCTGTCTGAGGCCATGAAAATGAGTCCTCCACCGGAGCTGGCTCAGAGCTTCCTGTTCGACCACCTGAGCATCTGCAGTGAGTTGGAAGCCAAGCAGCTCTTGCTGTCTCAGGCCATGGCTGACGCCGACAGGGTGCTGGCCAGGCTGGGCCTCAGTGAACGGCAGCGTCTGCAGCAGCTTATTGTCGACACTCACGATGAGGTGGAATCTCTGAGTGTGAAGGTTGTGCAGCGCAGGAAACATCTCAGCAAGGCTTTCACTGAGAGAACACAGTTCCTGATGGCTGTGAGCCAGTCCATTTCCTGGGTCCAGCAGAATGAGAAGAAGGCCCAGGCTGAGGAGTACATCGCTTTGTTGCCAGATGATCTGGCCAAGCAGGTCAGAACATGTAGGAACATCCAAAGCAGCCTGAAAGCCTATCAGAGCGAGCTGACCTCCCTGTGGTCTCAGGGGCGGGACCTGATGAGGGATGCCAGTGATGAAGAAAGGAATGAGATCCTCACAAAGTTGCAGGAGTTACAAAACATCTTTGACAAAACATTACATAGATGTGGCCAGAAACTCCAGGAGCTTGAAAAAGTGCTAGTTTCCAGGAAGTATTTCAAGACTGATTTAGAGAAAATATGCCTGTGGATTAAACAAGCCGATATAGTCACCTTCCCTGAAATCAATCTGATGGTTGGAGACGCTGAGTTGGAAGTGCAGCTCTTAAAGTATCAACAGATCGTCGAGCAGGCGATTGAATATGAGAATCTTCTCCTAATTGTACAAAGAGCCGGCCAGGAAATATTGCCCAGTCTGAACGAGATAGACCACTGCTATTTGGATGAGAAGCTCAACACGCTCCCCCAGCAATATAATAGCATATTAGCACTAGCCAAAGAAAAACAGGAGAAAATCCAGCAGGCCATTCTTACAAGGAATGAGTACACCTCTTTCATAGATGTCACTCATAAAGCCCTGAAAGAGCTCGAGGAGCAGTTCAATCAGCTCGGCACTCAGCCTGTAGGGCTGCAAACGGAAGAGGTTGTCAGCTTGCAGAGTGATTACAAAACCATCCAGGCAGACCTGAGCACCCTCGGCCTCGCTGTGAGTGAACTCAACCAGAAGAAAGAGGGATTCCGTAGCACCGGTCAACCATGGCGCCCGGACGAAATGACCCAGCTTGTGAGTCTGTACAACGGCCTAAAGAGGTTGGTCGAACAGAAAGTAGAGCATCTGGATGAAACCTTGGAGTCATTCGAGGACCATAAGGCAATGGCTATGCAGGTTGACTCTGAGTTAAAGGCCACAAAAGAGCAGCTGGTCAAAGTGAATGCAGAGACGCAGTCAGCTGAGGAGAGGCTGAAGAACTACCACGCTCTGGCAGGGAGCCTCCAGAGTGCCAACTCTCACCTGTCGAGGCTCATGGAGCAGATGGACACGCTCGCACCCCGCGTGGAGCAGGCAGCCCACGACGCCTCCAAGGAGCAAGTGGTTCTGTGGCAAGACGAGCTGCGCTCTTTGCAGGCCGCAGTCGGGGATCTGATCGAAGAGTGCGAGAACAGGTTTGTCCAGAGTAAAGACTTTGAGACGGAGATGAAAAGGACCCTGGACTGGCTGCAGAAGGTCAGGGATGACCTGGGCTGCGCTGTGATCGTTGATGTGAGGGTGGAGAAGGTGCAGGAGGAGATCAGAAAGCAGCAAATCATGCAGGAGGAAGTTCAGTCGAGGCTGAGGATAGTGGCGGCTCTTAGTAGCAGGGAGAAACAGCAGTATATCACCGCAAATGAGCTTGTCCCTGCCCACGTAGACACAAGCCTGGAAGAAATGGCAAAGCTGCAAGCAGACGTTCAGAAAGCACTGAGCTCCAAACAGGTGGGACAATATTACATTTAATATGCTATAAAACAAGGTCATCATAGTTTTAGTGAAATGCTATATCTATATATCATTTCCTTAATATATACTGTGCCTTTATAAGCCTATGACTCTATATATTCTTGTACTTGTTTTAGGATTTGTTATTATTAGTACAATAAAAATGTAATAATGGAAGACAGAAACACAGAATCTGTATTTTTCTCCCACAACATTAAACCATTGTTTTGTTCCTCATTGCTTATGTGTAAAGATTACTCTGGAGGAAGCCTTGGGGTTGTGCCAGAAGTACCACTTCAGGATGCAGTCCGCCTGTGAAGTGGCTGGAGGATGCTGTGTCCTTCCTGCAGCAAGCTAGCCTGGGTGTAGACGTGGAGAACTATGAGGAGTGTCTCCGGCAGCAGGGGGACATCATGGCCACAGAGCAGGAGTTCCTCATCCACCTGGAGGAGCTGCGGGCCCTGCTGCCTCAGCTGGAAAACCTGGTCAACCCCACAGCTAAAGAGCAGCTCCGGCTGAGCGTGGACTCGGCCGAGCAGAGGGGCGTGGAGGTCCGAGATCAGCTCCAGTGTCACCAGGATGTCCTTCAAAGGTAGTGAGAACAAAAGAGTGATGGTGCACTTGTAATTTAACGTGAAAATACAGAAGGTTTCTTCATAATGGGGCTATGATATGATTATTGTTTTTCTTAGCTGTGTGGCTCAGTGGAAGTCATACCAGGAGTCGAGGCAGACCGTCATTGAGCTCATGAACGAGGCTGAAAAGAAGCTGACTGAGTTTTCTACTGCAAAGGCAGCCACAAGCCAAGAGGCTGAGGATAAGCTATGCAGTCATCAGGTACGAGATACAAGAAAATGGGTGGGGCTTCTGTGAATGCTGTGCACTTAGTCCATTAATTGTCTCTTATTTTTTTAGTCCCTTGTCTCACTGGTGAATGGCTTCCAAGAGAAGCTGAGTGGTTTGGAGGAGCAAGCTGCCCAGTTGGAGCTGGTGGGGAGCGACGCCAGCAAGGCCACCATCAGCCGCTCCATGACCACCGTTTGGCAGCGCTGGACACGACTACGCAGCGTGGCACGGGGGCGAGAGCGAGTACTTCAGGACACAGCGCAGGATTGGAGGACTTTTAGGGAGAAGGTACACAGACACATGATGGGGGGGGGACATCTGTTTCGTAATCAAAGCTTTTTTTTTTTGACCAGCAGCTAATCTTTCATAATGACTTTGTACAGATGGTGAAGGTGAGAGCAGTCTCCGATGAGCTCCAAGGTCGATTCCCTGACAGTGCCGTGGAGAAGGCCTCCAAAGCCACCCTGCAGTCTCTGCTGGACCAGCACGACTTGCTGAGCCAAGATTTGGAGAGAGAGCTCTCCTCCCTCATGTTGCTGCGCCAGTACGCTCTCAGCCTGCTGCACGACGTGGAAGTGCCGTCGCCAACAACTGAACAGGATGAGCTGCACAGCCTAAAGGAGATCAGAGCTGTTCAAGACCAAATGGAGAGGTAGAGAAAAGATAAACCTGTGAGGTTGCTGCGTTAACAAGAGGCATTCAGAATATCAGTGGGGTCATTTTCTCTTTGCCTGCAGCCTCCTGACACAGTCCAGGACCAAGCGGGCTCAAGCTGCTCAGGAACTGAGGGACAGAGAGGACGTGGAGAAGGAACTTAGTGTTGTAAAAGGCTGGATTCAGGAGACCAGGGAGCTTCTTCTCAATCCCACTCCAGATCTTGATTCTCTGCTTCAGGAGCTTGAGGTACATCTCATTTCTTAAACCAGAAATCTTTGATTATCCAATCATTCCTAGAAGATTTACATCTCAAACATGGGACCTCCACTTGCTGTGTATAGGTTGTCCACGGAGAAGTGATCACGTATCGTCAGAATGTGGATAAATTAGCGGAGCAGCAACAGAGCAAGTATCTGGACCTCTACACTATACTACCCTCTGAAATCTCCATGCTGCTGGCTGAGGTCTCACTTGCACTGGGTGCCATTGAGGATCAGGTACTGTGTCATTTCAAATCCTTTCATGTAACTAAGACCTTAATGGTCCTGTGGTATCTATATTTGTTGCTATGGTAATTTAGCAAGAGCAACTCCTAATGTATGTTCAGAGTGTTGACTTGTTATTTCATAATATGTTCTAGGTTCTTTCAAGAGAGAGAGAAATTCAGAAAACCAGAGAAATAAAAGAGGACTTCAGCTCTAGGATTCATGACATCTCTGAGAAACTCAAAGCAGTCTCGGCTAAATTCAAGGAAAAATCTCCTGATGTTGATCATGCCAAAGAAGAGGTCAAGGTGGGATAACTTACTTGTCTTGAACTTGTGATATAATACATATAGAAGATATCATATTCAACATTTCACTTTATCTCAGAGCCTGGCTGAGGACTTGGACGGTTGTGGTCGCAGCCTCTCAGAACTGGATGCTGCTGTACAAGAGTTTGCCCGAAGAAGCCCCCTGCTGGCCAAACAGCTTAGTGACGCCATCAGCAAGCTCTCAGAGACGCATCACCACACAACACGGCTAGCAGACTGTAGGAACAACTGGCTCAAAAAGGTTTGCGTTTACAGGGCTCCTATAGAAATTGAAACGTTATCTTATGCTACGTCATTCAGAAATTAAGCCACAGGTACACTAGTAGTCATATTTTGTACTTGAACAGGCTCTCTGTTATCTTGGCTCCTCAGGCTGTCTGCTATTTAGATGAGTACAATGAGATGCTGGACTTTATTGTGAGGTGGTCGGAGAAAGCCAAAAGCCTGGTGAGGGCAAACATCATCTGGAACTCCTCTGTTCATCTGCAGGAGCAGATACGAATGTACCAGGTTGGTTGGGGGCTCCAGGAAGACACCTTCATTGGTCCTATTGTGATATTTAACTACAGGCATTTTAACGTTATGTGTTATTAAGAGAAGACATGTTCCACTAGCTTGTTGTCCTTTGCTTTAGGCCGTGCTTCGTGAGTCTCGGGAGCTCCACGGAGACCTGGAGTCAATGGCAGAGAAAGTGGAGCTCCTGTCTGAGGTGCTGCAGGTGGAGTCTATGAGCCAGCAGGTTTGTGAACTTAGTCGACACACCGAGGAGCTTCAGCAGTGCATCAAGACACGATTGCAAAGCTTGGAGGATGCAGATAAGGTACAGCCACAAAAAAAGATGTATTATCGATGCTCGTTTGTTACATTAAAAAATTCTCTTTCTGCTTTTATAACATTAAGCTTCTACTGACTAACTAACTCATACTGTGGATAAATGGATAAATATACTGATTGGCTCATGTGTTATATATCCTCAGAGTATGGAAGCCCTGGAGTATGAAGTTAAGGCCCTACATGTTGCTCTGGAGCAGGTCCAAGCTACACTGACCTCACCAGAGTTGGCACGCCAAAGCCTCAAAGAACAGCTGGCTCAGAGACAGGTAACCAGACCATATTAGATGTGGATATGGCCTGTGATTTGTCAGAGAGCACCTTGGACACTAGCGTTGCAGATTATAGCTTGTTAACAGTTTCACGCAATGTAAACCTTCCCTGCTTTCCCAGCGTCTCCTCGCAGATATGGAGAGCTTCAAGCAGCAGGTGCAGGCAGTGCAGCTGTGTCAGAGCGCTCTGCGGGTCCCAGAGGAGGTGATGCCTAACCTTGCCATCTGCCGCACAGCGCTGCGTCTGCAGCAAGAGGCCAGTCAGTTGCAGCACGTTGCCATTCAGCAATGCAACATCCTACAGGTACAGTAGGGCCACGATGGCTGCAGCACAGCATATTCTATAGAAGTCATACATTATGACACTGTATGCAATGCAGGGTGTCTGTAGAAATGCATGACTAGCAGCTTGAGTCACCATACTGCCAAGTAAACAAGATGATTTTTTTTTCAGTTTCCCTGCATATTTTGAGACGTGTACTCAAAACAAAACTTGGAGGTCGGAACTGTTGCAACAAAGCACTATCACTCACTCTACCTATCGTTCAATCTAGGAGGCAGTGGTGCAGTATGAGCAATATGAACAGGAAGTGAGAGACCTTCAGGGGCTGATAGAGGAAGCACACCGTGTCATTCAGGACCGGCCGATCCCCACAAACAACATCCAGGAGCTGCAGGCCCAGATCCTACACCATGAGGTACCAAACATTTAACCCACCTTCCCTGAGCAGGAAGGAAGGGAATGAAGGGAAGTAACCCTGGATAGGTCATCAGTGTAATACAGGCGTAACAAATAAAGTGTTAAAACATGTGGAGGAAACAGAAATGCAGATTTACTGCCACATCTGTATTTATTCAGCTAATTCAATGCAGTCTGCATTTCTAGAAAAGTCTCTGTCCTGGTGATTTCCTCGTAACTGCATACATTTTGTGTTTTTGATTAGGAACTGGCCCAGAAGATCAAAGGTTACCAAGAGCAGATCGCCTCACTAAACTCAAAATGCAAGATGTTGGCGGTGAAGGCCAAGCATGCCACCATGCTTCTGACGGTGAGTGATGTGGAGGGACTGCCTGAGGAGATGGACGCAGAGAAAACCAAGAAATCTTCAGCACAGGCCGTCATGGTAAGAGAGGACAATATACCACGTAACACAATGTTGCTGACTGTTTTCTGTTTGCTGACATTGCCTATTTAATAAACTCATTCTGCTATTTCTGTTTGTATCCCTTTAATCTTACTAATTCAAATCTCTTTGCCTGCCTTCATCATACGATATGTGTTTTTGATGGGTGCATTATGCAACTCATGTGTAAAAAACACATTGCATATGATTAATCTTGCCCAATCCACCTTGCACGTCTGCTCTTGTGTTAATGTTTTTGCATGGCGTGGCAGATGACGGCTGGCCGCTGTCACACCCTCCTGTCTCCTGTAACTGAGGAGTCTGGGGAGGAGGGCACGAACAGCGAGGTTTCTTCTCCTCCTGTCTGTCGCTCTCCTTCTCCCATCACTTATACTGACGCCACTTTTAACAAGGTATCTGCCGTCCCTCTTACTCTTGACAGCTCTTTACAGTTATTCTGGTCTTCCAGCAAATTTCCACATACTTTCTATCTGGTCAATGAATAATCTTTCTCTAATAATCTTTCTTTTTCTGTAATCTTCCCTGTTAACTCTCTAATTAAACTAAGCACTCTCAATTAATAAATACAATTAATTAACAAAAAGCCCAAGTGAAGTATTAATCCATATCTACTCTCTGCCTGCCCCCGCAAGCTCATCATGACTGACAATGAATAACTAACTAATTCGTCTGAACTGCTGATGGCACCGTTTGAATGATTCATTTTTTTTTAGATGGGAAGAGGAACACTCACGAGGGCTCCAATCCAAGAATTATACGACCCGGCATTTGAGTCTGTGGCCAACTTAGATGACTTGCAGCGCTCATGGGAGACGTTAAAGAATGTGGTGCGTCTGCTTGGCAGTTTGTTGATTCTCAGTGACTGTTGCATGTTTGCAGGATGAGCGTTTTTACATTGTCCAACTGGTCTTCCAACAGATCAGCGAGAAGCAAAGGTCTTTGTATGAAGCTCTTGAAAAGCAACAGCATTACCAGGGTTCACTCCAGTCAATCTCCTCTAAAATGGAGACTCTGGAAGCCAAACTGAGTGAGCCGCTGCAGGCAGATAGAAGCCCAGACAGCCACATTATGGCACACGAGGTGAGCAATTTCATTCTGATAAAACATTTAAACATTTTTGACAGAAAGAAAGCGTTCACATTGACATGATAGTGAAATAACGGAAGAACTCATGGTAATGAATATTTACTGATATTTACTTAATAAAGCACGTCTGTGGTAAATATATTTAGTCAGTAAAATGCAACATGCAGCTCCTGGTGTATAACCGTTGTGTTCACTCCAGGGTCTCATCAAAGAGATTCAGAGTGTGCAGGAGGAGATCGACAGGCTGCAGACCAGCTTCACGGAGGATCTGGCCTCTGATACCGTGGATTCAGACGTGGCTGACCAGTTGGCTATGCACTCTTCCCTGGCTGTGTTAGCTGAGAGGATGGCCACCATCCACATGAAGGCCTCGGGGAAACAGCAGATATTGGAGGTACTTTTTGTGAAGATTGTGAAACTGCAGTAATCATAGCTAATAGTTGGGCTAACCTCATTTTATTTTGGTATTACAATGATGAGTGATGAGTGGAATGTGATGTGCTCTGACCCAGGAGCGCATTAGTGACCGTCTGGAGGGTCAGCAGCAGGAACAGGCGATACAGCTCTATCACACCCAGGCGGATGAACTGGACCTGTGGCTGACTCGGATGCGCAGCGCTATCACCTTCATCCTTGAACCTAAACCTCTAGAGGAGACGGAGATGGAGGATCAGCTTGCTGAATGTCAGGTAAGAGCTCCCCCTGCTGTTCATTCAGAACAATGGACACAAACATGATTCATTATATGAATAAATGAATAAGAATATGAGGTTCTTAATAATATATATATGTCAAAGCCAACTGTGAGGAATGGCAGTGCCGTGTTCTGCAGCACTGCTTTCTAGGTGTTCAGCCATTATCTCTAGTCAGCACACTAATGCAAATATGCCAGTGGATTATTTACAGACGGTTTATACGTCAATATTGTGTTTCTTATATCGCATATGGATCATCCCAGTGATGCAGGAACCATTCTGTGGGTAAACAAGAGCATTAGAGGAGTTAGAGGGGCATTCAGCTGGCTGAGGTCCTTAGCGACTGCAGGACTAGTCTTAAGCAGATTATGCAGATATCTCTATTTAACATGGGCCTGTTAGCAGCATAGGGCGGAGCAGTCTGAGGTTGTGACTTTCAGACGATTAATAGATCCCACGGCTGGGATTGGTGTTGGTGATAAAGCTGCTAGAATATCCAAGTAGGTGAATCCTAGAGAACGGGTAGGGCGAGGCTGGAGGGAAGGAGTGTTACTCTCTACCTAGAAAGACCTGCTGGAGCTATCATTAGCAGAGTTGTGGCAACGCTATATGAAAACAAATGTATCTTCAAACTTTGGATCAACATCCACTGATGGGCATCGTCAACTGGACTGGACTTAGAATGGTGTTCTGCACACGAGAGTTGCTTTTGACTGTGTGCTGTAGAGCATGGAGCGTGGAGGATTAGTGGTAATATGTTAGACAGGAGGCGAGGCAGGAGAGGTGGGCCAAGGATGAGAGCAGAGGGAGAACTCTCCCTGTCCTGTGGCTCGGGAAAGCCACTGGTCTAGGGGGTTCAGCTGGACCCTTGGCCCCCGGATTGCCTGGAGGGTCTGTTGTGTAGAGGGAGGGTCTGCTGTAGGTGCTGAGACGCCATGTTTGAGCTGGCCTCTCTCCTCCTGCTGCTGCAGAACATGCTGGTGGAGATTGAAGAGAAGGTGCTGGCCCTGTCGGAGCTGTCCATGCACAGTGAGAACCTGCTGCTGGAGGGCCGGACAGAGACCAGGGAGGACGCTCAGCAGTTGGCCGGGAAGTTACATATGTTGAAAGGCAGCCTGTTGGAGTTGCAGAGGATGCTACAAGACAAGCAGATTCACATCCAGGTGAGGTGGCTGCGTGTGTGTGTGTGTGTGTGTGTGTGTGTGTGTGTGTGTGTGTCACCAGACTTCAACCACCATATTCATTAGAGCATCATAATACAATAGGCTGACCTAAGAGTCTTTATCATCCATCTATATCTGCTAATATTGAATGTATGTTTTGAATATCCTATGTGACACCTTTGCTTTAGCCTTTCTTTAGAGCCACTGACACTTTTGTAAAACATGTGAACCGAATTAGAAATACTGCGTTCAATAGACCTTTTATGTGTCTGAACTATTTTCTAAAACATTGTCTGGTCCTACAGGGCTCTCTGCAGGAGCAGGAGGATAGTGAATCAGATTCCAGCCTCTCTCAGAGTCCCAGTGTTCAGGACTGGCTGGCCCAGGCCCGGACAACACGTTCCCAACAACGCCAGGATAGTCTGGAGAGACAGAGGGTTTTACAAATTATTTTGTTTCCTTGTTTTAGGATTCAGTGTTCATGGCAATGCAGCCCCAGGCTAAATTTGAAATCGCCTTGCTCAAATGATTAATCATATGTTTTAACTGGTGGTGCTTCCATGCAGCACACTTGCACTATAAATATCCATTGTTACTTGCATTAACTGTTGCATGTCTGCTTTTTAGGAACTGGAGGAGCAGCTTGCAGAACAGAAAAAGTTGCTTCAGTCAGTTGCTAGCAGAGGAGAAGAGATCCTCATCCAGCAGGCCTCTCCCAGCAGTGCCAGGTACTTAACATTCAGATATAACGGAAATTAAATACTAACAGTTCCTGTGCATGCATTAATTAATGTTCCTGTCACTGTGCAGTACATCAGAGCCGTTTTCATCAGCAGCTTTGGTTGAGAGGGAATCTCAGGCTGCTCGAGAACAGATGAGGCAGAAATGGGAGAGCCTGAGACTCGAGCTCAAAACGAAACTGCAGCTCCTGCAGAAAACCCTGGAGCAGGACCACAAACAGCCGGTACACGCCCTGTTATATTGTTATTTTTAGCATAGCAGCAAGTGGCAGTAGACGTAAAGTGCATTGCCATTGCTCTTCTTGTTATCAAATGTTAAAACCTGGTGTTTTTGCAGGTTTACTCCAGAGCTTCTCGTGTGACCACAGCTGGATCATTGTTTAAAGGAGAAACACAGGCTGACAAATCCTCCCTGAATGTTCTGTATGATAGCTTCAGGGAAACAATAGAGGACATGACCACTCAGGTATTATTGTTTCTTTAACATTATTACACATTTCAATCCAATCCACTGCAACGATAAAATATGTAGTTCCACGTGTTTAAATGGACCTTTGCACTCTTGTGTGTTCATAGACTGGTGGTGGAGAGGCTCAGGTGGCGCAGATGGAACAGCAGCTCTACACCGCCGTGTCATCCACCTCCTCCTGGCTGGACGGTGTGGAGAACAACGTCTTCTCTGGCTCGGTGCTGCTCAACGCAGAGACCCAGCTACAAAAGCAGGAGGTACAATCGGGTGGATTTGTGCAGCTTCTGTATTTATTGCAGACATTTTAAATAGCAAATCATATGAGCTTGCATACCCATGACCTAAAAAATGTTTTCACCCTAAAGTTCAGTTAAATCTGAACTGTGTGTGATCTTTCCTCCAGACCTTAGAGAACGATGTGAGGCATGTCACAGAGGAGGTGAAGCTCAGCCAGGCTCTGCTAGCTGGGTCTTTAGGGCTGAGACAAGAGGAACGATCGCTGCTCCAGGACAACCTCGACTGCCTGAAAGAGAGATTAGGAGTGCTCAGTTGTGCTCTGGGGCAACGCTGTGACCACATGAGGACCAGAGCACATGAGCTCACAGCCTACCAGGTTAGCTTGATATTCAGCATTTGTTGCTTTTCAAGACACTCATTTTTATTTGACTTGATGAATGTAAAACCAAAACATGGCTAATAAAAAGACATGGAAATATCTGTATATGCACTTCAATGTATATCTATATTATCATTACTCCATACACCTTCATATACATATTCTATAAATTGTCTTTTGTCTTATACAGACTGAGTTGCAACTTCTCCAAACTGCTTTAATCGAGACCAAGTGCCAGATCCTGCAGGCCTTAGCTGGAGCCATGGAGAGACCGGCCTCAAAACAACTGGAGGTAATGAAGGCTTTGGCATAGACACTCACCCCGCATGTCTGCCATCAAGAACCAAACAAATACGGCGAATGTCATTTCTCTTAGGTTATTGCCAGTGCAGAGGAGAGCCTGAAAGACTTTGAACAGAGGATTACGGAGCTAAAAAGCAGAGGAGCAGCACTCCAGGCGGATCAGATATCAACCAACAAGATACTCAAACTCCAGGTAATGAACTCACGGAACGTTGTTCCGTCTGAAAACCACGCTGTAAAAGCTGCTCATTGTAAGCTTTATATTGTGTGTGTGTGCCTTCAGGACTCCTATGAGGAGCTGGTGATGACGGTGGGTTCCCGGCGCAGTGGGCTGAACCAGAACATGGCTCTGAAGGAGCAGTACGAGCGTGCTCTGCAGGACCTGACTGATCTGGTGGACACGGCTAAAGACAAGATGGCAGCGGATCAGAGGATCATTGCCGGCTCCGTGGAGAACATCCAGAATCACCTGGACAAACACAAGGTTTGGTCAACTTGGAGCTCTGTTAATCCTGAAAGACTTAAGGAATGTTTAAGGAATGAGACACACTACTGAGGGAAACATAACTGCTCGACGGGGTTGTGATTGTTTTTTCTAGGAGTTCTTCCAGGGGCTGGAGTCCCACATGATTCTCACAGAAACATACTTCAGAAAAATCAGTGCTCTGATGCTTCCCAAAGAGAATCAGGCCTTGGAGGAGACACTGGCTGCGGCTCAGAGCGTCCTCAAAGAGGCCCACAGTAAAGGGGTTGAGCTGGAGTGTATCCTGGAGGTGGGAGAGTGTTGACCTTTATGTTTCTTTTGAAAGCATACTGATATGTTGTTGATGCTGTGCTGTTAATATATGTTTCAAACTCAAATGTTGCTTTTTTCAGACTTGGTGCCATTTGGTGCAGGATTACCAAAGTCTGAACCGCCAACTGGAGGCAGTTGAAGGAAATATTCCTACTGTTGGCCTGGTGGAAGAGACTGAAGACAGGCTCATGGACAGAATCTCATTGTATCAGGTAGCCATGAAGACAGATTGTAGGATATGGTGTAATGATCCTAAATAGCCTCCAATAACCTCCTTGTTTTGTTACTGTTAATAAAGTAGTGCGGGGAGTATTCTGGTAGGATTTATTCCAAGAGACCAGCACACATGATATGTTCTTCTTTCCTACTCTGAGCTTCTTGATATAGTTATTTTAGACTCTTATAGTTCATTTCCTCACTCAGTCTCAATCACTTTCTTCACTTAAACCTCAGCTGGTACTACTCAAGCTACAATGCCCCTCTCCCATTCTCTGTAAAGGGTCTAAAGGGGAGACTGACAGAGTACCAACACAAGCTGTACCAGGTACTGGATGAGGGCAAACATCTCCTGCTGTCAGTCTGCTGCCCCACGCTGGAGAACCAACTCGCCCTGCTGGGGGAACACTGGCTCGACAACACCAACAAGGTCAACAAGGAACTGCAGCGCCTGGAGGCCATCCTGAAACACTGGACCAGGTCAGACAACATGGAAAAACCGTGTCTTTAAGATGGGGAGATTAGCAAAGCAAAGACTGGACGTACGTGTGGTTCCTGGAGGATCACTGCATGACATTGTTCTGTGACTGAACTGTGTTTTCCTCTAGGTATCAGAGGGAGTGTGCAGAGCTTAGTGAATGGTTGCAGTCTGCTCTGGAGCGTCTGGAGTTTTGGAATACGCAGGCGGTGTTAGTCCCACAGGAGCTGGAGACTGTCAGAGACCACCTCTCTGCTTTCCTTGTGAGGACAACATTTTACTTCCTCAAAACTGTACTTAAGAACAGTACTTGAGTACCTTAACAAAGCTGTGGTCCATCATTGGTTAGCAGTAGTACTTGCAGTTGGAGTAATAATCTTGCTCCATATATATTTTATCATCCGTTTGTCTCAGGAGTTTTCAAAGGAAGTTGAAGGCAAGTCCAGCCTCAAGAGCTCAGTGGTAACCGAGGGCAACCAGCTGCTGCGTCTGAAGAAAGTGGACACGGTGGTGCTGCGATCTGACCTGGCGAGGATCGACAATCAGTGGACTGAACTGCTCACACGCATCCCAGTGGTCCAGGAGAAGCTGCATCAGGTATCGTCACACGCTGAACAGGCTTAGCTACATCACAGCAAATAGGATTACCTCTTCCTGCTGCTTCACTCGTGGTATACAGACGTTTCACTCCATGGCTGCCCTGAAACTGGCAGCATGTGCCTTATTGTTCCCTGGATGTTTAATATGCTGGTCCACTGTTCTTTTAAATCTCAGATCCAGATGGAGAAGTTGGCCTCCCGTCACGCCATTTCTGAGCTGTTTAACTGGATATCACTGATGGAGAATGTCATTGAGGAGAATGAAGAAAACCTCAAGAGTGCAGTGGGGTCAAATGTGATTCAGGACTACTTGCAAAAATACAAGGTAGTGGACTCATACTGATTCTTTTGTTTACAAAGTGATGTACATTTGGATATGACAATATGTGATAGCTACATGCATTTGAGTTTTAATTGTGATTTGACGGTCCATTTCTCGTCAATTCAGGGCTTCAGAGTAGATTTAAGCTGTAAGCAGCTGACGGTGGACTTTGTCAACCAGTCGGTGCTGCAGATCAGTGGTCACGATGTGGAGAGCAAGCGCAGTGATAAGACCGACTTTGCTGAGCGACTGGGAGCCATGAACAGACGCTGGCAGATCCTACAAGGCCGCATCAATGAGAGGGTGAGGCCATGGGCACTGATCCTGTTGATGAAACAATCACAGCCGTTGTCTTGGTGCAGAAGCAGGACGTTGAGGTTTAATTGATATGAAATGCTTGCAGATCCAGTTCCTGGAGAGCCTTTTGGAGATGTGGTTGGAGTATGAGAGTAGCGTTCAGGCCCTGAAGTCCTGGATGGCAACTCAGGAAGAAAGGCTAAAGAGGAAACACCGCATAGAGGATTTAACATCTGTGCAGAATGCTCTCAAAGACTGCCAGGTAACGCTGATTTATCAAACCGTGTTAAACCCTTATACACACTGTCTCACTACTGTGAGTCCATGGTTTAATCACGTGAAAACCATTAACTTTTAGGAAATGGAGGAGTTAGTCAAGGAAAAGGAGAAAGAGCTAGAAAGGGTGGAGGAGCAGGGCTGTGCCCTCGTCCAGAACAAGACTGATGAGGCCTGTGCTATCGTCATGGAGACACTCCAAGGTGTCAATCACACCTGGGCTAACCTGGACCACTTGGTAATCCCCTCTGTTCTCTTTCTACGCTGTAGTTTTTATGTTGTACACCGGTTACACCCATCTATTTCACGTTACTCTGCTCTCCCTTGTTCTGATCTCTTCTTCTTCTCTCTCTATGTCACGGTGTGTTTTTTTTTATTTCACCTTTAACAGATAGGACAGCTAAAAATCTGCCTGAACTCAGTGCTGGATCAGTGGAGTCTATACAAGCGGGCTTCAGAAGAGATCAATGGCTACCTGATGGAGGGAAGGTACTCCGTATCTCGCTTCCGCCTCCTCACAGGCTCCCTGGAAGCCGTCCAGCTGCAGGTGCAAAGTCTGCAGGTATGTGAGGATGAACAGGGCTTTGATTTATTATACCTGTTAACTGTAGTCACCCAGAGAAACTCTACACTTTCTACACTGATTTAAGAAACCTTGCTGCAATGCTGTAGTTTTAGGTATATTCTTCATCAGTTGAATGTTTCTGAATGTGGTTGTTCCTGCCGGTGAATTAAGCCCAGAGTTTCTCTGTCACCTGTGAAGGATTTGCAAGAGGAACTGGAGAAACAAGAGAGCAGTCTAAGAAAGTTTGGTGCTGTGACCCACCAGCTGCTGAGGGAGTGTCATCCTTCAGTGTCAGATTCGCTCAACAACGCCCTTAAGGACGTCAATGCAAGGTGATCTTAAAATAGAAAAAAGGAATATCGTAGGCATTTTTCATGTGAAGGGACTTTCTTTAGCATCAATCATAAAGGTGCAGCCATTTTTAAAATAGTTTTCATTATCTCCATGTCATATTTGCAACCAGATGGACCGGCTTACTTGAGGAGATTGCAGAACGTCTAAGAAGCAGCAAAGCCCTGCTTCAGCTATGGCAGCGCTACAAGGAGCTTCATGAGCAGAGCTGCTGCAGCATCCAGCTGCAGACGGAAAAGTCCGACCGGCTCCTCAAGCTCGCCTGCAGCAAGGACATCGCTGACGAGGAAGTGTCCGACTGGATCCAAGAATGCAGCGTGAGTGAGGGCAGTGCCACGGCTGACTCATTTAGCAACTAGCACATCGTTCAGCATATGACCACGTGTTTTAAGGCCGTATGAGGCACGTTTTTTTTAAGCTGTGAATTCATTTTATGGGTGCTTTGTCTCAGGAGGTGCTCCGGTCCCAAGCTCCGGTGCAGGCCTCCCTGCAGGTTCTCCAACAGCTGGGAGATCAGCTGAAACAGCAGGTGGACACATCAGCAGCATCTGCCATCCAGTCAGACCACCTCTCCCTCACCCAGCGGCTGGCTGCTGTGGAACAGGCCCTGACCCGACAGCTCACCACACTGCAGGTAGTGGCTAGTTTCAACTCCAAGTCATCAATTTTAAGTAGGCAGTCATTTGGTCAGAGGCATGCATTTTAAAGGCATGGGTTGCTGTCTTTGTCTTCCATAACAGACCGGAGTTCAAGACTACGAAACCTTCAACGATCAGCTGGATTCTCTGGGGAGCTGGATAGTTGAAGCTGAGGAGGCTCTGAAGGTGCAGGATCCCAACGGTTCCACCGACCCGACAGTCATCCAAGACCGCATGGATGATCTCAAGGTTCTTTTTAACTTTTTTCATGAAGTGGAAAGAACACGATTAACAGATTGTCCCGTAATTGAGGCGTTTCAACATTTCTCTCCTTTGCTCTACAGAGGCTCATGCTGAAATTCAGCAGCATGGCTCCTGAACTGGAGCGTCTTAATGAGCTTGGTTACCGGCTCCCTCTCAACGATTCAGAGATCAAGCGCATGCAGACCCTCAACAGGAGCTGGTCAACAACCTCAGCACAGACCACGGAGAGATTCAGGTACGACACATCCAAAATACCGACCACACCTGTGACCATCCCAGCTCCGTTTCAAGACACACAATAGAAGTTAAAAACTTCACACAGGTAGTCAGTGTAGGTATATAAGTATTTTGTTTGCTCCTTGCAGCAAACTCCAGTCCTTCCTGCTGCAGCAGCAGACCTTCCTGGAGAAGTGTGAAACATGGATGGAGTTCTTGGTCCAAACGGAGGAGAATCTGGCTGTGGAAATCTCTGGGAACTACCAGAGTTTGATGGAGCAGCAAAAAACCCATGAGGTAAGAGTCCCTTTTGAAGTAAAATCACATGAAATAGCTATTTTTAAAAATGTATGAATCATCAATATGTTTTCTTCCAGTTATTCCAAGCAGAGATGTTCAGTCGGCAGCAGATTCTCCACTCTATTATCAGTGATGGACAGAGGATGTTAGAGGAGCAGGGTCAGGTGGATGACAGGTAAAGATTACCTGTTGGTGTTTAATGTTATACAATGTGACTCCACGTTGCTGAACCTTGTAAAAATGTATATTAAACGTCTTCTTTTAACATTTTTACGGCTCCCCCCTCCTGCAGAGATGAGTTCAACCTGAAGCTGACTCTCCTGAGTAACCAGTGGCAGGGCGTGGTGCGGCGTGCTCAACAGAGGCGGGGCATCATTGACGGTCTGATCCGCCAGTGGCAGCGCTACAGAGATATGGTGGAGAAGCTGCGCAAATGGCTGGTGGAGGTCTCCCACCCTGCAGAGGCCCTTCAGGCAGGGACTACGATACCTCTGCAACAAGCCCGCTCCATGCTGGACGCTGTTCAGGTACATATCGAAAAGTACAGACACAGACCTCTCTAGGAGAGACACATAGGTCAGGACACAAGGACGTATTATGCAGTGGATCCTATAAGCTCAAAATCTTGGTGAATGAAGAGAGTGTAAAAGTGCTTGGAAAACATTGATCTACAGCTTGAGTACCAAATCAATAACATTTCATCTTTCCTTGTGATAAACGCTACCTACATTATACTCCCAAATATCTATTTATATGTGTGTTGGGCAGGAGATTGACAGGTCTCTGTGCTTTCTGGTTCAGTTGAAGGAAAGGGTGCTGCAGCGTCAGCAGGGCAGCTACATCCTGACAGTGGAGGCTGGCAGACAACTGCTCCTGTCGGCCGACAGCCGGGCAGAGGTCGTCCTGCAGGCAGAGCTCACTGATATCCAGGAGCGCTGGAAACATGCCAGCGTCTGTCTGGATGAACAGAAGAAAGAGCTCGCCACCTTGTTAAAGGTAAACAGCATGCAGCGTGTGGAGGTCAGGGAACCCCATGGGACAGTAAAGGGAAAGCATTTGTATGCTTTGCTTTTGTTTTGAGAAACAACACAAACGATCTTTAACTTTAGAGAAATGAATGGAAATGAACTATTATTTTAGCTCTAAGTTATATCTAACTGATGCAGCTGCAACCATTGCTTGTCTCGTGTGCAGGACTGGGAGAGGTGTGAAAGAGGTATTGGTGGATCACTAGAAAAACTCCGAGCCTTCAAACGGCAGCTCTCTCAGCCTCTTCCTGATCACCACGAGGATCTGCAGGCCGAGCAGATGCGCTGCAAGGTTAGCAGCCTTTACATTGACCTAAAGCGTGGATTGGAAAAAGTTACCTGAATAAGTTGCCTCACCTTTTGAACTTTCTGTGAAATACATTTAATTGACCCTGATGTCCAAGACAAAGAGTCTGCATGATTTACAAACGAATGTTCTCGTAATAATAATAATAATCATGACAACAACAGGACCTGGAGAACACATTCGACGGCTGGACTGGGGATCTGGCCCATCTGACTGTGCTGAGAGAGTCCCTGTCTTGCTACATCAGTGCTGAGGACCTGTCTGTCCTGCAGGAGAGAATTGAGCTGCTGCATCGACAATGGGACGAAATCTGCCACCAGGTACAGTGTACCAACAAACATATACATATACTGTATACTGTATATAGAGCATTATTCAAATGAACGTAGTATTAACCACTCGGAGGTGACAGTATGTGATAGACTGGTCTTGTCCCTGCAGTTCCTTGAGATACATGACGGTGGCGCAGGTGTCAAACAAAACCACACGAGTGTTGCACTTTGTTCTGGACAGTTAGCCAACATGAAGTACAGCTTCCCATCATGTATAACGCAACATGTCTATGACTGATGAGCTTTGGTAATAAATGTTCAGTTTGTTGTCACGTTGATGTGTTCTAAAGAAGCTGTTACCTATGAATACAGTATACAGTGTTCCCAGCTTACTTAAATGTAACTCAAAGTGACATTTTAAAATCAACTTTAGTTGCTTCGGTGTTAACCTCAAAGGCATGAGTGACATCCTGTGTAGAGCAGACACAGGAAACGCACACTCGCTGCTTGATGCAGAGGAATCAGTCACGGTGCAGCGATGCCGAACTACGCTTCCGTTTCAGACTTCTGTAATAATTCATCATGCATTTCTTTGGTTGTTGTCACGCTCTTTGCGTGAGCACTTGACTGAGTGTTGCTCTGCCTCTGCAGCTGTCGCTGCGCAGGCAGCAGGTGAGCGAGAAGCTGAACGAGTGGACTGTATTCACCGAAAAGTACAAGGAGCTCTGCGAGTGGCTCACCAACATGGAGAGCAAGGTCTCCCAAAATGGAGACATCAGCATTGAGGAGATGATCGAGAAGCTCCGCAAGGTAAACACAAATATACTGCTTATTTTCTAAATATTTGAGTGAATGCTGCACCTTTCCCCATGTCTCATGTAAAATGACTGCTGCTGCTGATAGAAGTGTTCTGTCCAGCCAGGTCTGTGTGAGCCGATGCTGCTCCAA